>CAUYUJ010015252.1:232500-344693 GCA_963575745.1 Prorocentrum cordatum
CAAATGAACACTGCGTGACGCCTGCGCACTGACCACGGTTTTTGCTGGCGGGTGCGAGGTCTGGGGGATTCCGTGAGCACCTCGTCTGCCGCTAGCGCCCCTTGCCGCCTGCTCGTGAGCCGGCCACAAGGTATGGGGGGGGTAAGGGAGAGCAGAGGGACTGGGATGCGGGAAGCGATGCGGTGGTGCGCGCGTTCAGCGAAGAGTTAGAGGGGGAGGCGCGGGGGGGCCGCTCGAGGGGGAGGGAGAGCGCACAGCTCCTGTCGGAATCGATCCCAAAGTCCACGTCCTTGTAGAGGTAGTCTTCCTTCTTCCTGCGGAGATAGCATCCATCTGGTGCTGCTGCAGCTGCTGCTGCTTATCCTCCTCGTCACTCGTCAGTGCCCTCATTCTCGTTATCAATCACATCCGACTCATCCTCGTAGTCATCGACTGCATTCGTACTCACCATCCTACTCAGCATCATCGTTGGCATCGTCAGCATCATCGTTATCGACAATGCCATGGAGAGAGCGTGATCCACCGCCGCTTTACTGTGGAAAATTGCCAGCCTTTTCCTCCGGAACCCGGGGGTCTCCCCCCCCCCCCCCTCCGAAAATCCCTCCCCCTCTGCCGGAACCCCTCCCCCCCCCCCTCACCCCTCTCCCCCGGCAAAACCCCCGGCCCGACGCTGTTGCTGCGTATGAAATGAAATGATAACCCGCGACGTCGCGTCCCAGCTTCGCGTCCAGCATCGCGCTGCGCAGCAGACCTCCTCTCGCCCGCGCTGGTCCCAGCATTGTAGCTGCTGACGCTTGGCGCCACTTTCGCCTCCCACATCTCGCTGAGCAGCTGGTTCCACTGTCACTTCCCGAATCTCGCAGATCAGCGCGCGCTGACCCCAGAGCTGTAGCTGTCCCCCCCTTCTCCCTCCCTCCCCCCTCCTTCCCTCCCCCTCTCCCCCCCCCCCCTTCCCCTCTCAGCGCAGCAGCGCCAGTGCCAGTGCCCCCCTCCGCGGGACCACGGTGAGTGTGTTGGCGAGTGAAAGAGGGGGTTTGCAACAGGGGGTCTTCAATGCGGGCTGAATGGCTCTTGTATGCTCAATGTATCGTTCATGTATTTGAACGGGTACGATTGGCATCCAATGTTGGCGGCCATTGAGGACCAGTTGTTCGTTCCCGCGCGTTGCCCGCGCGGGCACACGCGCCGTCCAACCATTATCGGTCATGCGTGCGGGGGTTCTTGCATTTTGCGCGTGGGGCGGCGAAGTGGAGTGCAAGTGTGCCTTGATTGTGCGAGTGATGATCGTGTACGTTCCCAGGCGATGACTTCTTACCGGGCCGCGCGCGGGGGGGCGCGCTGGGGCGGCGCGCGCGGTCGCGCGGTGCTCCGGCCCCCGTCGCTTCGGTATGACATGTCATGACAATGGGGGCCACTTTTCTCATTTTTTTTTTTTTTTTTTTTTTTTTTTTTTTTGTCCCCCCCCCCCTTCCCCCCCCCCCCCCCCCTCCCCTCCCCCAAAAATGTAAATTCACATTCTGGCCTGTTTCGCTAATAAACCTACGTGAATTCACATTTTCTTGTTTTTCTCCCAAAATGTGAATTCACATTTTTTTTTTTTTTTTTTTTTTTTTTGGCCTCCGCCTCCGCTGCGGCGGCCACAGGCCGGACGCCCGCCGCGCGCCCTCGCCGCGCGCGCCCGGTCCGCGGACCCCCGCGGCGCCCCGGCTCACCCCCCCCCAGAGAGAAGTGGGCGAGGCGGAGCGCAGGGTGCCTCCGTCTAGGGTCGGGTCTTTCACCGCCCTTCGTAAGGCTCCCCTTGGGAAAGAAGAGAGCTCGCAGCCCACGCCGACCCACCCGCCCTAAGGCGCCCCTCGGCGACGGCGCCTGCCCTCGAATAGGAGGGCGGCCCCCCCAGCCAAATGGAGACGCTAGGGCGACGGCCCCGCGTGCGCGGCCAGCAGATAGAGAACAGGGCAGGAGAAGCAACAAGTGCAAGCAAAACAACAGGCACCACAAGATGCAAACAGATGGATACAATGAGAGGACAACAAGCATGCAACATCGCACCGCTGCTCCCCTACTCCGAGTGCATACCACGCAAGAGCGGCGACGAGACAAGGGACAACACAAAAACCAACGAGACGACGGAGAGGGCGACGACGACGACGACGACGACGACGACGACGACGACGACGACGACGACGACGACGACGACGACGCGACGACAGAGACAACAGCCCCCTCGCAGGTCAGCCGAACTCTGCCTGACAGAGGCGGGCACTGGACGACAGCCCCCCCCCCAGAGGTCAGACGGGAAGCGTGCTCCTCCAAACGGAAAGTCAGACCAACGATCGCAAAGGGACGTCGTGGCATAGTTGCACTGCGCACACACACACACACACAAGCCGAGAAGCACACCCACACACACATGCCGAGAAGCATACAACAAGATAGAATGTGCGAGAGACGATACCGTCAACCCTAACGAGGTCATTGGGACCACAAAGGGCCGCATCACCACTGTGAGGCAGGAATAAGGACGTAACACGGGCCGCAGGGGCCGCAACACAACAGTGAGGCAGACACTTGCACGCAGTACGGGCCGCAGGGCCGTATCACGACAGTGAAGCAGGAACAACGCATGGACTTTTGCACGCAGCTGCACACCCTCACACACCTGCTGGGAAGCATACAACAAGAAAGAATGTGCGATGGGACCACAACAGTAAGGCAGGATTTTGCACGCAGACCGGGCCGCAGGGGCCGCATCACCACTGTGAGGCAGAGAAAACGCAGAGGAAAAGCAGGACAGGCAAGCAGGCACGGTGGGAAGCGCGCGCACGCGGCGCGGGTAGCAGAGGATCCAAGCCGCATTTTGCCACCGCGCGCACGCGGACCACAGTCGACCTGCGCGCTCGCCCCCCCTGGGCGCAGGCCACGACGGTGCCGACCCACGCCTGGCACCCCCCTGCCCAAGCACCGGTCAGGGGCTCACGCCGGGCGCCCCGCAAACAGGCCGGGCCTAATGATGCATGGCACCAGTCATGGCCAAGAGCACGGCCGTGGCAACAAAATGGACATGCTCACGGCGCTCCGCTGGCGGGCGGCACTGGTGGAAGAGAAACTGAGAAACCTGGGCAGGACAGGAGGGAGGAGGCAAGGGGAGGCGAGACCACAGAGCGGACCTAAGTTCAGCCGAGGCTGAGCAGGAAAAGAGGGCATGCCACACATCTACGTCACGCGCGCCACAAGCCCCACAACGGGGCAGCGTAGAAACGCAGAGCGGGGCCCCCAGCACTTGGAGAGGCCAGCATCCAGACATTCGCACCACAGACCAGAGGCGGAACTGGAGCCAGGAGCCAGGGCCAAGTGCCAAATCTAAAAGGTTCCAGTGCGTTCCCGGCGGGCCGGACAGCCACGCCGAGAACGGGAGACGAAAGACAGGCAGGGCATCTGCAGTAGCCCGCTGGAACGAGAGAAGATCCAGCTTAAGGAGTGCAGGGCGGACGACATAAAACTTGTAGCTCCGGAGGAGCAGACGACGCGCTGCAGGATCAGCGCGCGCCTTGGCGCACGCCGGAGGTCCGGCGAAAGGCCACTCTACCACGTCAGGAAGGGGAGGGTCCAGAGAGCACATCCACGCCCGGACCGCGCTCGCCCACGTGGAGCAGCTCGTGCCCGAGGCCACTGTCAGCATACTGGCACCCGGGTGCTCGGCGGGCAGGAGGAGCAGCCTTGCGCGAGCGAGGACCGTACGCTCAAGCATCTTAGTGCCCAAGCGCAGCTGCCACCCACACTGCGCTACGACAACCGCGCCGGGCAATTCTGGGCCGATAGCGCATCCGAGCAAACGCCGTGCCCAGGACGCTTGCAAATGATCGAGTGAAAAACGCGCCCGCTCGGCCAGGAAGAGGAACGGGGAGGGGTAGAGCAAGGCAGATTCCACGCGCGACGGCACTTGGGCACACAGGACTGGGAGACCAAAGCCCCCAGACCCGCCGGCGAAAAACAGCGCCTCGAACAGCTCATGACCTTTGGCCAGCGTAGCCCGAAGCAGGGGGCGGAAAGAGAGCCGGGAGTCAAAGAGCACCCCCAGCAGGGCCTTAGTATCCACCACTGGGCAGCCGATGTCCCCCGGCGGGGGGCTGTCAAGGATCACCATGGCCGCGGTTTTCCCCGTCTTGTAATTAAACATGGACCGGGTGCGGCTAGCGTACCGCGAGCAGGCTGACCATGGCTCCCGCGACACGATGGCTCGGAGAGCCCCCGGCGAGGATGTGGCAACCGTGAGGTCATCAACAAACTGCAGTGGGGGCAAAAGGCCCGTGCCCAGGCGGTCCATCAAGTAGGCCCTGTCGGCCTCAGAAGCTAGCCGCAGGGCACCGCGCATCATCGCGCGCACGGCACTCGGGAAGGGCGCCTGCTCCGCGGCAGCTGCCGACGCCACCTCGACAGCCAAGGCTTCGAGGTCGCCCCCAACAGCTGGCGGCGCTGGCCCACACGCGGCAGGGGAATCAGGCACAGGAAGCGCTAAGCACAAACGCCGCAGGTGGGGCTCAACCCAAGCAGCACAGCTCCCAGGCAGCACGCGATACACCTCCTCCGCCAGCCACTTGAGCTGCGCGTTGAAAACACCCACGCTGAACCTACGGCCCTGCGCCGTGCCGCCGCCAAGCGAAAACAAAGAAGAGATGTGGCCGCGAAGCGCAATGTACTGGTTGTCGGACGACATAAAATCGTCAAGGAGAAGCCAATCATGGCCACGGACACCTGCTTCGTAGGCATTCAGGAGCATGGCGGGGTGGGAGGCAACATCAAACGCCCACTGAAGATCCGTGACCGCCCAATATGTGGGCAGGCCCTGGGCACAGCGGAGTTGGGCATGAAGGAGAAGAGCCAGGAGGAGAGAGAGGGGGTCACCCACTCCGCCCTGTTGGGCCACTCCGCAGTACGCCTGTAACAGCGGGGCGTTGCGCAACGTCCACAGGCCATCCACGACAGACGTCATGACCGCCGAAATAGAAATCGGGCGCAAGCACAAAGTGGAGCGGACGACGCGGGGGCCCGACTTGTGCAGGGGAGTCACCTGCCGGCTCGACCACAGGGTGCTCGTAATGGCGCACTGCCGGGAAAGGTTCGCGAGGGCTAGGGTAACCCTGCGGCCCTCTGGCACCGCCGACCGGACAGAAGCGAAACACCCGCGGAGCGCGGAGGAGGTGGTCTTCAAGCTGTCTAAGACGGCATCCACCTCAGTGGTCGAGTAGAGGGCGAGGCCCGGAGAGGCAGGGCCAGCGCCAACCGACCGGATCGCCGAAACCGCGCAGGCCTGCGCGCGCTGCTCCTCCGGGTTACAAGGGAAATCATTGCGCACGCGGTCCATCATGTCAGTCTGCAATGCCTCGAGCATCTCCTCCACACTGAGGGGGTGCCCATCGACCGGGTCGGCCAACGCAATTTCAAAGGGGTTCCGCGACCGAAAAAATTCCGAAAGAAACCGCTCGGCCAAACCAGGGGAGACCGTGCGGAGGTCGGAGAAGCGCTTAAACGCCAGGTGGCGCTCGGCCCACGCGGCTTGCGCAACAGCCCTTTTAAAAGCAGCTTGCGATTCGTACGCGTCGGGGTCTAGCGGAGGCCTACTCGGGCGCACGGGGGCTGCCGCGGACGCCTTAGTCGCCCCCGCCGCGAACCCAGCCAGCACGTAAATCACGTCGCGCGCCCAAGCGGCCGCGTCCAATAAAGCGCGGCGCTGCTTCTTAGTGGCGCCCCCCCCGCTCCACGGAGGGCGCAGCCACTCACAGGCAATGAGGGATTCGACGGCGTCAGCCAGGTACGCCAGGACAGGCGCCACGGCGAGCAGCACATCGTCCCACTGGCCATCTGTGCGCCACGTCACGCGACACAGCCCTGACAGCTGTGGGGGGCGGAAGGCGCACGGGAACGAACACGAGACCAACCGATGGTCCGAATCTACACCACTCGCATGGGCGACAGTAACAGGAATGAGACAGTGGCGCTCGGCGAGGATCAGGTCGATGCACGTGCCCGAGTCATGCGTGGCAACTGGCGGGTTGCACGCCACAAAGCCGGCGGCGGTGATCATAGCCTCGATGGTGCGGTCTTGCGCCGACTGGCGGCAGTGGAGGCAAGCACAGCCAGGAGGATGCTGCAAGACGTAGGACAGGTGGACGTTACCATCGCCACAGATCAGGACGCGCGCACCCGGGTGGCGCGCGCGTACCTCAGTGACGGAGGAAACAATAGCCGACCACGTCGCCACATCGCCGCCCGGGGCGGGGTAGCACGCGCAGAAAACAAAGCTCGGGCCAGGAGTCGGCGCGCCGGGAGCAGCATCACCCCAGAACTCAAACCACTGAGCGCGGTCAGAGGACAAGTCAGGGAGAGGGCGGAGGAGCGAGACAATCTCGGTGCGCACAAAAATACCGACCGCGCCCCAAGAGACCGATCGTGGGCCCAGCCACGAGAACGGGAAGCCCGCCGGCAGAACTGCCCCAGGAGGCAGGCGCGCACCCGGAAGCACGCAAATGTCGGCGCCACTCCCGGATAAAACGTGGGCGACAGCGTGGAGGCGCCACTCCAAGAACACATCAGTGCCCAGGGCCAGGAAGCCCAGGCGGCCGGGGTTCAGCACCTCCAGGCGGACGGAGCTACAGGGCTCGGGCCCCTCGGCGGGGCGCGACGGGACGGCATCCCCCAGCCGGATTCCCCCAGCGTACGGGGAGACAACTTGCCGGGGCTGCTGGCGCAAGCCCGCGCGCGCTAGCGAGGGCGCGACCTCCCGGCGCAGCAGCGACGAAAGTGCGGACACCAGGGCCGCAAGCGGAGCGGCAGCCCCGTTGCAGCAGAGCAAGAGAGGGGGCGGGAGGGAGGGGCAGGTAGCTAGCAGTGCATCGCAGTCTTTGGCGAGCGCACACATTTCTAGGCCGCGGCTCTCCGTGCCAAGCCAGCGCAAGATCAAGTCACGCAGAGGTTTTGCGGGGCATTCAGGCCCACAGGAGTCCATGGCTGGACACTTCCCGCCCTGCGCGGCGAGCGCCCCCGCGGGCGGCACGGCGGGTTCGCCGCGTGGCTGCTGTACGGCTGAGGGCGGAGCGAGACGGGCAGGACGTGGCGGGGCGCAGAGAGGATGACAGCATGCATGGTAAACCTTGCACGCACGTACACGGGGCAAGGACGGCCTCAATCAGCGAGCCGGTGCGTGTCAAGGACTGCGAAGCACAACTCAAGAGCAACTGCAACACTGATCAACCAACTCGGTCATGCGCGTACGGACTCCCTGATTGCAAAGCTGCCGAGACACTGCATGGAGGACCATACTCGCGCGCACGCTAACAAGGAGCACGTCAGCATGCAACGCGGGCTGCAGGGCGCACGCGCCAGACAAGGGCACACACGCACGTGGCGGCACTGTGTTGGACACGCATGTTTTACCGCTACGCTGCAAACAATACGGTTCATAAGGCTTCCAGTGGCTGTGAAAAAACAGAGGACATGTAGCGGGGTGTCCCGCCGAAAATTCACACGGCGCCAATGCAAGCCGAGCGGGAGGCAGTCAGCAGCCCGCCCTTACTGGAAGGCCCGCGGGCCTCCACCCTGGTCGGCGGCTTCCGCTTCGCTCAAGATCTGCCGCGCCGACCTCTTGGGGGCTGGCGCGCAGAGCAGGGACGCGGATGAGGCCGGAGGGACGGGCGACTGTAAATCGGTTACGGGCCCTAGGAAGAGGATCAATTCTTCAATCCACGTGTCCAAAACCGCCCGGCCACCGCGAACGATCACGGTCCCAAGCCGGCGGTTCAGCAGCTGGATTTGCAAAGACTGCTTGGGATTCAACGCCGTCGTGACGTCGAGATTCGGCTGCGCTGGGCAGCCGTTGGCCACCGCGAAAGGGGGCGGGCCAGCGTAAGCATTGGCACCACGGCGCGGCCCCTGGACGATCTGTATGCCCATGGCTTGCGCAACGTTGTGCAAATCTACCTGGGAAGTCAGGTTGGAGGCAAACTGAGCCGTCAATTTCAGCCTCGGGTCTTTATGGTTCCCCACTGTCTGCCGCAGCCGCATGAGCCAGCTGGACACGGCCTCCTCGTGTCCAGCACGCGAGTGGAACCTAACTAGACTCGCAGGGAGCGGCGGGCCAGGGGGCAAGCCAAGAGACGGCGCGGGGGACGCGGCGGGAGCCGAGTTGGCATGCACCTGGGCCGATACTGCCGCGCTCACAGCCGCGCCGGGGCCCGGCGGCTGGCCAGCCGCCCAGGATGGGGTGGATGCCGCTGGACCGCCGCTGCTGGGGAGGCTGGCAGGGACCGAAGGGCTACCGGCAAAGTAGGGACCACTGACTGGGGGCACGCCGGGTTCCTCAGGTACCTCACGCAGCAAGCCATGAGGGGCAGCCGGGGAGGGCGAAGCATGGCCCAAAGGCGGGACGGCTCCGGCGGAACCGCCCGGACGGGAAGCCGGACCCGACTCCAGGCATGGGCTCGCATGCGTGCCAGACGCGGCCCCCGGCGACGACAAGGCCTCCAGCCTGGCCTTGAGGGCGGAGCTGCGTGCCGCGCGCTGGAGGAGCTCTGGGGGGCACGTGGGCGCGATGGTCCCCGACGCCACGTGGAACCAGAACTTCAACCCAGTGGAAGATGAGGTGAATTCGTCCCACTGGGCGCGCTCGGCTTGGAGAGCCTCGAGCTCCAGCCTGATCTGCCTGAGCTCCTCCTCGCGGGACGCGCCCAGCGGGCCAGGAACGGGGGAACCCGCCTTGAGAGCACTGGACGCCTCGCTGTTGGCCGGGGCAGCGGCCGCGACCGGGGTAGGCGGCAGGGGGCCTGGCCCCAGGACTGGCGCCACGCTGGCGGGAGACGGCGCCAGCGCCACCACAGCCGGCTGGGTGGAGGCAGGGGCAGGCTTGGCGGGCACGCTCGGGTGGGCGGGCTCACGCGAGGGCGGGGGTGGCGGCGGCGGCGGCGGCGGTGGCGGCGCCGTCGCCGGGTGCTCCCACTGAGACTCGTTAGTCGCCCGGTTGAAGAAGAAAAGGGCGCCCGCGAGGTCGCGCTTGGACTCCCAGCCCGGTGGCAAGCCTGGCGGGCTATGGAGCGGCGGACCTGGCGAGCTGTGGAGCGCCTGGCCAGGCGAGGTAGGCGCCGGAGACAGGCGGGCTCTCCTGACTGGCGTCGCCGGGGACCGTGGCACTGGAGACCCCAGCTGGGAGGAGAAGCCTAGGGCGGGCTGCGCCTGGGGCGTGCCCACAGCTTTGGTGCTGACGCCAGGGAACTCGGGGTGGTCCCAGACGCCGGGGGGGCGCTGCAGGGGCGTGTGCGGGCTGAGGGGGCCAGGGACGCCCTCCCGGCCGGGCGATGGGGCCTCCACCGCCGACTCTGCCAGTGGCGTAGGACTACAAGATGACGTGGAGCTGGGGCGACGCCGCAATGGGGTGCGGCGGCGCCGGCGCCCGGAGCGACTGCGGCTATCATCGCGGCGGCGGCGCGAGCGCCCCATGGGCGCGACGGCCCAGCCGAAGCGGCGCCAGGGCGTCCTACCCTCGTGGCCGCTGGGCCGAAAAAGGACAGCGGAGGCAACGCGGGGCGCGGGAGCAAACCCGACCCCCTCCCCGCGCACGCCCAGCGAGGGCGGCCGGACAGCAGGTACGGGGGTGGGGGGGAGGGCACCGCGCGGTGTACAACAACGGTCGAAAGCAGCAACAAACAGGCATGGGGACAAGATTAGCGGAACGCCCACGAAAGGTAGAGCTCCCCCAGGGGCGGACACCCGCCCCCTCCCAGGCCAGAGGTGAGCTCGCTGCTGCAGACGAAGACGTCCAACAAAACGAGTGCTACAAGCCGTGACTCGCACTCCCGCCCACGCTCTCCACGAATCAATGATGATGGAGCGGCGGTGGTGACAAGGTACCGGAGAGACAGGGGGGGGGAGAGAGAGCGGGGAGGGAGGGGGCCAAGGAGAACCAGGAGGGGTGGACAAATTTGGCGACGCTCTCTGCCCCATGCCTGATCGTCCCATAGAACGGCAGAGAAGCCGAGCTTGCAAACACAGAAACACCCCCATCACATCAAGTGCACACCGAGAGGATCCCCGATCGTGGTGAATGCAAACTGCTTGCATGCGTCAGCGCAAGTGGCTGGATAAGAACACCGACGACGGCGGCAGCAGCAACGGCGGGGCACCCGACGACGACGACGACGACGACGACGACGACGACGACGACGACGACGACGACGACGACGACGACGACGACGACGACGACGACGACGACGACGACGACGGCGGCCCCACCCCCCTCCCGGGCCAGCCGGAGGCTGCCCGACAGACGGCCGGCGACTCTGCAAACACGACTGCAACGAGGTACTGCATGACCAATTAGATAAGCGACAAATCACGGCACAAGGCACGGGTGCGCCTCAAGGATGCCCGGGGCAGTTACCTGATGTTAAAAAGCTCAAGACGACAGAAATTCACCGCGGGGCAAGTCCCCTGGGCGAATTTCTGACGTTAAGGGCCCTTAACGTCAGAAATTCGCCCACCACACCCCTGAGGCCGGTGGGGAGCGCTTTTCCTCCAACTTTTCTGCAGGCCAAGCACGGTCAGGACCTTTTGCGCTTGCCCTTGCAAGCCTCAGCGAGGCGCACAGAATCTGCATGCAGCCGGGATTCAAATCTCCAAGCGGTCGAGGCTCCAAAATACACCGCCGAGCAGACTACCCACCACTGGCAGGCCAGGATCCGGATCAAGAGCCGCCCCTCCGGGGCCGTGAGATTGAGTTCCCTTGCAGCAGCGTCCTCATCTAAGATGCTCAATGCTAGACGGGTGTTCGTGCCTTCCATTGTGGGCTCAGCCGCTGAGAAATCTGACAAATCGGCTAAGCCTGCCAGGTGTAGCGCAATCGCGCAATGATTGGGCATGAGGTTGCGTGCCTGTAAGACCCGGCACAGACCTTTGACCTCTGCCCAGCTGGCTTTGGGTCTGTCAGCCAGGCAACGCTCGGCGGCTACTTGCAAGGCCCGCAGCAGACCGCCAATAGATCCAGCAGTTTGCTGACCTGCATCTATGTTTGGGGTCTTCGACCTACCGTTAGGAAGGATCTTACGAGGAAGGCACGGACCATCCAAGCACGCTGATGAAAGCACGGCTTCTAACGCTTTGTGTCCCACATTAGCGATCGCACTGACATGAGGGTCTCTGGCGGCAGTCGCAACACACGATACGAACTGTGCACTACGAGTATATTGTGACCAAATGTGGACTGCTATCCGTTCAGTGGGAGTGGCCGCTCCGAGGGCTACGCAAAGGTCAGATGCTGCAAAAAATAAATCATCTTCCTTAGAGGCGTCGTGGGTGTTGACCCCCGCCAAGGCCCGTTCAAAGGTAAGGGGCTCACCATTTTCACAAAAGAAGGGGCTACTCACGTTACCAATGCGGGTATCCCCTGTACCACGGGACCTCTGCTTGACAAAATAAACAAACGTCTGAAGGGGCTTAACACCAGTCGCTCGGTGGGCATCACCCATGGCCTCCGAAGTGATTGGCCCATGGTCTCTTACGTGGAGAGAATGCCGACTCCGCGCCTCAAGCGCCGCGCGCGCCGTTGTCGTTGGCGGCCGGCCCCGGCCAAGCCCGCCGGGCCGGACACGGCGGCCAGGCGCGTCCCCGGGGGCGGGCGCCGGGCCGGGGCCCGCCGGGCGGGGGAGCGCCACGAGGGGCTCATCATCGCTCGAGGAAGCCATGGCTGGCGCCGGGGGCACCGGCGGGCGCGCTGCCGGGCGGCTCGCGAGCGAGAGAAGCTGCAGGGGCATCACTGGTTACGCCCTGCGTGCTAGCCGCACGAGGAGGGGAGGGGAGCAGGAGGAGGAAGGAGGAGGAGGAGGAAGAAGTTGAATGAGACTAGCTTCAGACGACACTCCCCCCCGGCGACACTGGGGCGCGCCGACGGACAGGCCCCCTGCAAGAGCAGAAACCTGCGTGATGAGCAGGAGTAGCAGAGAAAACGCAATCAGATGGAGAGCCGAGTGCCAAGATACTCATGCAGCCGTCACCCGAAGCACGTGACAGCGTGTGCCGAGCACGCACGCGCTCACAACACACCACGCGACCCACAACACCCGACACCCCGCTTGAATGTGCTTGCGCGCTTGCTTGTTCGCGCCGCTAAAGCCACGCCGGGCCAATAGAACACGGGATAAACGAAAAGCAGCATCAGGTGCCCCTGCCCCATTCACACCGACCCTTGCTGCACAGCCGCACGGGCGCCTCACCCTCACCTCCCCCATGCCTCCACAGACGCTGCCAGACCCATTTCCCCATTACGCTGCACATGACATGCTTGGCTGCACTGCGGTAGCCACAACGGCCTTACAGGACCACGGCATATGTTATTACCAGAGCGCCAGTGAAGTATCGGGAACGTCAATAGCGAAAGAGCGCCCCCCCCGCAGAAGGCCAGGCACACAGCAGAGAAGACAACACAAGAGGCGATACAGGGCGGTCATGGACGACGCTGCCCCCATGACTCAAAGGAGCCTCGACGGCCAGCCCCGCCCCAGAACCACCCGCACTTTTGCAAAAGCAGACAAGCACAAGCGCAAGGGCGAGCGAGACTGCTCCTGCTACCCATCACTCACTGCTCTACCCAATGCATGGAGGCCCAAGGGAAAAGGGGGGACAGGGGAGGGGAAAGGGGAGGGGCAGGCAAGGACGGGCGAGGGCAGGAGGGAGGGGAAGGGCCCAGAGCGGAGAAGAAGGGACAAGGAGGAGGGGAGGAGGGGGGCACACTGGACTCTCATTCTCCCTTACGGCAACACGCTGGCTCGTGAACCCTGGATGCTACGAAGTGCAGTTGCGTGGACTCTCACCGGACAGAGGTATAAGGTGGGTAGACAAAGCATGTCGAAGTAACAACGCGCGCCTGCGGACACAGGGCATATCAAAACAGCTCGCTTGCTTGCATAGCGACAGCACCACACACGACAACCCACATGAGCGTACTTGCGCGCCTGCTTGCTTGCGACGCCGGGCCGAGACAAAAAGGGGCCAAGCTGAAAACAGCAACAAGTGCTCCCGACTTCCATAAACTACCCCTTGCTACACAACCGCATTGACACACAAATGGCAGCCTGCAGATCGCCCAATCACACATTACAAGGCAAGGCACACCGGAGGGCTTTGCAACCCCGCCCAAAGCCAGAGAGCATGCAAGGAAGGCCACGGACAACGCTGGTCCCCCGCGGCTCGAGAGAGCCTTGTCGGCCAGCCTTCCCCGACAAAGCCAAAGATGGCAACATATGGGAGCCAGAGCCACGTAAGCTGAACCCCTTCCCCAGACAGCCGCTCGCCGGGCGTGCTGCTGGACAACGGGCCAACCAGGAGGCAGCCAGAGCAGACACGAAAGCGGGAGCGGCGCGAGCGATGGCGGCACTGGCGGCGTTGGCCGCACATGGCCGGCGCGCCACGCCCGCCCCGCCGGGACGACCAGGGGCGCCCCACGACATACGACCGGCATGCGTCCTTCACTTGAGCCAAAATGGCTTGAGCCAAAATGGCTTGAGCCAAAATGGCTTGAGCCAAAATGTGATTGTGAATTCATATTTTGCCCCCTCCCCCCCCACAATGTGAATTCACATTTTGCCCTGGCCTTCAGGCGTTTTGTTCCGCATGTCGCATTCGTTTCGTTTCGTTTCGCGCTCATACAGCACACTCCGGGTCCCGCGCCGGGCGCCCGCGGGGCGCCCGCCGCCCGGCCCCGGGCGCGCCGCCCCTCACAGCTGCTGGTACCAGCCGCTCCGAGGGAGGATATGCACGCCGTCAGGTAGTGGTCTTTCACACCCCATCTTGCCCACACATCGACAACCTCTCTGCCTGCCGCCCTCCCCGCCCACGCCGGACGGACAGCGCGGGACCTTCCTGGGGCGGCCGGAGCGGGGGGGCTCGATCACATGAGGCACGCGCCCGTGTTCCCCCTCCCCTCGCAGCCCACGCGGCGGACGGACAACCGGGCAGGGCCAACAAGCGCCTGTCTAGGGATACGGCATAGCAGGTTGTGCCTCAGCCCACCCTGGCTTGGTTGCGGGAACGAAACCACTCTAGCTCGGGGGGGCGCGCGGGGGGGGGGGCGGAGGGGGAGGCGGAGGCGGAGGGGGCGGCGCTGGCCAAGCAGCCTGCAAAACTGCAGCGCCCACGTAACTGACGTGCGCAGCACGCGCACGCGACGGGAGACCCTCGGAAAAAAGGACTTGTAAGGCGAACTCCGGGGCGGCGCCCTGCATGGGCGGGCCGTCGCGCGCAAGGAGGGCACGGTGCTGAACCGTGGCCTGACACGCTACCAGGGGATGGTCGACTGCTACATTCGACGCTCCGCATGCCCCGCACCGCGAGAGCGTGGCTGGCAGCCCACCCTGGCCAAGCACGGCAAGGGGCCAGCAGCCCGTCATGCGTATGACGGCCCACAACCGGTAATGCTTCCAAAAGTTTGGAGACGACTCCCAGCCCAGAAGATTCCAGTCAGGGAGGGACGGGCCCGGGCAAAGCTCAGCGAAGGAACGGCGCAACGCCGGGAGAACACATGACGCTGCCTTCCTGAATGCTTGCCGGTCATACTCCAACAGCGCTGGGCGCACGACCTGCCAGCGGTACCACTCCAGGAGGGCCCTGCGCCTCGCTGGATGGGCGCGCGCAGCCTCCAACTGCTCCCCAGCGCATGCCGGGTGTCGGTCCAGTTGCACTGGCGGCGACGGAAGGCGGCCAGCGAGCGCAGCTACCGCAGTAACCCAAGAGGGGGCGTGCAGGCACCGGGATGCCTGCCAGGCTCGGGACGCCGGGTGGTCGAGCGGGAGGACTGCGAGCCTGGCTCGCGCTAGCAAGGCACGCTCAAGAAACTTCGTGCCCAGCCTCAAAGGCCACCCGCATTGGGCCACGACCACGCTGTGACGCACGGGCGGGCCAGCATTGCAGCCCAGCAGCTTGCGGCCCCACTCTACCTGTAAGCGGTTGAGGGCCGCTTCAGCCCCCTCGGCTAGGGCCAACAACGGGGAAGCGTATAGGATTACCGACTCAATGCGGGGAGGGACTTGAGCTGCGGCAACTGGGATGGAGAAGCCCCCGCACTCCGCCGCCTGCAAAAGTTCGTCAAACAGCGACCTGCCCCTCGCGAGCGTACTGTGCAGCAACGGCAGAAACGTGAGGCCCGAGTCCACTAGAACTCCTAGAAGCCCTTTCGCGCGCACCACAGGGGCTCCAGCTAGCAAGGGCGGGTGGGCGTCCAGAAGGGGCAGGACTGCCGTCTTCCCCCTATCATAGTTGAAGCGGGCCCTCACGCGCCGTCCGTATCGGCTGCACGCCGACCACTCTTCCTCCGACAGAACGGCCCTAACGGCCCCCTCTGACGGGCAGGGCGTTGTGATGTCATCCACGAATTGCGGTGACTCCACGTGGTAAGCCCCCAAACGCTCTGTCACGGCAACCCGATCAGCCTGCGACGACAGCGCGCTGAGGACGCCGCGCAGGAAGCGCCTCGCCTGGGGCCACGGCGACTCCTCAGCCGCCGCCAAAAGCGACACCTCCTGCACGACCCCGTCAAGCTGCAGCTCCCCCCGCGGCGGCTCAACGCATTGCGCCGGCGGCGTGACTTCCTCCGCGTCAAGGAGCGCTGCCCTAGCAAATGGAGGCACAATCGTGCTGCACCCCTCCGGGAGCACTTTTGCGATGTCATCCGCAAGCCCACGGAGCTGGGTGTTAAAAGCGTGCACAGAAAACCGCCTGCCCTGAGCTGTACCGCGCGAAAGCATAAAAACGGGGCTCAGCAGCCCATGCAAAGACAGGCACTGATGGTCTTGCGCCAACACGTCGTCCAAAATGAGCCAATCAGGCCCGCGGACTCCGGCGTTGTACACGCCCACCAACATGGCGTGGCGGGACGCCACGTCGAAAGCCCACTTGCCATCTGCTAGAGCCCACCAAGTGTGGAGGCCCTGCGCATGCCGCAGCTGGGCGTGCACGACGAGGCCGATTACTAGGGTGAGGGCGTCGCCGACTCCCCCCTGCTGGCAAGGCCCACAATACGCCTCCAGCGCACCGCTATTTCGGGCTATCCAGAGAGCGTCTTGTACCGATGCCATCTCCGTTGCAATGGAAATTGGCCGCAGGGCGGAGAGTGCGCGCACTGTGGTTGGGCCGCACTTACGCAATGGGGTGATCTGCCTGAGTGACCAGATTTTCGCGGTCACGCCGGCGGCGCGAGCGAGGTTCACTAGGGCCTTGGTCAGCCGTACCCCCGCTGGTGACTCTGCGCGCAAGGCGGCGTAACACCCATGAATTGTGCGTTTGCCTGGCTTGAGAGCGCTCAACACAGCATGCACCTCGTCATCCGTGTAAGGTGGAGCTCGGGCTGGTGCGCCTTCGAGGGCACCCGCGCTGCGGATCAAAGAAACCTGCCGTGCCATGGCCTCCTCGGCCCCCGGATCCTGCTCAAAGTCATTGCGATCGCGTGCAAACAGATCCTGCCTGACAGCCTCAACCATCGCACTGGGCGTAAGCGCGGCCCCCGTGGACGGGTCCGACAGCCTCACCTCAAAACGGGTGCGCACCTGGAAGAAGCTCGACAGGAACCTCTCCGCGGCCCCGGGGTTGGCCTCGCGCAAATGCAAATAGCGGTGGACGGCTCTCCTACGCTCCCCCCACGCTGCGCGCGCAACTTCAAGCTTAAACTCTTGATGCGAGGTGAAACGCGCTGGGTTCAGCAACCTACGCGCAGTGGTCTGCGAGAGGCGACGCTTGCCCCCTATCACCTTGGTGGCACCCGCTGCGTGTCCCACCATGGTGTAGGCGGCATCGCGAGCCCAAGCCGCAACATTAACCACGGCGCGCCTTTGCACTCTGCTGGCCCTGCCTCCGAACCACGGTGGCTGAAGCCAAGGGGCGCATGTAATTGCTTCCACGCTCTCGCTCAGCGCACTGAGGGTGCCGGAGATTTCCCTCAGGCCCTCGTCCCACCTGGGTCCGGACGTCCAGGCGACCCTCCCGTAGCCCGCCGCCCACGGGGCCGTGAACTGGCAGGGCACCTCTGCCATGACGAGTCGGTGGTCGGAGAGCGCAATAAAATCCGGCAGGACCTTGACAGGAAGGGGCGAATCTCTCATGCCTATGAAAAGGTCGATGCAGGTGCCAGACACATGCGTTGGCGCGGAGGGGTTAAAAGCCCCAAGCCCTGCAGCCACAAGCCACTGTTGGATCTCTCTGTCTGCAGGGGATTGCTTGCAGTGCGCGCAGCTACAAGGCTCCACATGGTCAGCAAGATAGTCCAAATGGACATTTGCATCTCCGCCTAAAATCAAGCGCGCCCGCGGGTACCGATGACGACATAAAGCCGCATGCGCTACAATGGACTTCCAGGTGTCTGTGTCCCCGCCGTGCTTCGGGTAGAACGCGCAAAGGATGGCAGCAGGACTGGGCGCGGCCCCTCCGCCCCAAACCTCAAACCACTGCTCCCGGTTTGAAGAAAAATCCGGCACCGGGCGCAGCATGTGTTCTACCTCGGGGCGGAAAAAGATGCCTACTGAATCCCACGACCCCGAGCGCGCCCCATCCCAGCAATATGGGAAACCTTGGGGAAGCGTTGCGCCCTCGGGAAACCGCGCCCCCGGGAGGATGCAGATGTCAACCGACTGAGCGTCCAGGGCAAAAGCGACTGCCTCGAGACGCCATTCCAGAAGCTGGTCGGCGCCTAACTGGAGAAAACCGCACCGGCCCGGGTTCAGAGTGCCAAGACGAAGGACGGAGCGGGCGGGGGGGACACAGGAGGCCTCACGCTCTGGGCCTACCTCCTCGACAGGCGGAGGTCCGGCAAATGGCGAACCTACCGCTGCGGCATGCTGTCCCAATGCACGCAAGGGCGGAACGAGGATTCGCCGCAAGATATAAGCCACTTCATCCGCAAAGGCCCAAAGCGCTCGTAGCGCGGACCCCCCTTCCTGCAGCATGTGGTCAGGGCGCGGCGGCAAGAGCTCCAAGAGTGCCAGGGCATCGCGCAGGGCCGCCGCGGCCTCCAGCCTGCGGGGGCTTCGCGCCAGCCACGCCTGGCAGAAGGCGCGAAAAGGGCTCAACTGCCGCTGGGTTTCTCCCCGCTGGTCCCGCCGCACGCAGCTGGTAGCCTCAGTCGCCATCGCTCGGCCCACGACGCGCGGCCGGGCAGCTCCCCCCCCCGTTTCTCAGAGAGCGGCTGCTGGGGGGAGGGCGGGAGGGGGGGGTCACGGGCTCCAACGCGGCCATGAGGAGGAGGGGGAGGGGGAGGGGGGCCCCGGCCCTAAGCCAACCGACACGTCCCAGGGTCCGGTGGCCCAGGGTCAGCCAAACCCTGGGCCCGCAGGCCACTCCACGATCCGACGGCCCGGGGTCCGCCATCGCGTTTTCCACGACACCTTAAGCAGGGGTAGGCCGACTCGCCCGAGGGCGGGCGGCATTCGGCATGAGGGGGAGGCGGGGAACCAGAAGGCGCCTCGCTACTAGGGCTCAGAGGGGCAGTGGACGACGACGAACAATTCCCTGCACTGTCACACTTGCATGGCGAGCGACGTACCAAGGACACAGGACGACAGGACGAGCGGAGCGCAGACCAGCGCGCACCCCCATGCAACGCGCACCCGTGCGCGCGCAACACGCACTTGCCATGCTCAGCAACTGCCCCTGGCCCGCGCGCGCGACAATGCAAGGCAACAAAGAGAGGCAGCGCAAGCAAGCTCCGAGGCTTCTTTTACCGTTCGCATCGCGCCCAGGCCTGGCCGTTCTCCCAAACGCAATGCAAAAGGCAATCTTTTTATGCAGGATGAATTAACGCTAGAGCCCTAGCCTGCAAGTCGGGCAAGCGCATGCAGATCTGCGTGAGCGCGCGCTGCTCAACGCATCTAGGCTTCGCGAGGCCGATTTATAAAAAAAGGGGACAGGAGCGGCGGGCGCTGGTAGGAAAAGGAAAGCACAAAAAAAAAAAGAAAGGAACTGCCACTCCCCTGCCCCGACGGGGGGCGCAGCTAGCGGCCCCCGCCGACGCCTGACAGGGCGTTCACCTACTGAAAGCCGGGCAGGCCCTCGGCGCCCGCGAGGCGCTCCCGGGCCGACAAGCGCACGGCTGGCACGGGGGTGCCCACCTGCTGCACAGGTGGCGCCGCGGCGCGCAGCTCGGTCACAGGCCCTAGATACATCAGCAGCTCCTCGATATTCGCTTCCATGGCCCCCCGGCGGCCTTTGACCACCACGCGGCCCTGTCTTTTATTGACTAGTTGGATGCTCAATTTGGCCACGGGGGCGACTTTAAACGTGACTTCCAGCCCTGGCTGATGGAAGTCGCCCGTCACTACGGCAAAGGGAGGGGCCGGGCGCACTGCTGCGGCGGCTCGGCCGCGAGTGTCACCATGCACGATGTCGACCCCCATCGCACCGACAATGCGGTGGAGATCCTCTTGAGCCGTGCACGCGCTCACCAAAAACGCCGCTTCCATGCTGATACGGCCGTCCCTACTCTCTCCCACAGCGGCGCGCAGCTGGCGCTGCCAACCCCCCACTGCCGAATCAAGCTCTGCCTGCGTGCGCAGCGTGGCCGAGGCAAGCGGGTCAGCGATCGGAGCCCCGGGGGCCTGAGGCGCGCCATGCGGCGGCGCCACGCGGGCGGGGGCGCCAACAACGCGCAAATCGTCGCGCCCCGCCTGGAGGAGGGCCTGCTCAACAGCCTCCTCCTCCAGCCTCCTCTTGACCACCGCGCGCGCCCGGGGGTCAACGAACGCGGGCTGCGCGCGCAGCATGAACGAAGAAAGCGGGCCTGCGCCCGCAGCCAAGCCTGGGGCACGGGGCTCGGCTAGCGCCGGCGCCGCCGGGGCAGGCGCGCCAGCGCTGTGCAGACTGTCGCGCCCTGCCTGGAGGAGGGCCTGCTCCACAGACTCCGCCTCCAACCTCCTATTGAGCACCTCGCGTGTCTGAGAGTCAACGCGCGTGGACGCCGCTATCGACTGGCTGGTGGGCGGGCACGCGGGCGGGGCGCGGCCCTCCAGAACTGCCAGGCGATTCCGCAAGCTAGCAACCTCGGCTAAGTGCGCCGCGACCTCGTGGGGTTCCGTCGCCTGGACTGCACCGGTGCTCCTCTGGAGCCACACCTTCTGGCCTGTTTCGCCCGCGTAACAATCCCACGCCGGCCTCTCGCGCTGGAGCTTGAACAAGGACTCCTTCAGGGACTGGAGCTCACTGGGGGGGGCCTCTGCCTGGGCAGCCTGAGCCGCGGCAGTCGGCAGCCCCTCCCCGCCGCGGTCGGGCTGCGCGCGCGGGGCCGCCTTGGCTGGCGCGGCCACGGGGGAGGCACGGGGCACGCCCGCGCCATCCGAGGGCGCTGCCTGCGACGCGGCTGGGTGGTCCCAACGGCTCTCCTTCGTGATCCTGTGAATGAAGTAGAGCTGGCCGTTGTATGGGTCGCGCCGGCTTTCCCAGCCCGCCGGAAGCGGCGGCGGGCTCAGGGTCGGCGGCCCTGGGGAGGCGGGGCGTGGGCTCCCGGAGGGGGTAGACGCAACCGGTGTCGGGGTGCACGGGGCTTGCGGCGGGTCCTCCTGTGGCGGAGGCGGCGGAGGCGGCGGTGGCGGCGGCGGCGACGCCGGTGATGCCCCCAGCCACTGCCCAGGCGGCGCGCTGGCGTGACGAGCGGCCTGCGGGGTGCCAGGCGACAAAGCGTGAGCCGGGGCCGCCGGCCGCGCCTTGCCCGTCACACCAGGGATGCTGAAGTTACCCGGGGGCGGGGACGTCGGGATGAGCTCCCCCAGCGCGACGGAGAGCCTGCACGGGCTGGGCGCGCCACCACCGCCAACCTCGCTCAGCGGCTCGCCGCTGGCCAGCGGGGGTAAGGAACTTGAACTGGAGGACCTGCGGCCGCGGCCCGAGGGGTACTGGGACTTGCTGGGCCTGGGCCTCGCGCGGCTGCGGTGGCGCCTCGGGGGCGAGCTGCTGCTGGTGCTGCCGCGCCGCCTCCGACTGCGACTACGGCGCTCATCGCGCCCATGCTCGCTGCGGCGGCGTCTCTGGGGCGGCATGGCCGCGGCCAGCCACGCCTCTTGCAGGGCCGGGGCGCGCCGGGCGTCTACCTGGGACAGGGGCCCCTGCGCCGCAGACCCCAACTTGGACACGAAAAGCCCGCGGCCGCGGGAGCCTGGTATTGGAAAGGATCCGGCACTCCTCCCCGCGCGCGCCCAGAGACCGGCGGCCGGACAGCGGGCCAGGGCTCGGGGCAGCCCACCAAACCCGGACTCGAAGCCTGTCAAGCAGCCAGGGCCATGCAAGACTTTGCAAATTTACTCGTCCAGCCCCGGTTCTTGCACCCACCCCCTCCCGTGACAGCCAAGAGCTGCCCGACAGACGGCCGGCGATCGGGGACGACAAAAGGCGAGGTGCCCCACACCATGCAGCACGGCTCGGCACCACACTCCACGGCACAGAAACCAGCAACGCCCCCGGGTAGGAGAGCACAGCACGGCGACGGCCCGACACGGCACCGGAACACGGCGCAACCGACACGGCACGGAGACAAAGCCCAAGACACAGCACCGACACGGCACAGCAGGCACGGCAGCGACACCCGGCGCACGGCACGACGCGGCACGGCACCAAAACACCACAGCGCGGCACCTGAGCGGGGGGGCGGCGGCAGCGCGGAGCGAAGGGAATACGAGTGAGGACCACAGCGTGGCAAGCAACATCGAACACACAACGAGCGCTTGCGCAATGACGGAGGACAAGCAACGAGGATGGCCAGATACCCCGGCAAAGAAATGTGGGCTCAACGCACAGGAGAATCAAAACGCACAGCGTATGATTAGCAAGGTCGTGCGGACTGGAAACAAGACAGCAGCACGCACACAGTGACAGAGAACAGCGGGCTGAGAACAAGATGGTGTGCAAACGAGACGACGACGACGACGACGACGACGACGACGACGACGACGACGACGACGACGACGACGACGACGACGACGACGACGACGACGACGACGACGACGACGACGACGACGACGACGACGACGACGACACCGCCAGTCCAGGGAAGGGGCCCGGGGGAGCCCGAAGAAAAAGCGGACCAGCAACGGCCAGACCCAGGACCGGGGACCCAGAGCACCAGGGGACCACGGACACGCGGCCCCAGGACGACAGCCCCCGAGGGGCCGGAAGGGGGGGGAAGAAGCAAGAAAAACCGGCCCCGGTTTCCACCCCCTAAGGACATGGGACCCAAAAACCGGGGCCGGTTTTTGGGGCCCAGGACGGTGCCCGCCGCCGCAGGGCGCGGGACGTCCAGAGGGCTGGCAGCGGGAGCTTTTCTGCGCCCGCTCGAGCCCGCTTGACCAGCGGGAGGTCGTCCTCATCCACTGGCGCGGCGACGGCGGCAGTGGGGTGCCGCTTTCTGCCGCCCCCTCCGTGGCACTCCGCAGCTACCTTGTCGTAAATTCACAGTGCGCTTTCAGCCATAATGGCCTGCCTCAACGGATCAGCAAGGGATTCCTCCAAGCCCACGACGGCAGACGGCGCCGCGAACCCGTTACCCCGGAGCCCCTTCCGCATGGCATCCGCGCCATGGTAAACAAACTCTGCCAGGACGGCCTGGTGAAGAGGATCATGTGAATCAACTCTAGAATGGCTGGTGTCGCGACGGAGGCCGTGGAATCCATTACGAATACCATGCGGGCCGCGCCCGCTCGGGACGTGGAAACGACATGGCTCCTTCCCAAGACCGTACAACTTCTGGTCTCCGACAAAACAGAGAAACAGCAATTGATTTTTGACACTGTAATCACTTCTACCAGTGATTCGAAAGGGCTTCAAATCAGCCTGGGTCAGCTCCACCCTCGGCCCCAAGACGGCGACCATCCGCTTGAGCTGGGCCACCGACGGGCTGAAAGTTGACATCTCTCGAAGCGCAAGAAGCCTCGACGCCGGTGAAAAAACCTCTGGGGCGGCGTCGACCTCCGGTTCAGGCTCACTCTCAGCCTCCGGAAGACTGACGGACCAATCCCGGGGGACACCGCCCTTCGCGAAAAGCTCTGCTGTGTTCTGTGCCCTGCGGTTGGGCTGAAAAGCCCTCGTGAGAATCTGTGGGAAACGGGCCATCTGACGCACTATGCGGTCTCCCAAAGCTAACTGAAGGAAAACAGCAGAGTCCGGGATATCCATTGTCAGCAGCCTCGGGATCTCAGCCTTCAATAATGGCAGCAAATCGGGCCCCCAGCAAAGCGAAGCCTGAACATATATTAAATTCCCGAGTGCAGGAGCCGCCTCCTGCGAGGGGGCTGCTGCAAGCTCTCCCTCGATCTCCCTCCACTGGGCTCGAAGGGCAATCAAAGTAGGGGACCTTGCCAGCACCGCCTCCTCCAGCCGCAATGCGTTCTCGCCAAGCACAACAGAGCCTAACGTTCGACCATTCAGGGTGCATTTCATATCATTGGCTCTCATCCGGTATTCCTGCTCTGGTACTGCTCGCAGGCGGCAGACTGCCTGAAAGTTCTCCCAGAAAGCGTTTCGATCCCTTACGGAAAGGGTATATTGGCGCAGCGACGCCATCGCCGGCACTCCCCGGCCGCGGGGGGCGCCCGCGCGTCCGCCCTGGGCTATGTGCGCGGCAGACGATCGGGCCAGGCGGCGCGGACGGAGAGGCAAGCGGGGAGGGGGGGCAGCAGAGAGGCCCAGGATACTTGCATGCGCTGTGATTCTGCCCACTACCAATTCCCAAGTACGCTGCATAAGGCATGTTTGCTTGCGCTACACTGGCCAAGGGGTGCACAAACTCTGCTACGTAGCTCGTGCTGCAACTGCTCAAACGAACAACACAAATCACGTGAACGATAAAGGGAACGCAGGCGGGAGGCAGGAGGCGCGAGCAAGGAGGAGGAGGAGGGAGGGGAGCGGGGGACGAAGGGACAAGGAGGAGGGGAGGAGGGGGGCACACTGGACTCTCATTCTCCCTTACGGCGACACGCTGGCTCGTGAACCCTGGATGCTACGAAGTGCAGTTGCGTGGGCTCTCACCGGACAGAGGTATAAGGTGGGTAGACAAAGCATGTCGAAGTAACAACGCGCGCTTGCGGACACAGGGCATAGCAAAACAGCTCGCTTGCTTGCATAGCGACAGCACCACACACGACAACCCACATGAGCGTACTTGCGCGCCTGCTTGCTTGCGACGCCGGGCCGAGACAAAAAGGGGCCAAGCTGAAAACAGCAACAAGTGCTCCCGACTTCCATAAACTACCCCTTGCTACCCAACCGCATTGACACACAAATGGCAGCCTGCAGATCGCCCATTCACACATTACAAGGCAAGGCACACCGGAGGGCTTTGCAACCCCGCCCAAAGCCAGAGAGCATGCAAGGAAGGCCACGGACAACGCTGGTCCCCCGCGGCTCGAGAGAGCCTCGGCGGCCAGCCTTCCCCGACAAAGCCAAAGATGGCAACATATGGGAGCCAGAGCCACGTAAGCTACACCCCTTCCCCAGACAGCCGCTCGCCGGGCGCGCTGCTGGACAACGGGCCAACCAGGAGGCAGCCAGAGCAGACAAGAAAAGCGGGAGCGGCGCGAGCGATGGCGGCACTGGCGGCGTTGGCCGCACATGGCCGGCGCGCCACGCCCGCCCCGCCGGGACGACCAGGGGCGCCCCACGACATACGGCGAGGCCCCTCTGCTCTTCTTGAGCCAAAATGGCTTGAGCCAAAATGGCTTGAGCCGTCGCGCGCAAGGAGGGCACGGTGCTGAACCGTGGCCTGACACGCTACCAGGGGATGGTCGACTGCTACATTCGACGCTCCGCATGCCCCGCACCGCGAGAGCGTGGCTGGCAGCCCACCCTGGCCAAGCACGGCAAGGGGCCAGCAGCCCGTCATGCGTATGACGGCCCACAACCGGTAATGCTTCCAAAAGTTTGGAGACGACTCCCAGCCCAGAAGATTCCAGTCAGGGAGGGACGGGCCCGGGCAAAGCTCAGCGAAGGAACGGCGCAACGCCGGGAGAACACATGACGCTGCCTTCCTGAATGCTTGCCGGTCATACTCCAACAGCGCTGGGCGCACGACCTGCCAGCGGTACCACTCCAGGAGGGCCCTGCGCCTCGCTGGATGGGCGCGCGCAGCCTCCAACTGCTCCCCAGCGCATGCCGGGTGTCGGTCCAGTTGCACTGGCGGCGACGGAAGGCGGCCAGCGAGCGCAGCTACCGCAGTAACCCAAGAGGGGGCGTGCAGGCACCGGGATGCCTGCCAGGCTCGGGACGCCGGGTGGTCGAGCGGGAGGACTGCGAGCCTGGCTCGCGCTAGCAAGGCACGCTCAAGAAACTTCGTGCCCAGCCTCAAAGGCCACCCGCATTGGGCCACGACCACGCTGTGACGCACGGGCGGGCCAGCATTGCAGCCCAGCAGCTTGCGGCCCCACTCTACCTGTAAGCGGTTGAGGGCCGCTTCAGCCCCCTCGGCTAGGGCCAACAACGGGGAAGCGTATAGGATTACCGACTCAATGCGGGGAGGGACTTGAGCTGCGGCAACTGGGATGGAGAAGCCCCCGCACTCCGCCGCCTGCAAAAGTTCGTCAAACAGCGACCTGCCCCTCGCGAGCGTACTGTGCAGCAACGGCAGAAACGTGAGGCCCGAGTCCACTAGAACTCCTAGAAGCCCTTTCGCGCGCACCACAGGGGCTCCAGCTAGCAAGGGCGGGGGGGCGTCCAGAAGGGGCAGGACTGCCGTCTTCCCCCTATCATAGTTGAAGCGGGCCCTCACGCGCCGTGCGTATCGGCTGCACGCCGACCACTCTTCCTCCGACAGAACGGCCCTAACGGCCCCCTCTGACGGGCAGGGCGTTGTGATGTCATCCACGAATTGCGGTGACTCCACGTGGTAAGCCCCCAAACGCTCTGTCACGGCAACCCGATCAGCCTGCGACGACAGCGCGCTGAGGACGCCGCGCAGGAAGCGCCTCGCCTGGGGCCACGGCGACTCCTCAGCCGCCGCCAAAAGCGACACCTCCTGCACGACCCCGTCAAGCTGCAGCTCCCCC
Source organism: Prorocentrum cordatum (assembly GCA_963575745.1). NCBI lineage: Eukaryota > Dinophyceae > Prorocentrales > Prorocentraceae > Prorocentrum > Prorocentrum cordatum. Next base: position 258,543 of record CAUYUJ010015252.1, read on the forward strand.
CGCGGCGGCTCAACGCATTGCGCCGGCGGCGTGACTTCCTCCGCGTCAAGGAGCGCTGCCCTAGCAAATGGAGGCACAATCGTGCTGCACCCCTCCGGGAGCACTTTTGCGATGTCATCCGCAAGCCCACGGAGCTGGGTGTTAAAAGCGTGCACAGAAAACCGCCTGCCCTGAGCTGTACCGCGCGAAAGCATAAAAACGGGGCTCAGCAGCCCATGCAAAGACAGGCACTGATGGTCTTGCGCCAACACGTCGTCCAAAATGAGCCAATCAGGCCCGCGGACTCCGGCGTTGTACACGCCCACCAACATGGCGTGGCGGGACGCCACGTCGAAAGCCCACTTGCCATCTGCTAGAGCCCACCAAGTGTGGAGGCCCTGCGCATGCCGCAGCTGGGCGTGCACGACGAGGCCGATTACTAGGGTGAGGGCGTCGCCGACTCCCCCCTGCTGGCAAGGCCCACAATACGCCTCCAGCGCACCGCTATTTCGGGCTATCCAGAGAGCGTCTTGTACCGATGCCATCTCCGTTGCAATGGAAATTGGCCGCAGGGCGGAGAGTGCGCGCACTGTGGTTGGGCCGCACTTACGCAATGGGGTGATCTGCCTGAGTGACCAGATTTTCGCGGTCACGCCGGCGGCGCGAGCGAGGTTCACTAGGGCCTTGGTCAGCCGTACCCCCGCTGGTGACTCTGCGCGCAAGGCGGCGTAACACCCATGAATTGTGCGTTTGCCTGGCTTGAGAGCGCTCAACACAGCATGCACCTCGTCATCCGTGTAAGGTGGAGCTCGGGCTGGTGCGCCTTCGAGGGCACCCGCGCTGCGGATCAAAGAAACCTGCCGTGCCATGGCCTCCTCGGCCCCCGGATCCTGCTCAAAGTCATTGCGATCGCGTGCAAACAGATCCTGCCTGACAGCCTCAACCATCGCACTGGGCGTAAGCGCGGCCCCCGTGGACGGGTCCGACAGCCTCACCTCAAAACGGGTGCGCACCTGGAAGAAGCTCGACATGAACCTCTCCGCGGCCCCGGGGTTGGCCTCGCGCAAATGCAAATAGCGGTGGACGGCTCTCCTACGCTCCCCCCACGCTGCGCGCGCAACTTCAAGCTTAAACTCTTGATGCGAGGTGAAACACGCTGGGTTCAGCAACCTACGCGCAGTGGTCTACGAGAGGCGACGCTTGCCCCCTATCACCTTGGTGGCACCCGCTGCGTGTCCCATCATGGTGTAGGCGGCATCGCGAGCCCAAGCCGCAACATTAACCACGGCGCGCCTTTGCACTCTGCTGGCCCTGCCTCCGAACCACGGTGGCTGAAGCCAAGGGGCGCATGTAATTGCTTCCACGCTCTCGCTCAGCGCACTGAGGGTGCCGGAGATTTCCCTCAGGCCCTCGTCCCACCTGGGTCCGGACGTCCAGGCGACCCTCCCGTAGCCCGCCGCCCACGGGGCCGTGAACTGGCAGGGCACCTCTGCCATGACGAGTCGGTGGTCGGAGAGCGCAATAAAATCCGGCAGGACCTTGACAGGAAGGGGCGAATCTCTCATGCCTATGAAAAGGTCGATGCAGGTGCCAGACACATGCGTTGGCGCGGGGGGGTTAAAAGCCCCAAGCCCTGCAGCCACAAGCCACTGTTGGATCTCTCTGTCTGCAGGGGATTGCCTGCAGTGCGCGCAGCTACAAGGCTCCACATGGTCAGCAAGATAGTCCAAATGGACATTTGCATCTCCGCCTAAAATCAAGCGCGCCCGCGGGTACCGATGACGACATAAAGCCGCATGCGCTACAATGGACTTCCAGGTGTCTGTGTCCCCGCCGTGCTTCGGGTAGAACGCGCAAAGGATGGCAGCAGGACTGGGCGCGGCCCCTCCGCCCCAAACCTCAAACCACTGCTCCCGGTTTGAAGAAAAATCCGGCACCGGGCGCAGCATGTGTTCTACCTCGGGGCGGAAAAAGATGCCTACTGAATCCCACGACCCCGAGCGCGCCCCATCCCAGCAATATGGGAAACCTTGGGGAAGCGTTGCGCCCTCGGGAAACCGCGCCCCCGGGAGGATGCAGATGTCAACCGACTGAGCGTCCAGGGCAAAAGCGACTGCCTCGAGACGCCATTCCAGAAGCTGGTCGGCGCCTAACTGGAGAAAACCGCACCGGCCCGGGTTCAGAGTGCCAAGACGAAGGACGGAGCGGGCGGGGGGGACACAGGAGGCCTCACGCTCTGGGCCTACCTCCTCGACAGGCGGAGGTCCGGCAAATGGCGAACCTACCGCTGCGGCATGCTGTCCCAATGCACGCAAGGGCGGAACGAGGATTCGCCGCAAGATATAAGCCACTTCATCCGCAAAGGCCCAAAGCGCTCGTAGCGCGGACCCCCCTTCCTGCAGCATGTGGTCAGGGCGCGGCGGCAAGAGCTCCAAGAGTGCCAGGGCATCGCGCAGGGCCGCCGCGGCCTCCAGCCTGCGGGGGCTTCGCGCCAGCCACGCCTGGCAGAAGGCGCGAAAAGGGCTCAACTGCCGCTGGGTTTCTCCCCGCTGGTCCCGCCGCACGCAGCTGGTAGCCTCAGTCGCCATCGCTCGGCCCACGACGCGCGGCCGGGCAGCTCCCCCCCCCGTTTCTCAGAGAGCGGCTGCTTGAGCCAAAATTGGCTGGGCAGATTTCGATACTCACCTGATCGCTTTCGTGTGTTCCAGCATTTGCGTGTCGCGCCCTCAGCGCGCGTTGCCTTCGTCGCCTTTCCCGAGCCCCCCGGCCCCTTGCTTCCTTTCCTTTCAAGTCTCGCGCATGGGTGCAGGCGGGGGGCTTCCATTAGTTCCCCCGCCGAGCACAGCAATCGAGGATGCATCGCCCGTTCAGGGCTCATGGAGACATCATTGCCGGGGCCCTGCGGCCGACCCCCACTTTCACCCTCCAAGTGTGGGGCGGGGACACGCCCCCAAGGAACGGAGAGTTTTCGGCCGAAGCCAGGCAAACCCCAAACCTCTCCCGAGGCCTCCCCGCCGCTGCCCGGCGGCGCGCCGCTCTCAGGGCCCAGCCCGTCGCCGCCAGCCGCCTGCCGCCTGGGCGGCTGCCGCGGCAGCAGCCGTGTTTTCGGCCGCCGCCGCCGCCGCCGTCGCTGGCTGCCGTCCGCGGCGCGTCGGGCCCGCAGCTGCCAGGCCCTCTTGCCAGCTGCGCCGGGCTCGGCCGCCAGCGCTTGCAGCTGCCTCCCCCGGTGGCGCACCGGCTTGTGCAGCAAGCCCACAGGAGCAACGCGGCAATATTTTCGACAACAAGAAGCCGTACGACTCCCAACGGTGGCGCCACAAGCAGCAGCACAGCGACGACGACGACCGAGAGATGGTGCGGGCGGGGGTCGGCGAGGGCGCGCCGCTCGTGACCAGAGCGCACTTTCGCCACGGGCGCCGCGAGAGCAGGCAGCACCGCAGCGACCAGAGCGACAGCAGCCAGCACCCAACTGCGGCCACAGGCGGAGGAAAACTACGATGGCGACCAAGACAGCAACGAGCAGCACCACGACGGCGACCAGCAGCACCAGCAGCACCGCCACAGCCACGACGGCGCAAAACAACGGCAGCAGCACCACCGCCATGACAGCCACCAGCAGCACCACCGGCACCACGAGCACCACCCAGCGCTGCACTGACCCAGACTCCCGGATTGACTTCGAGATCTCACGCGCTGTACGGCTACCGCGGACGGCGCGTGGGTGAGGCGAGCCACCCAGGGCCACCGCACAACGTCGCTGCCCCAGCCACGACGCCGCGCGGACGCTCGCAAGCGGACTTGCCCGAGCCAGCGGGCGAGGTTTCGGGCGAATCCGCGCCCCGGTCGGCGGAAGCCGAGACTCCCCCTCGAGAGCTCTTCGGTTCGCCGGGCCGGTCTCTGTCGCCGCTGCCTCCCGGACAGAGCCACTTTAGCGCCGTGTTCGGACAGGCGCCTGCGGCCGGATGGGACTTCTCTGGGCTGTTCGCGCCGCCGCGGGAGACAGCCGAACGCGCGGCGGCCGAGGAGCAGCAACAGCCGCAGCAACCACAGCAGGGGCCGGACCCCCAGGAGCTGGAGCAGCCAGAGGCCAGCGAGGTTTGCTACATGCGCCAGGAGCCGCTCGACGACTCGAGGGTGCAATGGCCCGACTGCGGCCACGTCCCGCACTGCTTCCACGCAGCCTGCCTGGCCCGGTTTCGCCCTCTCCGCCGCGGACTCGCACACCTGCGGAACTCAGGCGGCGATTCCAGCCGGGTAGAGGGCGCAGCGTGCCCGCTCTGCAACCACAGGTGGGGCGACGGCCCGAACTCCTTGCCGCGCGGCTCGCGGAGCTGGCGGGCCACCTTGGGCGCGGCGGGGGGCTTCCTTTCCGAGGGTGCCGCTGCCTGCCTTGCCGGAGAGTTGCAGGCGACCCGCCGAGGAGCGGGCCAGCCAGTACCGAGGAGGGCCCCTCGTGCTGCCGGAGGGGCCAGCACCGCACGCGATCGCCATGCGCCCGCGCCACCCGGAGCGACCCTTGCGATGGCGGCACTCGCGTGGGCCAGATGGGCTGACTGGCAGCTGGGACTGCGCCGCCTGCGATGTCGCCCCGCTCGGTAGCGAGGTCCCGCCGCCGCTGGGCGAGAGGCCGCCGCAGTGCCCTTGCGGCCAGCCAGGGCAGGTCGAGTGGGTCGCCCGGGCCAGCGGGGACGCCGGAGGGCCTTGGAGGTGGCAGGGAGACTGGCTCTGCGAAAGCTGCGCCGCCACAGCGCTGCCCGAGCCAGAGGCCGCGCAGCCGGAACGGCCGCCAGAGACAGGAGCAGGAGGCGGGAGCCCGGACCCACCGGCGGCGGACGGCCCACGAACCCAGTTCAGCGGCTGGTCGCCTCCACGACACGCTGCAGAGACCAGCCGCTACCTTAACTCCTGGATGTACGTGCCGCTCCTCCTGGGCGCCGCGGGCCAGCTTGACGGGCAGGAAGCCGCCGCGTGGCGACAGCACCCTGCCGCAGCACACTGGTGGGAGAACGCCGCGGCGTTCCTCCGAGAGAGGCCGCGCGCCGACGTGTCCGCCTTCCGCGCGGCGGGCCCCCTGCTGCCGCAGGCTCTCGGAGACGGGCTGCACGGGGACCAACTGGGGCTGCCAGCGGTGGTAGGGCTCCTTGCCGACGACAGAGGATACGTGCAGCCGATCGCCCAGGACATCGTGATGCAGATCTTCGGGGGGGTGGACTTCATCCGCGCTGTGGAGGTGCAGGCTGACGCCTAAAGGGCATGGCTTGCGCGCGGGCTGCCTCCAAGACCCGACCCCGCAGCAGGGCCCACCAGACGCGCGCGGAAGAGGCGCCGAGGAGGAGCCGCAGCCAGCGCCCGCGGCGGCGGAGGGAGAGGGAGGCGCCGCACCAGGCAGAGGAGGGAGAGGCGCAAGAGGAGACAGAGGACGAAGAGGCGCTGGAGGAGGCAGTGGGGGCAGAGGCGCCCGAGGAGGCAGAGGGCGAGCAGGCGGCATAGGAGACCCGAGCGGCGACGACGACAATGATGACGACGACGACGACGACGACGACGACGACGACGACGACGAAACGACGACGACGACGACGACGACGACGACGACGACGACGACGACGACGACGACGACGACGACGACGACGACGACGACGACGACGACGACGACGACGACGACGACGACGACGACGACGACGACGACGACGACGACGACGACGACGACGACGAGAGCAGCGAGAAAGAGGGCAGCCACAGCCAGAGCGACAGCGCCTCCGACAGCGCTGGCCCCGCGCCGCCCTGCGCCAGCGCCGCCGCCTGCGCCAGCGCCGCCGCGCAGTGGCGGAGGCGGGCGACGAAACCGGCGCCCGGCGCAGTCTGCCTTCCCCGACGCCGCCTGGGCGCTTCTTGACGCAGTGGACTTGGAGGCCGAACTGCGCCGGCGGGTGCCGTGCATCCGGGCGCCGCCGGCTTTCCTCCGCGGCCGCCTTCGCCAACTCTACCACACGGTCCTCGAGGAGGTCCTGCGCGCAGACGCCCTTCCTGGCGACGCCAACGGGCTGCAGAATGTGAGGGCTTGGGAGCTCCTGGTTCTCATCTGGCGCATGCTGCTGCGACGGACCGCGAGCGCTGGGGCGCCAGGGCGGCGAGAGCTCGAAGCGCGACTGGAGCAGTTCGAGGACGGCTCCTGGGAAGCGCTGCTGGCCCCAAGCCTGCCAGGGCAGCGGCCTCCGGGAGGAGCGCGCGGCGCGGGCGACGCCGAGGCGAGGCGCCTCCTGGAAGACGCGGTGGCGCTGGTCAGAGCAGGAGGCCTCAGCAAGGCTCGGCAGCTGCTCGCCTCGCGCGGGCTGGCGCCGGGCACGGCGGAGACTTTGGCAGAACTGCGGGACCCCGCCCGGCGACCGCCGAGGCCCGCTGCCGACTTGCCGCCTGCCGCCCGAGCCTTCCAGCCGGCTCGGCCCGTCGAGCTCGACCGCCGCATCTGGACCGACTGCGTCCGCTCCGCCCCGAAAGGGTCTTCCAGCTCGCTGAGCGGAGCCAGCTTTGAATTGCTCAAGCTGGCCGTGGACGAAGACGCGAGACGCTCGAGCTGCAAGCTGCCGTGGCGGAGCGCTACGCGCGGGCCGAGGTCCCAGCGAGCGTTGCCCGCGCCCTGGGCGCAGGCCGCATGACGGCGCTGCTGGAGGACAACGGCCGCGCGCGAGGCATTGTTGCAGGCGACGCCTTCCGCCGGCTCGTGGGCACGGCCCTCTTCCGGCAGTGTGGGTCCGAGATGGACGACGCCTGCGCGCCGTTCCAGTACGCGCTTTCGACGAGAGCGGGCACAGACAGCGCCGCCTACTTCCTCCGAGCGGCCACGGACTCCGACCCCGCGGCGACCATCGTCAGCATCGACGGCATTGGGGCCTTCGACCACGTGCGCCGCGACCGCATGATCGAGAAGCTCTTCTCGTTGCCGGAGGCCCCCGCCATGGTCCCATTCGTCCTGCTCTCCTACGGCCAGCCGTCGACGTACCTCTGGACAGACGATGCAGGAGTCGCGCACGAGGTGAGGCAGGGAGAAATCGGAGAGCAAGGCGACCCGCTCATGCCGGCGCTGTACTCCCTGGCTCAGCATGGCGCCCTGGAGAAAGCCCGCGCGCAGCTTCAGCCGGGCGAGACGCTGCTCGCCTACTTGGACGACGTCTACATTGTCTGCAGACCAGAGCGCGCCACAGAGGCTTTCCGCGTGGTTACCGCCGCCATGCGCGAGTGGGCAGGGATCGAGGCGAACCTCGGCAAGTGCCGCATGTGGAACCGGGGTGGCTTCGAACCAGCAGGGCATTTGTCGTTGGGCACAGACGTGTGGGTTGGCGGCGCCGGCACGCCTGAGGAGCACCGCGGCTCATGGTACTTGGCACGCCCCTGGGCACCGCGGCGTTCGCGGCCCGGCTGACGCAGCAGAGGACGGACGAGGAGCGCAGCTTCCTACAAGAACTCCCCAACCTGCCAGACCTTCAGTGCGCTTGGGCGCTCCTGCTGTACTGCGCGGTGCCAAGGTGCAACCACGTCCTGCGCGCGCTGCCTCCGACGCTGTCGCGGTCTTACGCCGCGGCCCACGACCGCGGGCTGTAGGAGGCGCTACACGACCTCCTCGACTTCGACCCCGCGCCAGCTGAAGCAGAGAGGCTCTCCCGAGTGAGCTCGCTGCCGCTCGGCCTCGGAGGCCTTGGACTCAGGTCAGCCGCGCGCACGGCCGAGTGCGCGTATTGGCCGTCTTGGGCGGACGCGCTCCCCATGTTGCGACAAAGAAACCCTACAGCAGCAACGGAGCTCACCGCCGCCCTCCGCGCCGGGACAGGCGCCGCAGCCTCGTGCCTCCAGGAAGCTGAGCGCGCGAGGGCTCCCGCCGCCCGCGACGGCTTTGCGACGTGCCCAACTTGGCAGGAGGTCTGGGACGGCGCGCGCCCTGAACAGACAGAGCCAGAGCCGGGCGAGTGGAAGCACGGATGGCAGTACCACGCCTCGGCAGCCCGAGAGCGGCGCTACAGGGAGGAGGTCGTTCTCCCGAGCCTCACGGACGACCAGCAGTGGATGCTCGACTCGCAGGGAGGCCGCTGCGGCGGACGGCACCTGGCCCTGATCCCCTCGACGCCAGAAAGCACGTTCACGCCAGAGCGCCTCCGGGCACTGCTCCAGAGACGGCTCCGCTTACCGCTGGACGCCACGGCAAGCAGGTGCAACGGGCGCTCCTGCCAGGCCCACTTGGGCGAGAGAGGCGACCACAGAGCAGCTTGCCCCCGCAGCGGACGCCTGCTGAAGCGCGGCGATCCCATCGAGCGGATGTGGGCCTGGTTGTGCCGGGAGGCAGGAGGCCGTGTCCGCACCGACGTGCTCCTGCGCGACATGAACCTCCCGGGCATTGCCGCCAACGACGGGCGCCGCATCGAGGTGGTGGCCAACGGCCTCCCTGCCTACCACGGCAGGCAGCTCGCCATCGACGCCTGCATCGTGTCCCCGCTGAGGGCCACGGGCAGGCCGATTGCGCGGAGGCTCCGCCCAGGACTCGCGCTGAAACGGGCGAGGCGCCGCAAGCAAACGACTTACCCTGAGCTGGTGGGCTCGCGGCGGGGCGACCTGCTCGTAGCCCGAGCAGAGACGGGCGGCCGCTGGGACGAGGAGGCGTACGAGCTCTTCGTTACCCTGGCCCGCGCCCGGGCGAGGAGCGCGCCGGCGGCGCTGCGAGGATCGCTTGCGACCGCGCTGCTGCACATTTTTGTCATTTCATTTCATACGCAGCGACAGCGTCGGGCCGGCCGCGCGCGCTGGGCGCGCGCCCGGGCCCTCAGCCCCCGCAGCGCAAGCGACCTACCTCTCCGCGGGGGGGGGGGCTGGGGAGCGCCAGGAGCGCCTGCGCGGGCCGCCTCCCGTTTGGTAGAGGTCTTTCACTCCCCTCGTGGAGGCGGCCCGAGGGCATCGTCGTCATAGCGAACGGTGGCAAGCAAAATCATCGTCATCGGGGCCAGTCGTGGCAAGTCGTGGCAAACAAGGTCGTCATCATCGTCGTCGACACCCTCTCCCCGCACGCTATGCCGCGCGGCGCCGTGGCGGACAGCGGGCATGGCGCCACATGGGAGCAGCTGAGCAAGTAGCCAGTCATCGGGGCAAGTCATTGCTATCACAATTGGTCCCTAAGCCCTCTCTCCGCACACCTTGCCGCGGGACGCAGTGGCGGACAGCGGGCCCTGCTCTACACGTGCAAGAGAGGGGATGCGCGGGGGCGAAGCCTCCTGGCCCCCCCACGTCCACGGGAGCAGCGGGGGCTGCGGCACAAACGACACCGACGACGCGGTCACCCGAGACGGCAGGGGCGCGACACAGCAACGCGGCCCGGACAGGCGGCACCGCCCCGCAACGGGGAAGCACGGTCATCTTCGGAGGCCCCAGGGCAGGGCACATGCCACATGCGCAAACGAGGCTACCCCCGGGGCCCATGCGACCGGGATCCCCAATCGACGCTGGGAGCAGCTAGGGCTGCATTACCACAGTGAGGAAAGGTGGTGACGCGCTCGAGGGATTCTCACGCGCGCTGCATACGACCGTGGGTCTGTCCGATTCGCCACGCAGCTGACAGTGCAGGGGAGCAATTAGAGCATGATGGTGCAGTCGCGCTTGGCAATGCTCCCGGAGGCGCGCGTTCATCCCAAACGACGCCGCCGCCGCCGCCAACGCCCCCGCCCGTCGCCGCCCGCCGCCGCCGCCGCCGCCGCCGACGACGACGACGACGACGACGACGACGACGACGACGACGACGACGGAAGGACGTCCGGCTGCTGGCAGCAACCCCATACACTGCCACAGGCCGGCCCCGGAGGTTGGCGAAATTCCTAACCTCCGTCCCCAGACGGCTCCGGAGGACGGCAACTTTGGCAACCTCCGGCGGCGGAGGTTGGCGAAATTCCTAACCTCCGGCCCCAGGCGGCCCCGGAGGACGGCAACTTCGTCAGCCTCCGGCGGCGGAGGTCGGCGAGCCCCCCACCCTCCGGGGGGGGCAGCATACCTCTCCACACCTACGAGACCGAGAAGGCAGGGATCCCCCCAATGCACACGGACGACCCCGGAGGTTCGCGCAAGACGCACCCACTGGCCCCAGACGGCCCCGGAGGTTGGCAAAAATACCAGCCTCCGGCCGCGGTCGGCCGCGGAGGTCGGCGAAACCACCAACCTCCGCACCCAACCGGGCCCGGAGGACGGCATTATCCCCAACCTCCGGCCCTGGAGGTCGGCGATGCTCCCTGCACCTCAGAGGGTGGGCAGAACCCCCCCGCCTGGACAGGAAAGCAGGGAGGCGGAGGAAGAAAAAGGAGGAGGGAGACGCCCGCCCCCTCCCAGGTCAGCCTAAGGCTGCCCGGCAGACGGCCGGCGTCAAGAGGGAGGGAGGAGGAGGAGGAGGAGGAGGAGGAGGAGGAGGAGGAGGAGGAGGAGGAGGAGGAGGGAGGAGGAGGAGGAGGAGGAGGAGGAGGAGGAGGAGGAGGAGGAGGAGGAGGAGGAGGGAGGAGGAGGAGGAGGAGGAGGAGGAGGAGGAGGAGGAGGAGGAGGAGGAGGAGGAGGAGGAGGAGGAGGCAGAGGAGGGGGCAGGACGACAAGCGCAGGGCGAGGTCACGTGCAGACATGCATGCAATCATTCTGCTCATCCCCATCCCCCGCATGCAATCCCTTTCTGGCGACACCGCTTGCAACAATCATGGCGTTCATAGGGGCCCGGTGCCGGACCGCCGCACCGCATAGGGTGTCGGCCGCAGTGGGCGGCGGCAGAGCAGGACGAGGCGGGCGAGGGCGGGACAGGGCATAAGGGAGGCACGCGCCCGCTCAGGCGAGACGCGCGGGCGAGTGCGGGAGGGTTGCACCCTCGCGGGGGTCGCCAGGGCCCCGCGGGCACCCGCTCAGCCGGCTGGCGCCGAGTGCGAGGGCGCCGAGGCCGAAGAGGCCAGGAGCTGCCGGGCCGGCTGGCGTGGTGCGACGCGCCCCTCGCCCGGCCTGGGGGCGGGTGGGGCGGCCGAGCTGAGCTCCGTGCAAGGGCCGAAGAAGGTGAGGAGCTCCTCGATGTTGCGCTCCAGGGCGGCGCGGGTCCCCTTGGCGACAATCTTGCCCTGGACCGCGTTGAGGAGCTGGACCGAGAGCTTGGTCCGGGGCTGCGTGGCGAAGGTGATCTCGAGGCCCGGCTGGGCCGTATCCCCCAGGATGGTCGCGAAGGGGGGCTCCGCGCCGACGAACGCTCCCGATGTACCTCCACCCCGACGGCGGGCGACCGTATGCAGGACGGCGATGCCCATAGCAGCCGCCGTGTTGTGGAGGTCGAGCTTCGACGCGATGCAAGAGGCGAACGCCATCCACGACGCTCTGGCCGCGAGCCCGCTCGAGGACGTTCCCTCTGAAACGCTAGCGACAGACGGGGGGGATCCCTGGCGAGGGGACGTTCTGTCGGCGCTCCCCTGAGAGCACCGGCCCCCGCGTGGGGGCGCGCGCGGGCAGGGCGGGGCACAGCAGCTCGCAGGAACGCCGACAGCAGAGCGATTGAGAACAGCACCACAACCACCGCCACCACCACCAACACAACTACGAACAGCACCTCCACCAGCACGACGACGACCACGACGACCAGGAGGAGGAGGAGGAGGAGGAGAAGGACCACCACGACCAGCACCACCACGGCCAGCACCACCACGGCGACCAGCACCACGGCGACCAGCCCGACCAGCGCGACTACGGCCAGGAGGACCGCCACGACCACCACCACGACCACGGCCAGCACGACTGCTGCCAGCACGACCAGCACCACCACCAGCACGACCAGCACGACCACGGCGCCAGAGGACCACCACGGCGACCACCACCACGAAGACCAGCACCACCACGACCACGGCTGACACCACCACAGCGACCGGCACCACCACGGCGGCCAGCACCACCTCGACCAGCACCACCACGACCAGGAGGACTACCACGACCAGCACCACCACGGCGACCAGCGCCACCACGGCGACCAGCGCCACCACGGCGACCAGCACCACCACGGCGACCAGCACCACCACGACCAGCACCACCACGGCGACCGGCACCACCACAGCGACCAGCACCACCACGACCAGCACCACCACGACCAGGAGGACTACCACGACCAGCACCACCACGGCGACCAGCACCACCACGGCGACCAGCACCACCACGGCGACCAGCACCACCACAGCGACCAGCACCACCACGACCAGCACCACCGCGACCAGGAGGACCACCACGACCAGCACCACTACGGCGACAAGCACCACCACGGCGACCAGCACCACGACTACGCACCGCCACAATGACGAGCACCACCACCAGCACCACCGCGACCAGGAGAACCACCACGACCAGCACCACTACGGCGACACGACCACGGCCACCACGACCACGACCAGCACCACCACGGCGACCGGCACCATCACAGCGACCAGCACCACCACGGCCAGCACCACCACGACCAGGAGGACTACCACGACCAGCCCCACCACGGCGACCAGCACCACCACGGCGACCAGCACCACCACCACGACCAGCAGCGCGACTACGCACCACCACAGCGACCAGCACCACCACGAGCAGCACCACCACGACCAGGAGGACCACCACGACCAGCACCAACACGGCGACCAGCACCACGACAAGCGCGACCACGGCCAGGAGGAGCACTACGACCACCACCACGACCAGCACCACGGCGACCACGACCACCACGACCACGGCCAGCACGACAAGCACCACCACCACCACGACCAGCACGACCACGGCCAGAGGACCACTATGACCACCACCACCACGACCAGCACCACCACGCCCACGGCCAGCACCACCACGGCGACCGGCACCACCACGGCGACCAGCACCACCACGACCAGCACCACCACGACCAGGAGGACCACCACGGCGACCAGCACCACCACGGCGACCAGCAACACCACGGCGACCAGCACCACTGCGACCAGCACCACCACGACCAGGAGGGCTACCACGACCAGCACCACCACGGCGACCAGCACTGCCACGACCAGCACCACCACGGCGACCAGCACCACGACTACGCACCACCACAGCGACCAGCACCACCACCAGCACCACCACGACCAGGAGAACCACCACGACCAGCTCCACGACCAGCACCACCACGGCGACCACCACCACGACCAGCGCGACCACGGCCAGGAGGACCACCACGACCACCACGACCGGCACCACCACGACCACGGCCAGCACGACCACGGCCAGCACGACCAGCACCACCACCACCACGACCAGCACGACCACGGCCAGAGGACCACTACCACTACCACCACGACCAGCACCACCACGCCCACGGCCAGCACCACCACGGCGATCAGCACCACCACAGCGACCAGCACCACCACGACCAGCCCCACGACCAGGAGGACCACCACGACCAGCACCACCACGGCGACCAGCACCACCACGGCGACCAGCACCACTACGACCAGCACCACCACGGCGACCAGCACCACCACGACCAGCACCACTACGACCGGCACCACCACGACCAGGAGGACCACCACGACCAGCACCACCACGGCGACCAGCACCACTACGGCGACCAGCACCACTACGACCCGCACCACCACGGCGACCAGCACCACCACGACCAGGAGGACCGCCACGACCAGCACAACCACGGCGACCAGCACCACCACGGCGACCAGCACCACTACTGCGACCAGCACCACAGCACCACCACGACCAGGAGGACCACCACGACCAGCACCACTACGGTGACCAGCACCACCACGGCGACCAGCACCACTACGACCAGCACCACCACGGCGACCAGCACCACCAGGACCAGGGGCAGCGCGGCGACTAGCAGCACCACGACTGCAGTCAGCAGCACAGGAGGAGGAGGCGGCGGCGGCGTCGGAGGCGGCGGAGGAGACGCTGGCGCTGGCCCGAGGCAGCGCGGCGGCGCGGAGGGCGAACGCACCGCCGCGAGGCGCAGCGCCGCCGCAGGTTCGTTCACGGGCAGAGGGGGGAGGATTCAGCCCTCCTAAGCCACAACCCTTTGCCCAGCGACCTGCGGCGGCGGGCGCAGCGACCAGCGGCGGCAGGCCCGGCGGCGAGGCGCGGCGGCCAGCGGCCGACCTGCGGCAGGCGGCGACGGGCCAGGCGCCGCGGCGAAGCGCGGCGGCCGGCGGCGGCGCGGCCGCGCGGAGGCCGAAAGCTGCGCCGCCAGCGCCGCCCCGAGGGCGGCGGCGGCGACGGGCCGGGCGCCGCGGCGCAAGGCGCAGGCTGGCGGCGGCGGCTGGCGGCGGCTGGCCGAGGGCGCCCCGGGCGCTCCTGGGGCGCCGAGGGGCTTGGGGCAGCTGGGCGGGAGGCCCCCGGCGGGGCGGCTAGCTGGCGGGAGGTTCGGGGTTGCCCTGGCTTCGGCCGAAAACCACCCGCTCCTTCGGGGCGCGCCCCCGCCCCGCACTCGCCGCGGGCGCGCGGGGGGTCCGCGCTGGCCGCAAGGGGGCGCGGCAGCCTTGGGGTGAGGAAGGGGAAAAAAAAAGCCTGCTGCCGTTGCTCGCCCCCCCCCTCCGGTCCGCCGCGGGCTGGCCAGCCAGGTGCCTAGGCCCCAGTGGCGGGACCGCACCTGCGCGCGCCACTTCCCACATCCCGCTGAGCACTGCCACTGCTCGTCCTTCGCGCAGGTGCTAATCCCAGAGCTATAGCTGATGGCGTCTGGCTCCACTTTCGCCTCCCGCATCTCGCTGGGCAGGGAGAGAGCCCGCTGCCACTGCTCGCCTCTCGCGCACGCGCTGACCCCAGACCTTCGCCTCCCACGTCTCGCTGAGCAGCGGGGGAGCCCGCTGCCACTGCTTGCCAGAGTTGTAGCTGATGGCATCTGGCTCTACCTTCGCTTCCCGCATCTCGCTGGGCAGTGAGGGGGCCCGCTGCCACTGCTCGCCTCTCGCGCGCGCGCGGATCCCAGAGCTGTAGCTGATAACATTCGGCTCCGATCTCACTTCCCGCATCCCGCTGAGCAGTGATAGAGTCCGCTGCCACTGATCGCCTTTCGCGCTCTCGCTGATCCCAGAGCTATAGCTGATGGCATCTGGCTCCACCGTCGCCTCCCGCATCTCGCTGGGCAGTGAGAGGGCCCGCTGCCGCTGCTCGCCTCTCGCGCACGCGCTGATCCCAGAGCTGTAGCGGATGACACTTGGCTCCACCTTCGCCTCCCGCATCTCGCTGAGCATTGGGAGAGCCTGCTGCCACTGCTCGCCGTTCGCGCACGCGCTGATCCCAGAGTTGTAGCTGATGGCATCTGGCTCCAACTTCACTTCCCACATTTCGCTGAGCAGCGGGAGAGCCCGCTGCCACTGCTCGCCTTTCGTGCACGCGCTGATCCCAGAGCTGTCGCTGATGACACTTGGCTCCACTTTCGCCTCCCAAATCTCGCAGAGCAGCGATTGAGCCCGCTGCCACTGCTCGCCGTTCGTACACGCGCTGATCCCAGGGCTGATCCCAGAGTTGTAGCTGATGGCATCTGGCCCCAACCTCACTTCCCACATCTCGCAGAGCAGCGATAGAGCCCGCTGCCACTGCTCGCCTCTCGCGCACGCGCTGATCCCAGAGCTCTAGCTGATGGCGCTTGGCTCCACCTTCGCGTCCCACATGTCGCTGAGCAGCGGGAGAGCCTGCTGCCGCTGCTCGCCGTTCGCGCACGCGCTGATCCCAGGGCTGTCTCTAATGTCATTCGGCTCCAACCTCACTTCCCGCATTCCGCTGAGCAGTGGTAGAGCCCACTGCCACTGCTCGTCTTTCTCGCAGGTGCTGATCTCGCGGCGTACTCCGTTTTTTCCATTCGGCCCCGTGAAGCTTAGCTGCGTGTAGCTGTACGCGCTCGCGCAACACCACACACACGTGCTGCCTAACGGATTAGGCTACCGGTGTTAATTGGGCGGCCTGCCTTGCCTTGCCCGTATGAGCCCCACATCGTTTCATGGACTGGGCCCGGCGTTCTGGGCAGTCGGAAAAGGAGCGTGCGTCAGCGTTTCTAGTCCCATCCGTGCCGTTGCCCCATCTTCCCGCCTGCCGTGCTCCTGCCGGTGCTGCGTTCCTCCATTGTGTGCTCTCGCTGTGCAGGCAAATGGATATGTATTGAATGCTCTTGTCCCCCCCATCTGGTGTCGACCCCCGCATGGCATGCGCGCATCAAGTGGCCTCGCCCTGGCCCCCTCCCTCCTTTCGCTTCTGCTCCCCCCGCCCCGCGGCCCCCCGCGGCGCCTGCTCCGCGCGCGCTTTCTAGGGGTGCAGTGACACCAGGGCTCTCCATCTGGATTCTGCGTTGCTTTTGGCTCAGGCCCGGCGCTGCTGGCAATGCGCCTCCCCGAGGAAGCGGCGCAGCGCGGCTTCTGAAGCGGCTCGGTCGGTCGACCCGGGCCTCGCCCGGCAGGGGTCCATCGCTTGAGCCAGCGGCCCAGGGGGCGACGCCTGGCCCCAGCTCGGCTGTCCGCCTTGGCGACCAGCTTGCCCAGTTTGCTGCGTCTTCGCTCCCGATCCATAGGGCGAGCTCCTGTTCTTCGCCGGCCTCGCCGCTGCCCGAAGGGCTCTCTCCACCGCCGCCTCCGCTGCCACCAGAGACTGGGGCCAATCGGGCCAGACGGCCCTTCTCGCCCCCTGCGGCGGCATGCCTCTTCCGAGCCTTTTCCCTCTTCCAGTCTCTTCGTTTGCCGCCCCTCTTGCCGCGGCGCTGGCGAATGAGTAGTTCCAGGTAGAAGGGGCCGCTGCTGTGTCGAGGGTTGATGCTGGGGTCTGGGGTGGCACCGTTGTGTTTTTGCCGGCCCGCTTCTCGCGGCCAGACTCAACGCGGGGCTCGCGATTGTTGATCGAGTCGACGGTGGCGCCCTTCAGGTTGTCAGACCCGCTCCTTGCGACCAGGTTTAACTGGAGCTCGCGTTTGTCGGTGAGGGCCACGCCGTCTATGGGTGCCATCTCGTCCATGCTGGTGAGGGCAGTGCCGTCTATAGATACCGCTCTCTTTCCTCCATCTGCTCCCTTGTCGCGGCCAGCGTGTTCCTCTGCTCCTTGATCGCGGCAGGCGTGTTCTCCGTCGCCGCCGCAGTCGGGGGGGGGGGGGGGTCGTGCTCGGTCCGCTCCTTCTTCCGCCAGGCTCGGTGCCACAGGCACCTCGCCTGCCCTCGCCGCCCCCTTGGCGTTTCCCCTGGCGAGCTGGAGCTTGCGTGCTGGGGGCTGGGGGGCGTCGAGCGCCCTGCGGCCTCCAGCACCTGTGCCCAGGCGGCGCGCAGCCGCGGGGCGTGCTGGCCTGCGTGGCGTGTGCGACGCAAGCCGCGCTGCCCGACCTGAACCCCCAGCGCCTCTCGCCCTTGTTATCCAGCGGGGGATCGGGGCGCCGCTGACTGCGCGGCCGCCGGAGTGAAGCCCGTCGGAGGATTGGCCTCCGAGCGATGCGTGAGACTCGCCGTGCTCGCCGCGCCAGAAGAGGAGTGCCCGCGCGCCCTCGGTGAGGGCGTGCAAGTATCCCTCGGCCGGATTGGGCTGGATGAGGTGCCAGTGGAAGATGTCGGGCACCAGCTGGTTGATCAGTCATTCAAAGGCTTGAGCAACCCGGGGCGGGGCCGCGGCGACTGCCACTCCGTGTCTGGGCCGACGCCTTGGGCGGAGGCTCCTGTCAGGGCCCCGACCTGCTTGCCGGGTGGTGCAACCGCTGTTGCTTAGCCGGCGTCAGGTTCCCGGTGTCGTTGCCGCTGTAGTGGGTGATCTGGTCCTCGGAAAGGTCGTGCGGCAACGGCCCTTCGAGGGTGATGTGCTCGTGGTTGCCTGAGCACTGGGGGGCCAGTGCTGACGTCCATGGGTAGAGGCCCGAGCTGACCATCCACGTCCTCAGCTTGCGGTACCTCTTGCCTGCAAGATATCGGCGTCGGGGCGAACGCATGTTTGTCTCGCTCAGAGAAAGAGAGAGAGAGAGAGAGAGAAACAGAGATAGGATTTGGAAAGAGAGAACCATGCGTCGTCTCTCTGTTGCGACCAAGCGTGCCGAAAGCCATCCTACCCCCTGGGGGCGTGAAGGTGACATGCAGTGTGGGAAGCCTGGGGCCTTTTGATTGACTGCCCCAGTTGGTAAACATTGGACATGCTGACGCAGCCGTCGTGTTCAGAGGGCCCTCCTCGTCGTGCTTCTATGCAAGTGGCGTCAATGTCGGCAGGCGAAGAGACCGGGAGACGGAGGCGTCTTTTTGGCCATCGGGGTGCCCGCGCCTGCCCGTGCCAGGTAATGAAAGGGTAATGAACGCAATCGATGGAGACCAGTCCACACTGGGCGTTGCAAAGGGACAGTGCAGAATTTCGAGCCGGGGAAGTGTTGTGTACGAGACAACAGCCTGTCAGAGCAGCATGGTATGCCTGCGTGGTAAGGCTCGGGGGCGGACAGAACCCCCACCCTGACACATCGATTAGTGAATTGTCCGTTTTCGGTTTTCGAGAGGGCGCCGCGGCCGTCATTTTCCAGGCTTGCGCCCGCCAGGTTTGGGCCCGAGGTCGTTTTCACTACGCCACGTTTTACTAAAGGGGGTTCTGTCCATCCCCGAAAGGCAGGATCACAGTCTGTCCACGCAGGGCACTTTGCTCCCTTCCCTCCCAAGGATCCGTGCGTGTTTTGATGTTGCGCAAGCTCTCTGGCGGGCGCATTGGGCGTGTTCCGATAGTCGAGCCCAGCTGTCGACATCGCATGGCTTGTCCAAGCAAGAGTGTGGTGTTGTTTAGGGGGCCACATGCGAACCCTACCCCTACCCCTCCAGGATTTCTGAGGGGGAGGGTGGTGTTCACTTCGTTCTGGAGCCCCCGAGCGAAGTGAACCCCATCCTCCCCCTCAGAATTCGTAGGGGGGTAGGGGTAGGGTTCGCATGTGGCCCCCCATTTTTCCGAATTCTCGGTGTCTCGAAAACCCTAAGCAAAACGGGGGACGCAACATCCACTCCAGCGAAAATCGTTGCTTCGTCGCCAGAGCTCTTGTCGATGGTATCGTCGACCCTGCTGTGGGGTAGAATCCAGGGTGAAACGCCCCCTCCGCTCCAGCTGCCATTCTATGGAGAACAAGTGCGTTTACGACTCGCACGGCCTGCTGGGGCCTCGCTGCAGAGGCTGGGCAAGCCATTCCCCTTTTCAGCCGGCGCCCTGCTTCCGTGGCGCTCCCGCCAGCACCGACGCCAGCACCAACGACAGCGCTGACGCTGGCACCAACGTGGGCGCCTTCACCAGCATCGACGCCAGCACCGACGCCAGCGCCTACGATGGCACCGTCGTCAGCGCCTACTCCAGCACCGACGCCAGCACCGTGGCCAGCTCTCAAGCCAGCGCCTACACCAGCACCAACGCTGGCGCCGCCACCATCATTGACGCCAGCACCAACGCCAGCGCCGTCGCCAGCACTGACGCCAGCGCCCACACCAGCACCGACGCCAGCACCGACGCCGGCGCCGACGCCAGCACGAACCCCAGCGCCCACGCCTGCACCAACGCCAGTGCCTACGACGGCACCAACGCCAGCGCCTGCAGCAGCACCGACGCCAGCACCTGCGCTGGCACCAACGCTGGCGCCAACACCAGCACCGACACCGGCACCAATGTCCGCGCCTACGCCGGCACCAACTCCAGCGCCTGCACCAGCACCGACGCCAGCACCGACGCCAGGACCGACGTTGGCGCCTACACTGGCACCAACGTTGGCGCCCGCAACAGTGCCGACGCTATCACCAACGTCCGCGCCGACGCTGGTTTTGCAGGCACCGTCGCCAGCGCTTACACCATCGATGAAACCTTCACCGACGCCAGTTCTCACATCAGGGCCTGCACAGGCACCAAAGCCAGTGACTGCATCAGCGCCGACGCCAGCACCAACGCCTGCGCCTACGCAAGCACCAACGCCAGCATCTGTACTAGCACCGACTCCGGCACCGATGTCAACACCGACGCCATCGCCTGCGCCCGCACCAACGCCAGCGCCATCACTGTGCCCAGCTCTCACGCCTGCGCCTTCCCCAGCACTGACGCCAGCACCAACGCCAGCTCCGACGCCAGCACCAACGCCGGCGTCTACACTAGAACTGAGTCCAGCACCGTCGCCAGCACCAACGCCAGCACCGACCCCAGCGCCTACGCATGCGCCAACGCCAACGCCTACGCTGGCACCAACGCTGGCGCCTACATCAGCACCGACGCCAGCACCGACGCGGTTCAAGCGAGGAGCAAGGCTCAAGAGGAGGAACACGCGGTTGCACTTGAACGGCGTTTTATTCCTCAAAAAAGCACCGACGCCAGCGCCTACGACAGCATCGTCGTCAGCGCCCACACCAGCGCCGACGCCAGCACCGTGGCCAGCCCTCACGCCGGCGCCGGCACCAGCAGCAAAGCCACCGTTTTCCCTAGCACTGGCGCCAGCACCAACGCCAGCGCCTACGCTGGCACCAACGCGAGCGCCTACAGCAGCACCGGCGCCAACACCGACGCCAGCGCCTACGCTGGCACCAAGGCGGGCGCCTACACCAGCACCGACGCCAGCACTAACGTCCGCGCCTACGCTGGCACCGTCGTCAGCGCCTACACCAGAACCGACGCCATCACTGTGGCCAGCTCTCATGCCTGCGCCTGCCCCAGCACTGACGCCAGCACCAACGCCGGCTCCGACGCCAGCACCAACGCTGGCGCCAGCGGCGACGCCAGCTACAACGCCAGCGCCGACACCAGCCACGATGCCAGCTATGACGCCAGCTCCGGCAGCACCGACGCCAGCTACGGCGCCAGCGCCGGCGCCAGCTCTAGAGCCTCCGCCAGCGCCGCCTCCAGCTACGACGCCAGCGCCGACTCCAGCTACGACGCCAGCTACGAATCCAACTCGGGCGGCACTGACGCCAGCTACGACGCCAGCGCCGACTCCAATTACGACGCCAGCTACAACGCCAGCGCCGAATCCAGCTACGACGCCAGCGCCGACTCCAGCGCCGAAGATTGCCCCGACGCCAGCTACGAGTCCAGCTCTGACAGCACCGACGCCAGCTACTACGCCAGTGCCTGCGCCAGCTTCAGAGCCTCCGCCAGCTCCCAAGCTAGCTTCGACGGCAGCTCGGACCGCCCCGGCGCCAGCCACGACTCCAGCTCTGACGGCACCGACGCTGGCACCGTGGCCAGCTCGCACGGCGGCGCCTGCTCCGGCGCCAACGCCAGCGCCTCCACCAGCATTGACGCTGGCACCAACGCCTGCGCCTACGCCATCACCAACGCTAGCGTCTACACCAGCACCGACGCCAGCACCGACGCCGGCACCGACGCCAGCACCGACCCCAGCGCCTACGCCGGCACCAACGCCAACGTCCACGCCGGCACCAACGCAATCGCCTGCAGCAGCACCGAAACCAGCACTGACGAAAGCACCTTCGCCAGCGCCTACGTTAGCACCAACGCTGGCGCCTACACCAGCACCGACGCCAGCACCGACGCCAACGCCTACGCCGGATCCGTCGTCAGCGCCTGCACCAGCACCGACGCCAGCACCGTGGCCAGATCTCACGCGGGCGCCTGCGCCGGCACCAACGCCAGCTCCTCCATTGGGACTGACGCCAGCACCAACGCCTGCGCCTGCGCCAGCACCGAAGCCAGCATCTACGTCAGCACCGATGCTGGCACCGACGCCAGCACCGACCTCAGCGCCTACGCCTGTACCAACGCCAGCGCCTACGCCGGCACCAACGCAAGCGCCTGCAGCAGCACCGACGCCAGCACCGACGACGCCAGCACCGACGCCAGCGCCAACGCTGGCACCAATGCTGGTGCCTACACCAGTATCGGCGCCAGCACCAACGTCCGCGCATGCGCTGGCACCGTCGCCAGCGCCTGCACCGGCACCGATGCCAGCACCAACGCCAGCACCGACATCGGCGCCTTCACTGGCACCAATGTTGGCGCCCGCACCAGTGCCGACGCTAACGCCAACGTCCGCGCCTACGCCGCCTACGCTGGTACCGTCGCCAGCGCTTACACTAACAATGACACCATCACCGACGCCAGCTCTCACACCAGCGCCTGCACGGGCAACAACGCCAGCGCCTGCACCAGCACCAACGCCAGCACCAACGCCGGCGCCTACTCCATCACCAACGCCGGCGTCTACGCCAGCACCGACGCCGGCACCGACGCCAACACCGACCCCAGCGCCTACGCCGGCGCCAATGCCAACGCCTACACCAGCACCGACGCCAGCACCGACGCTGGCGCCTACGCTGGCACCAACAGCGCTTACTCCACCGCTGACGCCAGCACCAGCGCCAGTGCCGACACCAGCGCCAACGCTGGCGTCCACACCGGCACCGACGCCAGCTCCAAAGCCTGCGCCCACGCTGGCACCAACGCCAGCTCCTCCACTGGGACTGACGCCAGCACCAACGCCTGCGCCTGCGCCTGCGCCAGCACCGAAGCCAGCATCTACGCCAGCACCGTCGCCGGCACCGAGGCCAGCACCGACCTCAGCTCCTACGCCTGTACCAACGCCAGCGCCTACGCCGGCACCAACGCAAACGCCTTCTGCGGCACCGACGCCAACGCCGATTCCAGCGCCTCCGCTGGCACCAACGCTGGCGCCTACACCAGCACCGACTCCAGCACCGACGCCAGCGCCTACGCCGGCACCGTCGTCAGCACCTACACCAGAATCGACGCCAGCACCGTGGCCAGCTCTCACGCGGGCGCCTGCACTGGCACCAACACCCGCGCCTCCACCAGCATTGACACTAGCACCAACGTCTGCGCCTACGCCAGCACCAACGCCAGCGTCTACTTCAGCACCGACTCCAGCACCGACGCCAGCACCGCTTCCTACGCCAGCACCGACGCCAGCGACCCCAGCGCCCACGCCGGCACCAACGCCAACGTCCACGCCGGCACCAGTGCAAGCGCCTGCAGCAGCACTGCCGCCGGCATCGACGCCAGCACCGTCGCCAGTGCCTACGCCGGCACCAACGCTGGCGCCCACACCAACACAGACGCCAGCGCCTACGCCAGCACCGACGCCAGCACCAGCACCGACGCCCACGCCAGCGCCTGCAGCAGCACTGTCGCCAACGCCTGCGCCTACGCTGGCACCCAGGTATGGGCCTACGTCAGCACCGACGCCAGCACCCGCGCCTGCGCCTGGGCCGACGCCTGCGCCAGCGCGTATGCCAGCTCATAGGCCAGCAACGTCGTGGGCACCTACACCGGTACCAACGCCATCGCTTACATCAGCACCGACGCCAGCGCCTACGCTGGTCTCAACGCCAGCGTCGAAGCCAGCGCCGACGCCTGCACCAACGACGGCAACAACGCCGGCGCCTAGACCAGCACCGTCGCCAGCTCCAACGCCTGTGCCGGCATCAACGCCAGCGCATGCGATGGCATCGACTCCAGCACCATCGCCTGCACCTACGCCGGCTCCAACGCCAGCGCCTACACCGTCGACGCCAGAACTAACGCCAGTTCCAACGCCTGCGCCTACGCCAACGCCCTCATCGGCGCCGACTTCAGCACCAGCTCCTGCGCCTAAGCCGGCACCAACGTCAGCGCCTGCACCAGCGCTGTCGCCATCACCGACGCCAGCACCGACATTGGCGCCCACTCCGGCGCCGACGCCAACACCTACAGCAGCACCGTCTCCAGCACCAACGCCTGCGCCTACGCCGGCACCAACGCCGACGCCCACAGCAGCCCCGACGCCAGCACCAAAGCGGGCGCCTTGGCCAGCACCAACGCCAACGCCTACTCAGGCACCAACACTTGCGCGCACACCAGCACCGACTCCAGGACCAAGGCTTACGCCGACGCCAGCGCCTACCATGGCGCCTGCACCAGCAACGACGTCAGAACCAACGCCTGCGCCTACGCCAGCACGAACACCGTCGCCAACACCGACGACAGCACCAACGCCAGCGCCTACGCCAGCACGAACACCGTCGCCAACTCCGACGTCAGCACCAACGCCAGCGCCTACGCCAGCACCAACGCCAGCGCCATCTCGAGCACTGGCGCCTGCGCCAATCTTGGCGCCTACGCCAGCACCACCGCCAGCGACTTCCCCATCGACGTCAGCACCGACGTCAACATTCACGCCGGCGCTTACGCTGCCACCAATGCCATCGCCTACACCAGCACTGACGCCAGCATCAACTTCTGGGCCTGCGCTGTCACCGACGCCAGCGCCCATGCCAGCACCACCGCCAGCGACTTCCCCATCGACGTCAGCACCGATGTCGATATTCACGCCTGCGCCCACGCTGCCATCAGTACCATCGGACGGCGTCGGAGCCTGCCTGCCTTCACGCCTGGGGCCTGCCCGCCGTTCGCCTGCGCCGCACGCCTCGGACGGCGACGTCGCCGCGCGGGGGCCGCTGCCTGGCCCATCTCGGTGGTGCACGCGGACCTGTGCCCGGGCCGACTTCAACCTGATGGCGCCCGACATCCCGCGCCTGTGCGTACGCGCTGTGTCAGCCCCGCCTGGCCCGGAGGCGACGCGCACGTCGCCGGCGGAGCTTTTGTTTGATTTTTTTTTTGTTTTGCTATCTTTGTTCGGATTCATTAATACTATAATATGGATTGTATTTTTGTCTTTTTTTTTTGCTTTTTTTTCGTGTTTCCTTGGCTATTTGTTTGTTTTTTTTTTTTTTTTATGTTTTTGAAATAAAAAATAATTTTTGTTATTTTTTATTGCTTTATTTTTGTTTTTGTTTGTTCTGATTTTTTTTTTTTTTTTCTTTTCTCTGTGTTTTGTGTTTTTTTTTTGGTTGTAGGTTATCTTGGTTTTTTTTCTTGATGTTGTTGTTTTTTTTTTTTCTTCTTTTGTTTGTCTGTTTTTCTTAATTTCTGCATTTCTTTTTTGTAACAGTATATTGTGTGTCCCTTGTTTTTGGTCTTTTTGACTTCATTTGGTGAGCTTTGTACTTCCACTCCCACCTCCGCAGCTGCGCCGCCAGCGCTTCAGGGGCCTCTTGCACGGCGGCTAGCCCCCTCGGCGACGCCATGCCCCTGGCTGCATGGCCGGAGGCGCCGGCGGCGGTCGCGATCCCGTTGAAGAAGATCTACCGCATGTTTTGGCCGGTCCTTTCGATGACGATCGACGGCGCTTACTGTCTCGTGCACCCTTTGCCTGGACTGCTCGTCGCCGCTCTCGGGTGGGCCCCTCATGCGTTCGCCAGCGCGTGCTTGGCCGAGTCCTTTCACGCCACCCTGGGCCAGACGATCCCCCGCGCGGTCGACCCAGCCTTGGTCTTGGCGGCCTCCTGCGCGTCCGCAGTCCCAGTGAAATTCTTGGCCTTCGGGGCGGCGGTGCACGGGGCTCCCCTGCAGCGCGTCCTGGCCGGAGTTTGCGGCGCCGCTCTACTTGGCGATGTTCATTTTCCACGGGTTGTGTGCATTTCCATCGCGACAATTATGACAGTTGCATTGAGCCCAGGATGGTATTCCACACATTTGTCTTCGCCAGCGGCATGGGTAGGACACATTGCCTTGCTCGTCCACGCCGTGCAGTCCCCAGCTTTCCCCGCAGGCCCCAATGCCGACGTGTGCGACTCGTGCCTCTTCGAGCGCCAGCGCTGCATCTGCCGCCGAGGAGCAGGGAATCGAACAGGACCTCCGGAGCGCGACCGCTCCACCTCGCCTCGACGAGTGGCGCCGCCGCCTGGGTCGGCAAGCGCATCGAGTGCGGGCCCCGCGCAGATGGAGACGGAGGCCGCGGTGTCGGTCAGGAACACCTTCGTGGAGGTCGGCGCCCGTGCTTCTCCGGGACGCCGCGCGCTCAGACGCAACCGCACGGAAGGCGATGAGCCCGGCGACGATCCTCTCCTCCACGAGCGAATCAACAGCATGCGCCTGGACGACACGCGAGACATGGACCAGGATGCGGGCGTGCCGCTGGCCGAGCAACGTCGGCGAGCAGCGCTGGAAGGAGCTGCCCCCTCGGGCGCCCAGCAGCCTCTGGCCATGCCGGCAGAGGGGGGACCCCGGCACGCTGCGGAGCCAGCCGTTGCTGCCGCGCCGCCGCCGGCCGCGGAGCCGCCGCAGCCAGCCCCCGCCGCGCCCCGCCCTGCAGCCCGACGGCGGCCCCGCGTCTACTGCCCAGTGCCCGGTTGCCCGCGCGCGGATCCTGCCGCCTCGCCAGGGTGGTCCTGCCAGGAGAGCATGAGGGTCCACTTAGACGAGCACGCGGCGGGCCGCTACCCCAACCTGCCGCCCGTCCCGCAGGAGTTCCTTGACCAGCACGCCCTCGGCCAATGCTCGGTGTGTCAGCGGTTCCTGAGTCTGCGCTACCAGGGAGCGTGCCCCAGGTGCCGGCCAGCGGCGCGCGCAGCGGCCGCCGCGGCCCCCCAGGCCCTTCCGGCCGACGCTGGCGACGCGAACGGCCAGCCAGGGCTCCCTTCGCTGAGGGTGGTCTTCTCCAGCCGCGCCGGCACGAGGCGCCACGTGCCCAGGGGGGCCAGGGCGTTGTGGGCACAGTGCTTGGTGCAGGCCGTGGCGTTGGCGGTCCACCACAACACCGAAGCAGCTTGGGTCCAACTGGCCATGCTGCCCAAGTGCGTGCTGCGACCGCACAGCCGCGGAGGCCGAGGCAGCCGGAACGCCAGCGAGGAGGAAGCCAAGAACCTCTGCCGCCGCTGGCTGGAGGGAGAGCGCCAGACGCTGTGGGCGGAGACGACAGAGCGGCGCCAGACAGGGGGAACGGACAAGGCGACTCACCGAGCACAGCGCTGCCTCGACTTGGCTTCGGAGGGGCTTCACTCGAAAAGCTGCGCTTCGCTGACGTCGGAGCCGCCCGTGTCCGTCACGCCGGCTGTCGTGGACCAGATGGGCCGCAAACACCCCCGCAGCCAGCAGCCAGTTGTGGACCTGGCTAGCCTGCCTGCTGTCCACGCGGCCGCCGCTGCCCAGGTCGACGTCTCTGTCGTCCAAAAGGAAGTGCGGGCCTTCCCCAAGGGCTCGGCCGCCGGCCCCACTGGCCTGCGCCCGCAACACCTGCAGGACGCCCTGGCGACGGCAGCCCACAGGGACGAGGTAGTCGAGCAGCTCGCTGGCCTCGTCAACGTGCTCGCGCGCGGCCAGGCTCCGGCGGCGGTCGCGGCTTACTTTGCTGGCGCCTCGCTGGTGGCTCTCCCGAAGAACGACGGCGGCCTCCGCCCGGTGGCCGTTGGCGAGACACCTCGCCGCTTGGTGGGCAAGTGCCTCTGCAAGGAGGTCGCCGGGGCAGCCCGCGACCGCCTTGCGCCCTTGCAGGTGGGCGTGGCCGTCCCGGGAGGCGCCGAGGCGGCAATCCACGTGGCCAGGCAGTGGTTCACGCGCAACCTGGGCGACAGGGACAAAGTTTTCGTGAAGTTGGACCTCTCGAACGCTTTCAACACCCTGGACCGGGGGGCCGTCCTCAGAGCAGTGCACGAGGACTTTCCCGCGCTGGCACCTTGGGCGGACTGGTGCTACGGCAGCCCCTCGCTACTCTTCCTCGGCAAGCAGACGCTGCGCTCCGAGTGCGGTGTCCAGCAGGGCGACCCGCTTGGCCCGCTGCTCTTCTCCCTGGCACTCCAACGCTGCGCGGAGACGGCGAGCCGCAGCCTCAGGGAGCTTGCCCAGGACGCCGGCCTGGACCTCGTCTTTTTCTACCTGGACGACGGCTGCGTGGCGGGTGACAGACAGGCTGTGGCGCGCTTCCTCCACCTCGTCGTGGCCGAGCTCGCAGCAGTCGGCCTCGACCTCAGCACGGGGCCGGGCAAGTGCGAGGTGGTCCCTTCAGCGGGGGCGGACAGCAACGCGTCCGCGGCGGATTTCCCACCGGGCTTCCGACTGCGCCCCGACAGCTGCTTTGAGCTCCTCGGCGCGCCCATCGGGAGCGACGATTTCTGCCTCCAGCACACGCAGAAAAGAGTGAAGAAGGCAGCGGAGCTCCTGGGCGCACTGGCCGGCTTGGAGGACGCGCAGGTAGCCCTTCACCTTCTCCGGCAGTGTGCCTCCTACTGCAAGCTCGGCTACTCGGCGCGCGTGGTGCCGCCCTCCGCCCACACCGAGGCTTTCCTGGAGATGGACGCTGCAGTGCGCTCCTGCCTGGAACAGCTGGCCGGCGCTTCCCTCACCGACGACTCCTGGGCCCAAGCGCAGCTGAAACTGAACAAGGGCGGCTTGGGGCTGCGCTCCGCTGAGAAGCACTCGCCGGCGGCCTACTTGTCCTCGCGCGCCAAGAGCAGCGAGTTCTGCCGGTCCATGTACGCGGGCTACACGGACGACGACGCGGGCGACGCCGGGGCCCTGGCGGCGGCGCTCCAGACCCACAACGCAAGTGTGGCGGGGGCAAACCAGGCTGCGCGCTTCGACTGCGAGACGCACTCCAACCCGAAGACTCTCTCGGACCAGGTCGACGACGCCGCGCGCGCCGCCCTCTGGGGCCGCTCCTCGGCCGCGACGCGCGCCCACCTCGCCCTGGTGGCCGCGCCCGGCGCCAGCGCGCACCTGCAGGCGCCCCCCAGCGAGGCGCTCGGCACAGCGGTCCCGCACAGCTTGATGCAGATCGGGATCAAGCGACGGCTCCGGGTCCAGCTGATGGACGAGGAAGCGTTCTGCCCAGCGTGCGGGGAAGTCATGGACGTGCACTGCGACCACGCCTTGACGTGCGCCTGCCAGGGCGACCGCACGCGCCGCCACAACAAGCTGCGGAACGGCACCTTCTTTGCCGCCCAGGCCGCTGGCTTCTCGGGGGCGGAGCTGGAGCGGCCCGGACTGCTGCCGCCGCGGGCGCCGGGCGAGGGGCCGAACGCCGAGGGGCCCGACGGCGACGGACTAGACAACGACGGCCGCCGGCCAGCGGATGTCTATGTCCCCCGGTGGCGCGGCGGGCTCTCGGCGGCCTTGGACTTCGCGGTGACGTCCGGCCTGCGCGCGGACCTCATCGCGCGCTCCGCCGCTGACCCGGCCGCCGCCCTCGACAGGCACGAGGAGTACAAGCGGCCGCACCAGGGCACGGCGCAGGCTTGCCGCGACGCGGATCTCGCCTTCATCCCAATGGTGGTGGAGGCGCACGGCGGGAGCTGGGGCGGCGAGGCGCGGCGCGCCTTCGCCGTGCTGGCTAAGCGCGCGGCTGACGCGCGCGGCGAGGAGGCCGCCAGCACGGCGGACAGGATGGCCCAGCGACTCTCCATCTCCCTACACAGGGAGAACGCGCGGGCCATCCTGCAGCGCCTGCAGCGCCCGCGGCCCGGGGCGACCCCGGCACGCCTGGCGGCGGCGGCTGCAGTGGAGGCGGCGGCGGCGGCGGCCGTCGCGTGAGGCGCAAGGGCGGGCGGCGGGCGCCGAGGGCGACGAGGCGAGGGGGGGCGACCAGGAGGAGGAGGGGTAAGAGGGGGAGGAGGAGCAGCAGGAGAACAACGACGACGCCAGGCGGAGGCAGCGGAGAGGCGCTGAGGAAGCCCCGCGGAGGGCGGCGACCAGGAGGAGGAGGAGGAGGAGGAGGAGGAGGAGCAGCGGCTGGAGAGCGACGGCGAGACCACGAGGAGGCAGCAGGGAGGCTGCGGGAGCCCAAAGGAGGCTGTCAGGACGACGGCCAGGAGGCAACGCAAAACGAGCGTCGAGGAGGAGGAGGAGGGGGGGGAGGACGAGGACGAGGACGAGCCGGTGGCCGGCGGCAGCAGGCCAGGAGGAGACCGCAGAGGCCCCCTGCCCGTCCAGCCAGGAAGGAGGAGCCCGCCGAGGAGGAGGAGGAGGCGCCGCGCCAGAAGCCGCCGCAGATGGAGAAGGCCCTGGAGCCGGCCGCTGAGGAGGAGGAGGAGGAGGGGGAGGAGGAAATGGAGCCTGTCAAGAAGTTCCTGGAGGACCCCAAGGCGTGCGCTGCGGCGAACCCGGTGGCTGCAGCGCCGGCGGCGGGCGGCGGCGGGCGGCGGCGAGAAGAAGGAGGAGAGGAAGGCCGCCAGGCCGCCGCCGGCGACCCAGGCGAGAAGACGACATCTTCTTGTGAGTGGCCCCTGCTTCCTCGCAATTTAATCAAGACCCCCGCTCCCACCAGAGAACCCTATGCACTTTATTCAGGAATTGTATTCTCGCCTGTGACTTCCAGAAGAGGCGGCAGAAGGGAAGCAGTGCGCTACCCCTGCCCAGGTTTGCTAATCCTTCGAGCATCGAGTTTCTGGACATGAGGTCGAATGCCCCGATTCCGCCTATGGAAACCACCGTGGCAGCCGGGTCACCCTGGGTGAGAGTCTGCACGAGGTGCGCCACGCATTCCGTGCCTGCTCGGGTCGAGAGTGCGAACTGGAAGGGGGCAGTCGCCTGCTCGACCTCTTCGCCCACTTGCTGCGCCAGCGTGCGGGCTACCAGCCGCCTGAAGACGTCGCCAGTCACGATGCCTCGCACCCTCCCGTTGCTCTTGCGCAGCGCCGTGAGGCGGCCGAGCCGGAGGGCCTCTGCCACGGGCAGAGGATTTCCGCCCTCGCAAGGAACGTGGCAGCGTGGTGCAGGAGGTCGCAGCAGTGCTCGTCGTCCAGCAGCGTCTGCAAGTGTTCTCCCGTCATCCCTGAGGGGCCCGGCGCAGCGCCCCGGCGACTCCTGCGCACGTTCGTGAGGAGGCGGTCTGGTTCCAGGCTGGCGAGGCCTTGCGGCGGCGCGCGGGCGGCTCGCTCGCTGAGCTGCTCTCTCGGCTGCTGCAGGCGGCGTGCCGGGTCCCGGAGTTCGTCCAGAGTGGCCTGTGTGCCTGGTGCCACCGCGCTCGCTGTCAGCGCTTGCCGCGCCGCCGAGACCTCGGCGAGGCGGATCAGCTCGCGGGCCCTCTCGCAGCGGCTGCGGAGCTCCTCGTTTTCGTCTGGCGCCAGGCCCCGTCGTGCCTCGGGCGCCCTGCTCTGCCCGTTCGCGTCTCGCTCGGGCGGCCTGCGCGGCGGGCCCGGCTGTGCTTCTGTCAGAAGCTGCGCCCAGTCTTCAGCCTCGAAGCGGGTGAACCTCTCCAGGAGTTGCTCCTTGGGGATCCTTTGCTGCCCCGCCTCTCCTCAAGAGCAGTCGTGGGAGCAGGAGGAACAGCTTCCACCCTCTCGCTGCTCCTGTCTCGTCTGCTTCGCCCTCTCGGATCAGCTCCAAAGCTTTGCGCAGGGCGTTGCGGAACGGCCCCCGCGCGAACGCTGGCGCCCGTTGGAGGGTTGGCACGCGGGCCCGGAGCACAGATGCTACGTCTGTCGCGTCCAGCGCTTCCCTCTCTGCCGCCGTCAAGCGAGCGCGGGCGTGGGCGGGGCGGCGCCCCAGGGGCGCCCGGGGAGGAGCAGCTCGTCCCGCGCCCCCGTCTCGGCGGGGCTGGGCCAGCGGCGCGGGCAGCGCGGGGCCAGAGTTGCTGGAGGCGCTGTCCTCAGTGTCCTCCTCGCTCTCGCTGGCGGTGCTGCTGCTCGAGCTGCCTCCTCCCCCTCCTCCCCCTCCTCTGGTGCCTCTTCCTCTTCGGCCCCCTCTAGCGCCTCGCCCTCTGCTTCCTCTGGCGCCTCTTCCTCCTCTGCCTCCTCGGCCTCTGTCTTCTCCTGGGCCCCCTCCGCTGGCGTCGTCGCTGGGCTGAGGTCCTGCTGGCGCCGCTGGTGGCGGCCTCGGCGGGCGCGGCGCGGCTGCGGCCCACCTGGCCGGGTCGCGGAGCTCGTCTGCGCGCCGGTCGACCCCCCGCGCCAGCGCGACACCCCCGAAGAGCTCGAGCAAGAGGTCCTGGGCGAGGTTGTCGATGTAGCCAGCGCTGTCCGCCAGCGCTCTGACCGCAGGCGGCAGGTGCACGTGTCCAGGGCGTGCTCCGCCCCCAGCGGCGATCACGGCATATATCGCCCCTGGGCTGGCCCCTGCGAACTCCAGCCCTTGGGCGAAGGTCTCGGCTGGCACGGGGTCCGCTTGCTGCAAGGCCTCCACTGTCGGCTGCCACCAGTCGTGCGTGAGCGGGTGCGTGCTCCATCCCGCCGCCTCCTGCTGGTCAAGCAGCCCCGCCGCTGCTAATAACAAGGGCACGTACACGCGTGACTTGGTTCGTTCTCGTAGTGGGCCCGCCAGGGGAGGCCATCCGGCGAAGCGGCCAGGCTGCCGTTGCTCTGCGGCGGTGGGCGCCTGTTCGGGGCGCGCCTGTCGAGGGTCTCCTGCGTCTGCTGTTGTCGCGGGCGGCGACGGAGGGGCGGCGACTGCTGGCTCCGGAAGCGGCGTGGCGGCGCAGCCCTCGCAGAGCCAGGCCCCGTGCCATCTCCACGACCCCCCTGTGGCCCTGGCGGCCCTGGCGACCCACTCGATTGGCCCTGGCCGCCCGCAGGGGCAGCGCGGCGGTCTCGCGCCCTGCGGCGGCGAGACGTCGCTACCCAGGGGGGCCACGTCGCAGGCGCGGCATTCCCAGCTGCCCGCCAGCCCGCTGGGCCCGCGAGAGTGCCGCCACCGCAGGGGTTGGAAATGTCGCGGGCAGACTGCGATGGCGCGCGGCGCGGGCCCTCCTGGCTGCTCAAGGGGTCCTCCTGCGTAAGGGTCCGCCTCCTCCTCACTTGGCGGGCCGGCCGCGGCTCGGCAGCGTGAGCACCTGCACCCTCGGGTGGGGTAGTCTCCAGAAGCGTCCAGGGATCCCACGAAGCCCGCGAGCGCCGCCACGCCACCCGGCGAGTCCCCCCACGGGCTGTTGCAAAGGGGGCATGGCGACCTTTCGGCACGGGATGCGTCACCTGTGTGGTACAAGTGGGCCAGGCCCGCCCGTGTCGGCCGATGCCTCGCTGCGCGCGCTGCGTGGAAGCGGTGGGGGACACGGCCGCAAGCTGGCCACGTCACGGTGTCCCCTTCGAGCGGCGTCTGGCAGATGGCGCATTCCTCCCTGTCTGGCCGGTCTGGCCCCATGCTGTTGCTGCGGTGGCTGTCGCTGCTCCTCGGCCGCCTCGCGCCCTGCTGGCGGCAGGGAGAGGCCCGAGAAGCCCCGCCGCCTTCCCTCTGGTTCAGGGGGCGCTGCCGGCCAGGCGCCGAAAATGCTGGCGAAGTGGTTCAGCTGCGGTGGTGGTGGCGGTGGTGAGGCCGACCGCGCGCCCGCTCGCGAGTCTGGCGTGGCAAACCTTTCCGGCGCCGACAGCATGTGCGGCGGCGTCTCCGCGAGCGCTGGTACCGGGGCAGACTCTCCCGATCTGCGTTCCGGCGTACCCGGCGGCTCGTCGGCTGGCCCGGGGGGGCCTGGGTGGCTGGCTTCACCGACCCGTTGTCCGCGGTAGCCGTAGAGCGCCTCCCGCGGACTCCTCGCCAGTGCGCACTGCTCCTGTCGTGGTGGTGGCAGTGCTTGTGCTGGCGCTGGTGCTGGTGGCGGCGCTGTCGGTCGCTGTCGCGGTGCTGCTGCTGGTCGCTGTGTTTGCGGTGGCGTTGATGTTTCTGCTGGTCGGTGTCGCAGGGTGTCGTTGTGGTGGTTGCCATGCTGCTGCTGCTGCTGCTGCTGCTGCTGCTGCTGCTGCTGCTGGTCGTGGTAGCGGTGGTGGTGGTGGTGCTGCTGCTGCTGCTGCTGCTGCGGCTGCTGCTGCTGCTGCTGCTGCTGCTGCTGCTGGTCGTCGTGGTGGTGCCGCTGCAGCTGGTCGCAGCGGCGACGCTGCCGCTGGTGATGGTTGTCGTGGTGGTGGTGATGTTGCTGCTGACGTTGCTGCTTGTCGCCGTCGTTGTGCTGCTGCTCGCGGCGCCCTTGTTGGGAGTCGTGCCGCCTCTTGTGGTCGAACATGTTGTCGCGTTGCTCCTGCGGCCTTGCTGCACAAGCCGGGGCGCCACCGGGGACCGCAGCGGAGCCGCGCGAACCCCGATGGGGAACTGGCCCCAGGGGAGTCCTACCGTGGGAATGGGGCTCTTCCCCTGGGGGGCACGGGCTGCAGCTGACGCCAGCCCCCTCCCTCGGAAGGGGCTGGAGGGCTGGCGGCCAGACGGCTGGAATGGCCGTCTGGGGTGGCGGAGGGCCCTGCTGGCTGCCGCTTCTGCTGCTTTTGCTGCTGCTTTTGCTGTTGCTTTTGCTGCTGCTGCTGCTGCTGCTGCTGCTGCTGCTGCTGCTGCTGCCAGGGGGCTGCCGTCCGCAGTCGTTGGCTGCGTGTTGTGGTGCTGTGGTGGTGCTGGTCGTTGGGTGCGTGCTGTGGCGCTGCTCGTTTGGTGCATACTGTGTTGCTGGTCGTTGGTGTTGGTCGCTGTTGTGCTGGTCGTTGTGGTGGTTGCCATGCTGCTGATGCTGCTGCTGCTGCTGCTGCTGCTGCTGCTGCTGCTGCTGCTACTGCTGCTGCTGCTGCTGCTGCTGGTCGTGGTGGCGGTGGTGGTGGTGGTGGTGGTGCTGCTGCTGCTGCTGGTCGTCGTGGTGGTGCCGCTGCAGCTGGTCCCGGTGGCGACGCTGCCGCTGGTGATGGTTGCCGTGGTGGTGTTGCTGCTGATGTTGCTGCTTGTCGTCGTCGTTGTGCTGCTGCTCGCGGCGCCACTGTTGGGAGTCGTGCCGCCTCTTGTGGTCGAACATGTTGTCGCGTTGCTCCTGTGGGCTTGCTGCACAAGCCAGGGCGCCACCGGGGACCGCAGCGGAGCCGCGCGAAACCCGATGGGGAACTGGCCCCAGGGGAGTCCTACCGTGGGAATGGGGCTCTTCCCCTGGGGGGCACGGGCTGCAGCTGACGCCAGCCCCCTCCCTCGGAAGGGGCTGGAGGGCTGGCGGCCAGACGGCTGGAATGGCCGTCTGGGGTGGCGGAGGGCCCTGCTGGCTGCCGGGGCTGCTGCTGCTTTTGCTGCTGCTGCTGCTGCCAGGGGGCTGCCGTCCGCAGTCGTTGGCTGCGTGCTGTGGTGCTGTGGTGGTGCTGATCGTCACTGTGGTGCTGTGGCGCTGGTCGTTTGGTGCGTGCTGTGTTGCTGGTCGTTGGTGTTGGTCGCTGTGGTGCTGGTCGTTGTGGTGCTGTGTGCTGCTGCTGCTGCAGCTGCTGCTGCAGCTGCTGCTGCTGCTGCTGCTGCCGCCGCCGCTGCTGCTGCTGCTGCTGCTGCTGCTGCGGCTGCTGCTGCTGCTGTGTTGGTCGCTGTCGCGCTGGTCGCTGTGGTGTTGGTCGTTGCTGTGGTGCTGGTCAATATCGCCGCCGTGGTGCTGGTCTTGGTACTGTGTGCTGCTGGCGTGGTGTTGCTGGTCTCGTGGTCTTTCCCTCAGTGGTCGCTGTGGTGTTGCTGGCTGTGTTTGCTGCTCTTGGGGCTGCTGGTCGCCGCCGCTGTGTTGCTCGTGGTGCTGCTGCTGGCCGCGGTCGTTGTCTTCGTTGTGGTGCTGGTTGTTGGGTGCGTGCTGTGGTGCTTGTCGCTGGTGCTGGTAGCTATCGTGCTGGTCGCTGTGGTGCTGTGTGCTGCCGCTGTGGTGCTGGTCGCTGTGTGCGCGTGCAGTGGCGCTGGTCGTTGGCTGCGTGCTGTGGTGCTGGTCGTTGTCGTCGCCGTGGTGCCGGTTGGCGCGGTGCTGGTGTGGTCGCCGTCGTGGTGGTGTAGCTGGTGGGGCTGGTAATGCCGCGGGTCGTAGTTGTGAGCAGGGCCTGCCGTGTAAAGCAAGGCGGAATGTAGCGCAGCAGCTGGCCCGGTCGATTTCGCAACAGTTCTTGTCATGTGTGCATGGCTGTCGTGGCGGTGGTGCTGCTGCCGTTGTTTTTCGCCGTCGTGGCTGTGGCGGTGCAGCTGGTGCTGCTGGTGCTGCTGGTCGCCGTCGTGGTGCTGCTCGTTGCTGTCTTGGTCGCCGTCGTGGTGGGCGCCGTGGCGGGCGCCGTCGTAGTTTTCCTCCGCCTGTGGCCGCAGTTGGGTGCTGGCTGCTGTCGCTCTGGTCGCTGCGGTGCTGCCTGCTCTCGCAGCGCCCGTGGCGAAAGTGCGCTCTGGTCACGAGCGGCGCGCCCTCGCCGACACCCGCCCGCGCCATCTCACGGTCAGCGTCCTGTCGCCGGTGCGGGCGCCGGAGCTGAGAGTACCCATCCCCTTCATGGGGCGCTGGCTGTCCTGGCTTGGCCTCCTGGTCGCGGCGGCCCTCGCCATGCCTTCTCCTGCCGCCCTCCTGTGCCTCCTCACGCGGCTGCTGCTGTGCAGGCGGGCTCTGGTGCTGTCGCTGCCGCTCCTCGTCTCGTGTCGCCGCGCCCCTGGCTGCGGCGAGTGCCTTCCGGAGCTCGCTTTGCGCCCGCCTCGCGTCGAACCTCGCGGCCAGGCAAGCACGCCGACGCTCGAAAGCCGCCGCCTGCTCCACGAGCGCGTCGTGCTCGGCGTACGCGGCCTCGAGGG
This sequence comes from Prorocentrum cordatum, assembly GCA_963575745.1. Classification (NCBI taxonomy): domain Eukaryota; class Dinophyceae; order Prorocentrales; family Prorocentraceae; genus Prorocentrum; species Prorocentrum cordatum. The sequence continues at coordinate 294,771 of CAUYUJ010015252.1, forward strand.
CACTGGCCGCCAGCCGCCGCGTGGCTCGCCGGCGGCCGCGGCGAAGGACCCGGCGAGCGTGGGCCGCCCGGCGCGGCGCCTTCTCGTTCGCGCCTGCCCCTTGCGGCGCCTCGTGGTCGCGTTGCGCCTCCTTTGCCTCCTCGTGCTGCTCTCTCGCCTCTTCCTCCTCGGCCTCGTCAGGTGCGTCGCCCGGTGCTGGCGCCGAGCGTCGCGGTTGCTGCTCTGGCTGTCGCGCCTGGCTCCCGAGTGGTCGCCTCGGGGGCCCTCGCCGCACCAGCGTCCAGAGGCCAGGCGGCGGGCCCGGGTCGGGCGGCGACGGCGGCCCCACGCCGCTTGTCCAGGAAGCCCCCAGGGGGGCCCCCAGACCCTTCGTGGACCGGGTCTTCCTGGTTGGACCCTGGCGGTGTCCACCCCCAGGGGGGTCATGTCTGCCAGGGTCGGGCCGTCGCGTCGTGGCGCCAGGGCTGTCGTAGTCGTGTTGCTGGTGCTGGTGCTGGTGCTGGTGCTGCTGTTGCTGGTGCTCGCCGTCGTTGCCCCGCCGCTGGTTGCGGTGCTGTCGCTTGTGCTCGTCTTCGTCATGGCGGTGGTGCTGCTGCTGGTGCTGCTGGTCGCCGTCGCGGTGGTGCTGGCGGTTGCCGTTGTGGTGGCGGCGTTGCGGGGCGCCGTCGCGGCGGCGGCGGTGCTTCTCCTTTGCCGCTGCCGCCTCCTCCTCCTCCGACTCTGCCGCCTTTTATTCCTCTTCCTCCTCTTCCTCCTCTGCCGCTCTGCCTCTGGCCCTGCTCGGCGTCGCCCTCTGCCGTGCGCCCGGCCTCCCTTCAAAAGCGGTGGCCGCCCTCCCTGTGCAGCCTCTGCCTCTGTCGGCCTGCCTGGCGGGGCGTCGCCCCGGCAGCGGGGCCATCCCGGCGGGCGCCGCGGGCCGGCCCGCCGCCCCCGCCCTGCGCGAGCGCCCGGTCAGTTTGGCGGCTCTTTCTGGCCCGTCCTCGGCCTCTGGCGCGGCCGTGCTGCTGGCTCCGCCTGCGCGTCGCCTCCCCTCCTGCTGCGCCGCCTCTGCTCCCCCCGAGCGGCTGCGCGGCAGGTCGGCGTGCAAGCTCCTGCCCGCGGGCCCGGGCGAGGGCGCCATCGCGCGCAGGCCCGGCCCCCCCACGCGCGCGCGGAAGTAAAACTTTACGTGACCGCGCGTGCCCCTGGTTAGCATTGTGCATGCTCTCCGCCATTCCATCAGGGGGGAGGTTGCGACGCCCCTCCACGAGGAGGGCCCTCATGGGCGCCCCATCGTGCCGTCATAGGCGGGACCCCTTCCGGGGATGGGGGCATCAGCGTTTGCAGCGCAGGCTCTGCCTGCTCAGGACCCTGGCCCCTCCGTCAGTGTGGCCACCCTCGACCCTGGCAGAACGGGCTTCCTAGCTGTGCCCCCTCAGCTGAGGACCGAGCAATTGAGAAGCCAGGATCGGCTCTGCTCATTTTTTTGTTTTTTTTTTGTTTTTCTTTCTCTCTCTCTCTCTCTCTCTCTCCTCTCCCAGTCCCAGTCCCAGTCCCTGGCCGAGTCCGCAGCGAAAGGGGCCGCTGCACCTGGCTCCCTCCGGCTGGCCCCCTGGCTGGGCAGCCGACGCCCGCGGTCGCCTTAGGCGGCCCGGCGGGCCCGCCGGCCACCGCGCGGTCTTCGCGCCGCCAGCCACCGCCGCCCGCCGCCCGCCCGGCCGAGCCGCCCTGCGTGCCTCGGCCTCCGGAGGCTTCCGGCGGCGTCCGGAAGCCGCGGAAGCGCTCGAGGCCCTGGCCCGGCCGGCCCCCCTCCGTGCCCGGGCAAGGCCGCCCGCGAAGGCCGCCAGAGCTGCTCCAGGCCGGCGGCCCGCGGCCGCAGCGCCCGCCGGCCCTGCCCGTCTGCCGTGCGAGCGCCTGCCTGCCCAATCCCAGCCCTGTAACCCACGACGTCGGGCCCCAGCCTCGCGTCCAGCATCGCGCTGAGCAGCACGAGTGCCTGTTGCCACTGCCCCCTCTTCTCGCCCGCGCTGATCCCAGCATTGTAGCTGATGACACTTGGCGCCACCTTCGCCTCCCACATCTCGCTGAGCAGCGAGAGAGCCCGCTGCCACTGCTCGCCGTTCGTGCTCGCGCTGATCCCAGAGCTGTAGCTGATGACACTTGGCTCCACCTTCGCCTCCCGCATCTCGCTGAGCAGTGGGAGAGCCTGCTGCCACTGCTCGCCGTTCGTACCCGCTCTGATCCCAGGGCTGGTCCCAGAGTTGTAGCTGATGGCATCTGGCTCCGACCTCGCTTCCCACATCTCGCAGAACAGCGATAGAGCCCGCTGCCACTGCTCGCCTTTCGTGCACGCGCTGATCCCAGAGCTGTAGCTGATGACATTCGGCTCCGATCTCACTTCCCACATCCCGCTGAGCAGTGATAGAGCCCGCTGCCACTGCTCGTCGTTCGCGCACGCGCTGATCCCAGAGCTATAGCTGATGGCATCTGGCTCCACCTTCGCCTCCCACATCTCGCTGAGCAGCGAGAGAGCCCGCTGCCACTGCTCGCCGTTCGTCCACGCGCTGATCCCAGAGCTGTAGCTGATGACACTTGGCTCCACCTTCGCCTCCCGCATCTCGCTGAGCAGTGGGAGAGCCTGCTGCCACTGCTCGCCGTTCGTACCCGCTCTGATCCCAGGGCTGATCCCAGAGTTGTAGCTGATGGCGTCTGGCTCCGACCTCACTTCCCGCATCCCGCTGAGCAGCGATAGAGCCCGCTGCCACTGCTCGCCTTTCGTGCACGCGCTGATCCCAGAGCTGTAGCTGATGACATTCGGCTCCGATCTCACTTCCCACATCCCGCTGAGCAGTGATAGAGCCCGCTGCCACTGCTCGTCTTTCGCGCACGCGCTGATCCCAGAGCTATAGCTGATGGCATCTGGCTCCACCTTCGCCTCCCACATCTCGCTGAGCAGCGAGAGAGCCTGCTGCCACTGCTCGCCGTTCGTGCCGCTGAACTTCGGCCTGGACCCCCCCGGTGCCTTCATATTTCTCCGGCACCAGCCTAGTTCTGGTGCTGGCGCCCAATTACCAGGAAGTGAAATGCAGCCGGTTCATGTATCGGAGGCGTTTTTTTTTTGTTTTTTTGTTTTTGTTTTGTTTGTTTGTTTGTTTTTTACCCACATCCTGAGTGGGGTTTTTGTTTTCCCAGAACACCCTCTCCTTCCCACCCACCTCCCGCTCCATCTTCCATACAGCACAATATTATTCCTACCACACACACCATACCATACCATAGTTCCTACCACACAAACCATACCATACCATACCATGCCATACCATACCACATCATACGTACCATACCGTACCATACCATACCATGGCGTACCATAGCATACCATACCATATCACACCAATGCCACACCGTACCATACCATACCATACCTCCAGTACCATACCATACCATATCATACCATACAGTACCATACCATACCTACCATACCATTCCATACCACTCCATACCGAAAACCACCCCTCCAGGGAGGCCCCGCCTGAGCGAGGAGGGTATCGGAATACCATACTATTTACATGGTTTCGTGCCCCTCCCACCCCTCCAGGGAGGCCCCGCCTGAGCGAGGAGGGTATCGGAAAACCATACTATTTACATGGTTTCGTGCCCCTCCCACCCCTCCAGGGAGGCCCCGCCTGAGCGAGAGGGTATCCGAAAACCATACTACTTACATGGTTTCGTGCCCCTCCCACCCCTCCAGGGAGGCCCCGCCTGAGCGAGGAGGGTATCGGAAAACCATACTATTTACATGGTTTCGTGCCCCTCCCACCCTTCCAGGGAGGCCCCGCCTGAGCGAGGAGGGTATCCGAAAACCATACTATTTACATGGTTTCGTGCCCCTCCCACACCTCCAGGGAGGCCCCGCCTGAGCGAGGAGGGTATCGGAAAACCATATTAATTACATGGTTTCGTGCCCCTCCCACCCCTCCAGGGAGGCCCCGCCTGAGCGAGGAGGGTATCCGAAAACCATACTATTTACATGGTTTCGTGCCCCTCCCACCCCTCCAGGGAGGCCCCGCCTGAGCGAGGAGGGTATCGGACAACCATACTATTTACATGGTTTCGTGCCCCTCCCACCTCTCCAGGGAGGCCCCGCCTGAGCGAGGAGGGTATCCGAAAACCATACTATTTACATGGTTTCGTGCCCCTCCCACCCCTGCAGGGAGGCCCCGCCTGAGCGAGGAGGGTATCCGAAAACCATACTATTTATATAGTTTCGTGCCCCTCCCACCCCTCCAGGGAGGCCCCGCCTGAGCGAGGAGGGTATCGGAATACCATATTATTTACATGGTTTCGTGCCCCTCCCACCCCTCCAGGGAGGCCCCGCCTGAGCGAGGAGGGTATCGGAATACCATACTATTTACATGGTTTCGTGCCCCTCCCACCCCTCCAGGGAGGCCCCGCCTGAGCGAGGAGGGTATCGGAAAACCATACTATTTACATGGTTTCGTGCCCCTCCCACCCTTCCAGGGGGGCCCCGCCTGAGCGAGGAGGGTATCGGAAAACCATACTATTTACATGGTTTCGTGCCCCTCCCACACCTCCAGGGAGGCTCCGCCTGAGCGAGGAGGGTATCGGACAACCATACTATTTACATGGTTTCGTGCCCCTCCCACCTCTCCAGGGAGGCCCCGCCTGAGCGAGGAGGGTAGTTATCCGAAAACCATACTATTTACATGGTTTCGTGCCCCTCCCACACCTCCAGGGAGGCCCCGCCTGAGCGAGGAGGGTATCCGAAAACCATACTATTTACATGGTTTCGTGCCCCATCCCACCTCTCCAGGGAGGCAAAACCATACTATTTACATGGTTTCGTGCCCCTCCCACACCTCCAGGGAGGCCCCGCCTGAGCGAGGAGGGTATCCGAACACCATACTATTTACATGGTTTCGTGCCCCTCCCACCTCTCCAGGGAGGCCCCGCCTGAGCGAGGAGGGTATCCGAAAACTATACTATTTACATGGTTTCGTGCCCCTCCCACCTCTCCAGGGAGGCCCCGCCTGAGTGAGGAGGATATCGGAAAACCATACTATTTACATGGTTTCGTGCCCGTATCCGAACACCATACTATTTACATGGTTTCGTGCCCCTCCCACCTCTCCAGGGAGGCCCCGCCTGAGCGAGGAGGGTATCCGAAAACCATACTATTTACATGGTTTCGTGCCCCTCCCACACCTCGATGGAGGCCCCGCCTGAGCGAGGAGGGCATCCGAAAACCATACTATTTACATGGTTTCGTGCCCCTCCCACCTCTCCAGCGGGGCCCCGCCAAAGCGAGGAGGGCATCAAGAAAATGGGTCCCACGAAACCGTTAATCTCTTTATGTGGGGAACTCCGTTAGGATTTTTTTTTTTTTCGCGGGCCCACGCCAAGCCGAGGCCGCCGCGCGGGGCCCCTGCAGTGGCCCGCCGCCCGCCGCCGTCGGCCTAGGCCTCAAGCCCGCCGCCCCCGGCCGCCGCCGCCGCCCCCGTCCGCCCCGCCGGCCGGCGGGCGGCCGAGCCCGGCCCCACCTCGGCGCCCCCCGCCTCCGCCAGCCAGCGCGCCGCCCCCCTCGCGCCTCGGCCGGCCCCTGGCGGGCCCCAGCCAGCCGCAGCCCGCCGCCTCCGCCTCCGCATCCTCGCAGCGGGGCTCCGCCGGCCGCGGCGCCTCGTCTTGCTCCTGGCGCGGCTGCGCTGCGGGGCCCTCCCGGCCGCCCCGAGAGTCGCGGGCGTTCTAGCCCCACCCTCACTCGGGGCCCGCTCTGGCGTGCCTCCCCGAGCCCCTCCTAGCCAAAGGGCGGCGGGGCCTCCGCGCTGCCGCCCTCCGCCTCCTCGCCCCAGCGCCCGCCTCCTCCTCCGCCTCCTCGGCCTCCGCGGCCTCCGTCGCGGGCCCAGCCGCTGCCGCCGGCCCGCCGCCGCCAGCCGCCGCCGGCCGCCGTCGCCCCCTGCCGCGCCGGCGTCCGCGCAGGCCCCGCCGTGCTGCTCCTGGTCGCCGTGGTGGTGGTGGTGGTGCTGCTGCTGCTGGTCGCCGTGCTGGTGGGTGTGGCGCTGCTGGTCGTAGTCGCAGTGGTTGTGGTGGTGGTTCTGCTGCTGCTGCTGCTGCTGCTGCTGCTGCTGCTGCTGCTGCTGCTGCTGCTGCTGCTGCTTGTTGTCGCTGTTGTGGTAGTGGTTGTCGTGGTGCTGCTGGTCGCTGTGCTGCCCCTGGTCGCCGTCGTGGTGGTGGTGGTAGTGGTATCCGTGCTGGTGGTGGTGGCGCTGCCGGTTGTAGTCGTAGTGGTGGTGGTGGTGGTGGTGGTGGTTTTGCTGCTGTTGCTGCTGCTGCTGCTGCTGCTGCTGCTGATGCGGGTGCTGCCGCTTGTTGTCGCCGTAGTGGTAGTAGTTGTCGTGGTTCTGCTGGTCGCCGTGCTGCTCCTGGTCGCCGTCATGGTGGTGGTGGTGGTGGTGGTGGTGGTGGCTCTGGTCGCCGTGCTGGTGGTGTCAGCGTGGCTGGTCGTAGTCGTAGTGGTTGTGGTGGTGGTGGTGGTGGTGGTACTGCTGCTGCTGCTGCTTGTTGTTGGCGCTGTAGTTGTAGTGGTTGTCGTGGTGCTGCTGGTCGCCGTGCTGCCCCTGGTCGCCGTCGTGGTGGTGGTGGTGCTGGTCGCCGTACTGGTGGTGGGGGCGTTGCTGATCGTAGTCGTAGTGGTTGTGGTGGTGGTGGTGGTGGTGCTGCTGCTGCTGTTGCTGCTGCTGCTGCTGCTGCTGCTGCTTGCTGTCGTCGCTGTAGTTGTAGTGGTTGTCGTGGTGCTGCTGGTCGCCGTGCTGCTCCTGGTCGCCGTAGTGGTGGTGGTGGTGGTGGTGGTGGTGGTGGTGCTGCTGCTGCTGCTGCTGCTGCTGGTCGCCGAGCTGGTGAGTGTGGCGCTGCTGGTCGTAGTCGTAGTGGTTGTGGTGGTGGTGGTGGTGGTGGTGGTGGTGCTGCTGCTGCTGCTGCTGCTGCTGCTGTTTGTTGTCGCAGTTGTGGTAGTAGTTGTCGTGGTTCAGCTGGTCGCCGTGCTGCTCCTGGTCGCCGTCGTGGTGGTGGTGCTGGTCGCCGTGCTGGTGGTGGTGGCGCTGCTGGTCGTAGTCGTAGTGGTTGTGGTGGTTGTGGTGGTGGTGGTGGTGGTGGTGTTGCTGCTGCTGCTGCTGCTGCTGCTTGTTGTCGCTGCGCTGCTGGTCGTAGTCGTAGTGGTTGCGGTGGTGGTTCTGCTGTTGCCGCTGCTGCTGCTTGTTGTCGCAGTTGTGGTAGTAATTGTCGTGGTTCTGCTGGTCGCTCTGCTGCTCCTGGTCGCCATCGTGGTGGTGGTGGTGCTGGTCGCCGTGCTGGTGGTGGTGGCTCTGCTGTTTGTAGGCGTGGTGGTGGTGGTGCTGCGGCTGCTGCTGCTTGTCGCAGTTGTGCTGCCCCTGGTCGCCGTCTTGGTGGTGGTGGTGGTGGTGCTGGTCGCCGTGCTGGTGGTGGTGGCGCTGCTGGTCGTAGTCGTAGTGGTGGTGGTGGTGGCTCTGCTGCTGCCGCTGCTGCTGCTTGTTGTTGCAGTTGTGGTGGTAGTTGTCGTGGTTCTGCTGGTCGCCGTGCTGCCCCTGGTCGCCGTCGTGGTGGTGGTGGTGGTGCTGGTCGCCGTGCTGGTGGTGGTGGCGTTGCTGGTCGTAGTCGTGATGGTTGTGGTGGTGGTGGTGGTGTTGCTGCTGCTGGTGGTCCTGCTTGTTGTTGTCGCTGTGGTTGTAGTGGCCGTCTGGTGCTGCATGGTCGCCGTGCTGCCCCTGGTCGGCGTCGTGGTGGTGGTGGTGTGGGTCGCCGTGCTGGTGGTGGGGGCGTTGCTGGTCGTAGTCGTAGTGGTTGTGGTGGTTGGTGGTGGTGGTGCTGTGCTGCTGCTGCTGCTGCTTGTTGTTGTCGCTGTAGTTGTATTGGTTGTCGTGGTGCTGCTGGTCGCCGTGCTGCTCCTGGTCGCCGTGGTGGTGGTGGTGGTGGTGGTGGTGGTGGTGGTGGTGGTGGTGATGGTGGTGCTGGTCGCCGTGCTGGCGGGTGTGGTGTTGCTGGTCGTAGTCGTGGTAGTTGTGGTGGTGGTTCTGCTGCTGCCGCTGCTGTTGCTGCGTGTTGTCGCAGTTGTGGTAGTAGTTGTCGTGGTTCTGCTGGTCGCTGTCGTGGTGGTGGTGGCGGTGGTGGTGCTGCTGCTGCTGTTGCTTGTTGTCGCAGTTGTGGTAGTAGTTGTCGTGTTTCTGTTGGTCGCCGTGCTGCCCCTGGTCGCCGTCTTGGTGGTGGTGCTGGTCGCCGTGCAAGTTGTGGTGGCGCTGCTGGTGGTAGTCGTAGTGGTTGTGGTGGTGGTGGTGGTGCTGCTGCTGCTGCTGCTGCTTCTGCTGCTGCTGCTGCTGCTGCTTGTTGTCGCTGTAGTGGTAGTTGTTGTCGTGGTGCTGCTGGTCGCCGTGCTGCCCCTGGTCGCCGTCGTGGTGGTGGTGGTGCTGGTCGCCTTGCTGGCGGTGGTGGCGCTGCTGGTCGTAGGCGTGGTGGTGGCGGTTATGCTGCAGCTGCTGCCGCTGCTTGTTGTCGCAGTTGTGGTAGTGGTTGTAGTGGTTCTGCTGGTCCTCCTGCTGCGCCGGCGGGCGGGCCCCCGGGGTGGGACCGCGCCCGTTCCACCGCATCAGAAACACGGCGGCAGTCGGCTAGGGGCCGGCGTCTCCGTGTAGCGGGCGTCCGCCAGGAGGTCGGCGAGGTGCGGCTCGTCCCCGTCGACGGCCAGGGTGTGCGGCGGCAACTCCAGCAGCGTGGCCGCGCACGCCCTCTGGGCCGCGACCGCAGCCAAGCCTGTCCAGCGGTGTAGGTGCGCCGCCCGCGCCGACGCTCGGAGTCGCTGCGGCGCGCTGCGGGCTCTGGTCCTGGCGAGCAGCCGGACGAAGGTCAGGGCCTCCTCGGACCACCTGCCGCCGACTTCCAAGCCCAGCACAACCAATCGGCATCTCCTTGACCCGATGAGCTCGGGGTAGGTCGCTTCCTTCCGGCCCCGCGCGACCGCGAGCTGGACTCCGTCCTCGTCCGCGGCTCTGGGCTGCGCGGTGCCGTCGGTGCGGACTGGCGACACCAGGGTCGCGTCAATCGCCAGCTGCGCTCCTCCCCAGAGCGGCAGGCCGTTCGCGATGACCTCGATCTTGCGCCCGTCGCGGGGGTCGACGCCGTCCACGTTGAGGTCTCGCAGGAGCTGATTCTCTGCGACTCGGCCCCCGGCCTCGCGGCAGATACGTGCAGCCGCTTTCTCCAATGGGATGGATCTCTTCTTGAGCACCCCTGCCCTTGGGCACGCCGCTCTGTGGTCACCTCTGGCGTCCAGTCTGCCTCTGCATCTGCAAGCGCTCGCTGCGAAGGGTAAATCAAATCGCAAGCGCCTGAGGAGCAGGACTCTGAATTCTGCCGGCGGGATGTGGAAGTCCCCCGTCGTGGGCAGCGCGGTGAAGGCTCGTCCCGCGCACGGCCCGCTCTGTGACCGGAGGAGGGCGCGGTCCGGTGGCGTGGAGGCGTTGAGGAGCTGCTGTCGGGCTGTGTTCTCCAAGACTCTGGCGGCCCAGAACTGCCAGCCGTGCGCCCATTCGCCGTGCTCCCGTTCGTGCGTCGGCGGTGGCCGGGCGCCCTGCGCAAGGTCGTGCCAGTTGGGCGCGGCGAAGCCGTGCGCCGAGAGGTGCTCCTTTGCCCTGCTGGCTTGTTGCAAGCACCCGGGAGCGGCCGGCAGCGGGCCCCGGTCCAGCTCGCTCAGTGCAGCGCAGATCTGGTTTGTGAGCTCGGGGCAGCGTTCGCGGAGCATCTGCGCGCAGTCTGCCCAGGAAGCCCACCAGGCCGCCGGCGCCGTCCTGGACGCGCTTCGCAAGCCGAGCCCCCCCATGCAAAGCGGCAGTTGGCAGCGTTGGCGCGCTGACGTGCCTTCTGCGACAGCTTCTTGCGGGAGTTCCAGCAAGTCGGCGAGCGCGTTGGCCAGGTTGTCGTCGTGCGCTGCGGCGAAGGCGGCCGTGTCCTCGGGAGCCAGCGCCCTCAGGAAGAAGTTGGCCCGGGGGTTGGCGCACATGCTGAGCGGGAGCCAGCGCCCTCAGGAAGAAGTTGGCCCGGGGGTTGGCGCACATGCTGAGCAGGAGCCACGAGGATTGCAGGTCCCCGACGTGTGGTATCCTCGCGAGCAAGCGGCGGTGTTCTTCCAGGATGGCCTCCAGGTGTTGGGCGACGAAAGCTCCGTGGCCTATCGGGGCCCCCAGAACGACCAAGCCCTGGGCTTCCGGCGGGGTGTCTGCTCCTCCTACCCGCACCCGGTCTGCTGCTGAGCCCAGCTCTCGGATGCCAAGTGGCTCCTGCCCTCCCCTGTTCCAGACTCGCGTCTTCCCCATGTTCACGCTGATGCCGCAGTGCGCTTGGAGGGCGTCCCGCACGGCGTTGAAGAGGAACCTCGCTCTGTCTGGCGTGGTGACCAAGTACACGTCGTCAAGGAAGGCGAAGATGCGCTCCCCGGGCCGGAGTATGCCTTGGACCTGTTGCAGGGCGGGGTGTTGTCCCAAGGCAAACAGTGCTGGCATGAGCGGGTCTCCTTGCTCTCCTCCTTCCGCCTGGTCGATCGCGTGCCCCTGTCCCGCGTCGTCGTGCCACCAGTACTGCGATCTTTCCCCGTAGAAGAGGCGGCAGAAGGGAAGCAGTGCGCTACCCCTGCCCAGGTTTGCTAATCCTTCGAGCATCGAGTTTCTGGACATGAGGTCGAATGCCCCGATTCCGTCTATGGAAACCACCGTGGCAGCCGGGTCACCCTGGGTGAGAGTCTGCACGAGGTGCGCCACGCATTCCGTGCCTGCTCGGGTCGGGAGTGCGAACTGGAAGGGGGCAGTCGCCTGCTCGACCTCTTCGCCCACTCGCTGCGCCAGCGTGCGGGCTACCAGCCGCCTGAAGACGTCGCCAGTCACGATGCCTCGCACCCTCCCGTTGCTCTTGCGCAGCGCCGTGAGGCGGCCGAGCCGGAGGGCCTCTGCCACGGGGCCAGGGATTTCCGCCCTCGCAAGGAGCGTGGCAGCGTGGTGCAGGAGGTCGCAGCAGTGCTCGTCGTCCAGCAGCGTCTGCAAGTGTTCTCCCGTCATCCCTGAGGGGCCCGGCGCAGCGCCCCGGCGACTCCTGCGCACGTTCGTGAGGAGGCGGTCTGGTTCCAGGCTGGCGAGGCCTTGCGGCGGCGCGCGGGCGGCTCGCTCGCTGAGCTGCTCTCTCGGCTGCTGCAGGCGGCGTGCCGGGTCCCGGAGTTCGTCCAGAGTGGCCTGTGTGCCTGGTGCCACCGCGCTCGCTGTCAGCGCTTGCCGCGCCGCCGAGACCTCGCCGAGGCGGATCAGCTCGCGGGCCCTCTCGCAGCGGCTGCGGAGCTCCTCGTTTTCGTCTGGCGCCCGGCCCCGTCGTGCCTCGGGCGCCCTGCTCTGCCCGTTCGCGTCTCGCTCGGGCGGCCTGCGCGGCGGGCCCGGCTGTGCGTCTGTCAGAAGCTGCGCCCAGTCTCCAGCTTCGAAGCGGGTGAACCTCTCCAGGCGTTGCTCCTTGGGGATCCTTTGCTGCCCCGCTTCTCTCCTCAAGAGCAGTCGTGGGGGCAGGAGGAACAGCTTCCACCCTCTCGCTGCTCCTATCTCGTCTGCTTCGCCCTCTCGGATCAGCTCCAAAGCTTTGCGCAGGGCGTTGCGGAACGGCCCCCGCGCGAACGCTGGCGCCCGTTGGAGGGTTGGCACGCGGGCCCGGAGCACAGATGCTGCGTCTGTCGCGTCCAGCGCTTCCCTCTCTGCCGCCGTCAAGCGAGCGCGGGCGTGGGCGGGGCGGCGCCCCAGGGGCGCCCGGGGAGGAGCAGCTCGTCCCGCGCCCCCGTCTCGGCGGGGCTGGGCCAGCGGCGCGGGCAGCGCGGTGCCAGAGTTGCTGGAGGCGCTGTCCTCAGTGTCCTCCTCGCTCTCGCTGGCTGTGCTGCTGCTCGAGCTGCCTCCTCCCCCTCCTCCCCCTCCTCTGGTGCCTCTTCCTCTTCGGCCCCCTCTAGCGCCTCGCCCTCTGCTTCCTCTGGCGCCTCTTCCTCCTCTGCCTCCTCGGCCTCTGCCTTCTCCTGGGCCCCCTCCGCTGGCGTCGTCGCTGGGCTGAGGTCCTGCTGGCGCCGCTGGTGGCGGCTTCGGCGGGCGCGGCGCGGCTGCGGCCCACCTGGCCGGGTCGCGGAGCTCGTCTGCGCGCCGGTCGGCCCCTCCGCGCCAGCGCGACCCCCCCGAAGAGCTCGAGCAAGAGGTCCTGGGCGAGGTTGTCGATGTAGCCAGCGCTGTCCGCCAGCGCTCTGACCACAGGCGGCAGGTGCGCGTGTCCAGGGCGTGCTCCGCCCCCAGCGGCGATCACAGCATATATCGCCCCTGGGCTGGCCCCTGCGAACTCCAGCCCTTGGGCGAAGGTCTCGGCCGGCACGGGGTCCGCATGCTGCAAGGCCTCCACTGTCGGCTGCCACCAGTCGTGCGTGAGCGGGTGCGTGCTCCACCCCGCCGCCTCCTGCTGGTCAAGCAGCCCCGCCGCTGCTAATAGCAAGGGCACGTACACGCGTGAGTTGGTTCGTTCTCGTAGTGGGCCCGCCAGGGGAGGCCATCTGGCGAAGCGGCCAGGCTGCCGTTGCTCTGCGGCGGTGGGCGCCTGTTCGGGGCGCGCCAGTCGAGGGTCTCCTGCGTCTGCTGTTGTCGCGGGCGGCGACGGAGGGGCGGCGACCACTGGCTCCGGAAGCGGCGTGGCGGCGCAGCCCTCGCAGAGCCAGGCCCCGTGCCATCTCCACGACCCTGCTGTGGCCCTGGCGGCCCTGGCGACCCACTCGATTGGCCCTGGCCGTCCGCAGGGGCAGCGCGGCGGTCTCGCGCCCTGCGGCGGCGAGACGTCGCTACCCAGGGGGGCCACGTCGCAGGCGCGGCATTCCCAGCTGCCCGCCAGCCCGCTGGGCCCGCGAGAGTGCCGCCACCGCAGGGGTTGGAAATGTCGCGGGCAGACTGCGATGGCGTGCGGCGCGGGCCCTCCTGGATGCTCAAGGGGTCCTCCTGCGCAAGGGTCCGCCTCCTCCTCACTTGGCGGGCCGGCCGCGGCTCGGCAGCGTGAGCACCTGCACCCTCGGGTGGGGTAGTCTCCAGAAGCGTTCAGGGATCCCGCGAAGCCCGCGAGCGCCGCCACGCCTCCCGGCGAGTCCCCCCACGGGCTGTTGCAAAGGGGGCATGGCGACCTTTCGGCACGGGATGCGTCACCTGTGTGGTGCAAGTGGGCCAGGCCCGCCCGTGTCGGCCGATGCCTCGCTGCGCGCGCTGCGTGGAAGCGGTGGGGGACATGGCCGCAAGCTGGCCACGTCGCGGTGTCCCCTTCGAGCGGCGTCTGGCAGATGGCGCATTCCTCCCTGTCTGGCCGGTCTGGCCCCTGCTGTTGCTGCGGTGGCTGTCGCTGCTCCTCGGCCGCCTCGCGCCCTGCTGGCGGCAGGGAGAGGCCCGAGAAGTCCCGCCGCCTTCCCTCTGGTTCAGGGGGCGCTGCCGGCCAGGCGCCGAAAATGCTGGCGAAGTGGTTCAGCTGCGGTGGTGGTGGCGGTGGTGAGGCCGACCGCGCGCCCGCTCGCGAGTCTGGCGTGGCAAACCCTTCCGGCGCCGACAGCATGTGCGGCGGCGTCTCCGCGAGCGCTGGTGCCGGGGCAGACTCTCCCGATCTGCGTTCCGGCGTGCCCGGCGGCTCGTCGGCTGGCCCGGGGGGGCCTGGGTGGCTGGCTTCGCCGACCCGTTGTCCGCGGTAGCCGTAGAGCGCCTCCCGCGGACTCCTCGCCAGTGCGCACTGCTCCTGTCGTGGTGGTGGCGGTGCTTGTGCTGGCGCTGGTGCTGGTGGCGGCGCTGTCGGTCGCTGTCGCGGTGCTGCTGCTGGTCGCTGTGTTTGCGGTGGCGTTGGTGTTTCTGCTGGTCGGTGTCGCAGGGTGTCGTTGTGGTGGTTGCCCTGCTGCTGCTGCTGCTGCTGCTGCTGCTGCTGCTGCTGTTGCTGCTGCTGCTGCTGCTGCTGCTGCTGCTGCTGCTGGTCGTGGTAGCGGTGGTGGTGGTGGTGTTGCTGCTGCTGCTGCTGCTGCTGCTGCTGCGGCTGCTGCTGCTGCTGCTGCTGCTGCTGCTGGTCGTCGTGGTGGTGCCGCTGCAGCTGGTCGCAGTGGCGACGCTGCCGCTGGTGATGGTTGTCGTGGTGGTGGTGTTGCTGCTGATGTTGCTGCTTGTCGTCGTCGTTGTGCTGCTGCTCGCGGCGCCACTGTTGGGAGTCGTGCCGCCTTTTGTGGTCGAGCATGTTGTCGCGTTGCTCCTGTGGGCTTGCTGCACAAGCCGGGGCGCCACCGGGGACCGCAGCGGAGCCGCGCGAACCCCGATGGGGAACTGGCCCCAGGGGAGTCCTACCGTGGGAATGGGGCTCTTCCCTTGGGGGGCACGGGCTGCAGCTGACGCCAGCCCCCCCCCTCGGAAGGGGCTGGAGGGCTGGCGGCCAGACGGCTGGAATGGCCGTCTGGGGCGGCGGAGGGCCCTGCTGGCTGCCACTGCTGCTGCTTTTGCTGCTGCTTTTGCTGCTGCTGCTGCTGCCAGGGAGCTGCCATCCGCAGTCGTTGGCTGCGTGCTGTGGTGCTGTGGTGGTGCTGGTCGTCACTGTGGTGCTGGTCGTTGGGTGCGTGCTGTGGCGCTGGTCGTTTGGTGCATACTGTGTTGCTGGTCGTTGGTGTTGGTCGCTGTGGTGCTGGTCGTTGTGGTGGTTGCCCTGCTGCTGCTGCTGCTGCTGCTGCTGCTGCTGCTGCTGGTCGTGGTGGCGGTGGTGGTGGTGGTGGTGGTGGTGGTGCTGCTGCTGCTGCTGGTCGTCGTGGTGGTGCCGCTGCAACTGGTCGCAGTGGCGACGCTGCCGCTGGTGATGGTTGTCGTGGTGGTGGTGTTGGTGCTGATGTTGCTGCTTGTCGTCGTCGTTGTGCTGCTGCTCGCGGCGCCCTTGTTGGGAGTCGTACCGCCTCTTGTGGTCGAACATGTTGTCGCGTTGCTCCTGTGGGCTTGCTACACAAGCCGGGGCGCCGCCGGGGACCGCAGCGGAGCTGCGCGAACCCCGATGGGGAACTGGCCCCGGGGGAGTCCTACCGTGGGAATGGGGCTCTTCCCCTGGGGGGCACGGGCTGCAGCTGACGCCAGCCCCCTCCCTCGGAAGGGGCTGGAGGGCTGGCGGCCAGACGGCTGGAATGGCCGTCTGGGGTGGCGGAGGGCCCTGCTGGCTGCCGCCGCTGCTGCTGCTTTTGCTGCTGCTGCTGCTTTTGCTGCTGCTTTTGCTGCTGCTGCTGCTGCCAGGGGGCTGCCGTCCGCAGTCGTTGGCTGCGTGCTGTGGTGCTGTGGTGGTGCTGATCGTCACTGTGGTGCTGGTCGATGGCTGCGTGCTGTGGCGCTGGTCGTTTGGTGCGTGCTGTGTTGCTGGTCGTTGGTGTTGGTCGCTGTGGTGCTGGTCGTTGTGGTGCTGTGTGCTGCTGCTGCTGCAGCTGCTGCTGCAGCTGCTGCTGCTGCTGCTGCCGCCGCTGCTGCTGCTGCTGCTGCTGCTGCTGCTGCTGTGTTGGTCGCTGTCGCGCTAGTCGCTGTGGTGTTGGTCATTGCTGTGGTGCTGGTCAATATCGCCGCCGTGGTGCTGGTCTTGGTACTGTGTGCTGCTGGCGTGGTGTTGCTGGTCTCGTGGTCTTTCCCTCAGTGGTCGCTGTGGTGTTGCTGGCTGTGCTTGCTGCTCTTGGGGCTGCTGGTCGCCGCCGCTGTGTTGCTCGTGGTGCTGCTGCTGGCCGCGGTCGTTGTCTTCGTTGTGGTGCTGGTTGTTGGGTGCGTGCTGTGGTGCTTGTCGCTGGTGCTGGTCGCTATGGTGCTGGTCGCTGTGGTGCTGTGTGCTGCCGCTGTGGTGCTGGTCGCTGTGTGCGCGTGCAGTGGCGCTGGTCGTTGGCTGCGTGCTGTGGTGCTGGTCGTTGTCGTCGCCGTGGTGCCGGTTGGCGCGGTGCTGGTGTGGTCGCCGTCGTGGTGTAGCTGGTGGGGCTGGTAATGCCGCGGGTCGTAGTTGTGAGCAGGGCCTGCCGTGTAAAGCAAGGCGGAATGTAGCACAGCAGCTGGCCCGGTCGATTTCGCAACAGTTCTTGTCATGCGTGCATGGCTGTCGTGGCGGTGGTGCTGCTGCCGTTGTTTTTCGCCGTCGTGGCTGTGGCGGTGCAGCTGGTGCTGCTGGTGCTGCTGGTCGCCGTCGTGGTGCTGCTCGTTGCTGTCTTGGTCGCCGTCGTGGTGGGCGCCGTGGCGGGCGCCGTCGTAGTTTTCCTCCGCCTGTGGCCGCAGTTGGGTGCTGGCTGCCGTCGCTCTGGTCGCTGCGGTGCTGCCTGCTCTCGCAGCGCCCGTGGCGAAAGTGCGCTCTGGTCACGAGCGGCGCGCCCTCGCCGACACCCGCCCGCGCCATCTCACGGTCAGCGTCCTGTCGCCGGTGCGGGCGCCAGAGCTGAGAGTACCCATCCCCTTCATGGGGCGCTGGCTGTCCTGGCTTGGCCTCCTGGTCGCGGCGGCCCTCGCCATGCCTTCTCCTGCCGCCCTCCTGTGCCTCCTCACGCGGCTGCTGCTGTGCAGGCGGGCTCTGGTGCTGTCGCTGCCGCTCCTCGTCGCGTGTCGCCGCGCCCCTGGCTGCGGCGAGTGCCTTCCGGAGCTCGCTTTGCGCCCGCCTCGCGTCGAACCTCGCGGCCAGGCAAGCACGCCGACGCTCGAGGGCCGCCGCCTGCTCCACGAGCGCGTCGTGCTCGGCGTGCGCGGCCTCGAGGGCACTGGCCGCCAGCCGCCGCGTGGCTCGCCGGCGGCCGCGGCGAAGGACCCGGCGAGCGTAGGCCGCCCGGCGCGGCGCCCTCTCGTTCGCGCCTGCCCCTTGCGGCGCCTCGTGGTCGCGCTGCGCCTCCTTTGCCTCCTCGTGCTGCTCTCTCGCCTCTTCCTTCTCGGCCTCGTCAGGTGCGTCGCCCGGTGCTGGCGCCGAGCGTCGCGGTTGCTGCTCTGGCTGTCGCGCCTGGCTCCCGAGTGGTCGCCTCGGGGGCCCTCGCCGCGCCAGCGTCCAGAGGCCAGGCGGCGGGCCCGGGTCGGGCGGCGACGGCGGCCCCGCGCCGCTTGTCCAGGAAGCCCCCAGGGGGGTCCCCAGACCCTTCGTGGACCGGGTCTTCCTAGTTAGACCCTGGCGGTGTCCACCCCCAGGGGGGTCATGTCTGCCAGGGTCGGGCCGTCGCGTCGTGGCGCCAGGGCTGTCGTAGTCGTGTTGCTGTTGCTGGTGCTGGTGCTGCCGTTGCTGGTGCTCGCCGTCGTTGCCCCGCCGCTGGTTGCGGTGCTGTCGCCTTTGCTCGTCTTCGTCTTGGCGGTGGTGCTGCTGCTGGTGCTGCTGGTCGCCGTCGCGGTGGTGCTGGCGGTTGCCGTTGTGGTGGCGGCGTTGCGGGGCGCCGTCGCGGCGGCGGCGGTGCTTCTCCTTTGCCGCTGCCGCCTCCTCCTCCTCCTCCTCCTCCGCCTCTGCCGCCTTTTCCTCCTCTTCCTCCTCTTCCTCCTCTGCCGCTCTGCCTCTGGCCCTGCTCGGCGTCGCCCTCTGCCGTGCGCCCGGCCTCCCTTCAAAAGCGGTGGCCGCCCTCCCTGTGCAGCCTCTGCCTCTGTCGGCCTGCATGGCGGGGCGTCGCCCCGGCAGCGGGGCCATCCCGGCGGGCGCCGCGGGCCGGCCCGCCGCCCCCGCCCTGCGCAAGCGCCCGGTCAGTTTGGCGGCTCTTTCTGGCCCGTCCTCGGCCTCTGGCGCGGCCGTGCTGCTGGCTCCGCCTGCGCGTCGCCTCCCCTCCTGCTGCGCCGCCTCTGCTCCCCCCGAGCGGCTGCGCGGCAGGTCGGCGTGCAAGCTCCTGCCCGCGGGCCCGGGCGAGGGCGCCATCGCGCGCAGGCCCGGCCCCCCCCGCGCGCGCGCGGAAGTAAAACTTTGCATGGGTGCGGTGCCTTGAGCTTGACCTTGAGCCACTTGAGCCATGCTTGAGCCTTTTTTTCTCTTTTCCCCCCCCCTCCTTTCCTCGTGGCGCTGTGGTGTGGTCAATGCCTGTCTCATGCCCGCCACGCTAGGACGTTGGCTTCGGCAGGGTTGCGTGGCGCACGGGGCCCCAGTGGGACGCGGCCCTCGCTGGCGTGGCCCCACTCCTGCATTCCCTCATCGGTGAGCCGTGGCTGCGCCCCTGCTGGTTCGGAGGTGGAGCATCTAAGGCAGAGTGGCGCATTATCGTGGGTGCGGCAGCTTGGGCACGGGACGCCTTGTACGTTATAGTAGGTCATGCTGCGGGAGCCACGCGTGCCGTAATGCCTGGAGCTGCCCGGCGGCGGACTGCGAGGGACCTGATCAACCCGCGGGCTTTCGATGAGCAGGAGGACTTTAAACGGGTGGCGGCTGATGCGGCGTGGGTACAACGGCACCGTGCTGCAATGCATTATGCGCGTGTGCGGTCGCAGGACCCCGGCTCGGCAGAGCGGTTCGTGTCGCGTTGTTTTTGCAGAACAGCGTGCGTTCCAGATTGCCTTTTTGTGGATGCGGAGACAGGCCGTGCCCTTGACCCCCGCGGCATGCTGACGCGGATTGAGGAGGGCCTCTCTTCTGCACGAGTCCACAATGACCTCCCCTTTGACGAGGCCGCTGGTACTGCGCAGAGGGATTTGGTCACTTCCATTCGTGCTGCCGGGGGCGGCCCGGAATTAGTGTCCCCGTTTGGCACGCAGGAGCAGTTGTGCAGTATGCGCGAGGTGAATGACATGCTTGATGCCCTGGAACCCACGTCGGCTGCTTTGAAGGGGTGTGACGCGTCCTTGATGTCATGTGTGCCAGTGGGCTGGCGGCTTACTAGGGCGGTGGCGGATCTACCTCGACACTGCGGTCTCACCAGTAATCTGTGGTCCGCCCGTCAAATCTCACGCCTGCATAAGCCGGGGTCCCGCGTGGTGCTTGCCTGCGACCCAGCTCAATCTCCTCCGTGATGGCATTGGTGGTGGATGGCCTATGGACCTCCCGGAATAGGCGTCGGCTTGAGGCCTACTGTGGGGTGGCCCAACAAGGTGGGTTAGGCGACCCGTTGGTCCTCCTTCTTGCCCTCCTCCTTCATGCCCACTGCCGGGTGGCGCAGGGCCTACCCGTGTATGGGGCGGTCACCGACTTGCAGTGGGCTTTTGATGTTGCGTCCCACCTGGCCATGTTCATCAACGCCCACTCGGCGGGCGTGCGAGGTAGGGCTACTGCTAGAATAGAAGACTTCATTGCTTCCGACCGTCAATTCGTGGACTTGCCAGGCCTTGCGTCATTGCCTTTTTAGCTAGGGGGTGGCACTGCCCAAGGCCGGCGGTTTAGCATCGCCGTCTTCAACGCCCAGCTGAAATGGCTCTACGGCGAGGTTGAACAACGACTGCCGTATGGATCGGCAGCATGGGTCCCCCCGCACTTCCGTCTGGCGGTGCCCCTCGGCGCGCCGGTGGAGGGCCGCCCGGCCATGGTTAATGCGTCGGTTGAACTCCCTGCGGCGGCGGCGGCGGCGGGGCGGCGGCGGCGGGTGCTCCTCTCCCGGTGCCCTGCGCGCGATCGCGTCGTCGGAGCCCGAGTCGGCTTGCTCACGGTACGCCTACCGCACCCGGGCGCATTTCAAGTATGCCTCAGGGAAGACAGCGGTTCTTGCCATGTGTGGCAGCGCCCCGCCTGGGGATGTCGGTTGCCCGGTGGTCTCTCAGAAGGCAATCTTGGGCGTCCTTTTTGACGATGTCTCGTCGTTCGCCTCCCTATAAAAGGCAACGGTAGCCGGGGGGCACAGTCTTTTTGAGAGTGCCCTCTTTGCGGGGGAGACGGGCGGCTTTGCCTTGCCTGTCCTGTGTGCAATGGTGCCAGCCCGCGTTGAGTCGGCAATTCTATATCCTGCTCCTGTCCTGTTCTGCGCGGCACGCGCGCAGTGGAAGCTTAACTCCATGCAGGCAGCATGGGCCCGCCGCCTGCTGGGATGTGCTTGCGGTCTCCTTATTCCGTCTGAGGTCGTACTTGCCCAGTGTGGCTGGCGCCTGGGCTAACAGCCAGCATCTGGGCGAGGAGTGTGTGCTCGCATATGGCGGCTTTCTCTCCACCCATCCCGCGGGTCACTGAATGCCCACTTTTTGGGGCATGCCCTCTAGATGCAATGCGGGCGGACCCAGGGGTGCGTAGGACAGTATGTCTGGGTGTTGGCCTTCCCCGGTGCTTGGTGCACCGATCCTACCCCGACGCCTGGCGCGGTGTGCTGCCTGTGGGGCTGACGATGTTGACGTGTCTCACGCCCTCCTCCAGTGCCCCGCCTTGGCTGGTCACCGGGCAATTTCGTGGCCAACGATTGCTCTTCCTGCCCCCCCTGCCCGCGCTCTCCAATTGTTCCAGCTGTTCAGGGAAGGGGTGCCTGAGAAGACGCGCGTGGTTCAAATTCGCTATGTTGCTGTAGCGATTTGCAGGGCGCACTTGGGATAAGCTGGGCATGCGCGTGTGGCTTCCGTTCTTTCCCCTAGGTGCTGCCGCTCTGCCGCCCTCCCGTTGCTTCCGCCATCTCTGGCTCTTGCGATGCATCTGGGGTGCAAAGGGCGCGCGCCGCATCAAATCACTATCCTGGGTGTTCGGGTGGGCAAACCTGCTTCCGCCCTCGCTCTAGCCCCTCCTCCTTTGCTTCGCGCGCCCTGGGGCGTCAGGGGCGTTCGCCGCGCCTGGGCATGGTCCAGTGGGTGGGGAGGGCTCCCGGTCGTTGTCCAGGGGGTGGCGCTGTGCGATGAGGTGGAGACATCTGCGCGTCACCCGCTAGCACTAGGCCACTGCGAGCGGACAGCTGTCCGGGTGCTGCCGCAAGCTGCGCGCCTCGTCAGCCTCCCGCGCTGTGTGTCAGCGCGCTTTGCCCCCTACTGTTGCTCCCGCTCTCCCTGTTGTCTGGCCTCGCCCCCCCATAGCGGCGCGCGCTGCCGTCGCACCCCATCGGGTGCGGACCAGGCAGGGGGTCTGTGCGCTCGCCGTGTCGGGGCATTGGCCCCAGCATGCAGGAGAGGGTACGGGGCTCTGCCATTCGCTGCTTCTGCTTGCCTTCTCCCCGCGATGCTGCTCGTGTGATGCTGGCCAGGCCCCGGGGGGGCGCATGGGCGCCCCTGGCGCGAGCGGGGCCCATGGGCGGCCTGGGCTGGCGAGCACTCCCTGGGGGGCCAACGATGGGGGGTGAAAGAACTCTACCGAACGGGGGCCACCTAGCGGCTCTCTCTACCGCCCGCAGCGCCCAGGTGAGGGCTGAGTGGGCCGCCGCGGGGGCTGACGGCACGGCGCGACGCGCCCGCGGGCGCGGGCGCACGACCGGGTGCTGTCCCCACCGCGCGCGCCCCATCTCTGCGCTGCTGCTTGCACGTTTTTTTTTTTTTTTTTTTTTTTTTTTTTTTTTTTTTTTTTTTTTTTTTTTTTTTTTTTTTTTTTTTCTCTCTCTCTCTCTCTCTCTCTCTCTCTCTCTCTCTCTCTCTCTCTCTTTCTTTTTCCTGTTCTTCTCCTCTCCCAGTCCCAGTCCCAGTCCCAGTCCCTGGCCGAGTCCGCGGCGAAAGGGGCCGCTGCACCCGGCTCCCTCCGGCTGGCCCCTTGGCTGGGCTGCCGGCGCCCGCGGTCGCCTTAGGCGGCCCGACGGGCCCGCCGGCCACCGCGCGGTCTTGCGCCGCCAGCCGCCGCCGCCCGCCGCCCGCCCGGCCGAGCCGCCCTGCGTGCCTCGGCCTCCGGAGGCTTAGAAGTCGGCCGCTGGGCTCCAAGAAGTCTGGGGCGCTCCTCGTTTTTTCGCGATCCCGGAGTTTCCGGCCGCAGCAAAAAATAAAACAAAAACCAAACAAATACAGGCGGGCATGGAGGGATCGAGATTTCGCTCAAGACGCCGGCGGGGCCAGGAAAGGAAACGGAAGCCGGGGGGCTGGGATCGTTCCAGGGGGCCTGCCCGCGGCGCCGGCGCTCTCAGCCAGCCTGCGTGTTCTAGCACGGGCGCCGAGTGAGTCCCCGGCGCACCTCTTGGGCGTTTTGATCGAGGCCGACCGCGCGAAAACCGCGGTCCTTGTAGGCAACCCGACCGCGGCGCGATCCCCTGTCGAGTTGCCCCTTGACGCTCGACCGCCGCTGCCCCCGCCGCCGCCCCCCCCGCTGTCAAGAGGGCGCCGGGCGCTGTTCTCTTTTCCGAGCGGCGGCCCGGCGACTGGCTAGCAGAGTCGCCGCCGCGCGTGCGTCTGGCTCCAGCTGATCCTGTTTCCCCTGCTCCTCCGTCGGGCTCGCCCCCCCCCCTGCCGCCTGGGTGGGGGGGCCGCGTGGGGCAGCAAATGGCGCGCGTCACTGTCAGAGCCAGATAGCAAGCGGTGGGCTGTTCGTGAAGGTGAGAAAAGCGAGGCGGAAAAAATTGGTCAGACGTTGGGGCCACCTGGGCACTTCGGGGCCGTGGCGCAGCGTGGTGGAGCGAGCCGCCGATCGCGCCCCCTGTCGTAGCCCCCAGCCGTGCCGTGCAGGCGCCCATGAGTAATTCGTCTCGCCAGCCGCAGGCGCCACCCTGTGGTCGAACAAAATGTCGGGCAGCGCAGCGCGGGAGAAGCCGCCAGAGGTCGCTGCTTGGGCGGCCCAGGTTGCCAAGCTAAGCCGTGAACTTGACCGTGCGCGCAGCGTTGTCCCCCCTCCACGGCGGCGCCAAGGGTTGGCGCCGGCGCGGGCGGTCTTCTTAGTTTTTTCGCCCCGCGGCCGCAACCTCGGCCTGCCGCCGTCGGCCCGCCAGAGATTGCAGCGGCGCCCCTTGCGAACGCTGAGGCAGCCGTGGCCAGATCCGCAGTCCAAGCCGCAGTGGTGGCCCTCAGGCGCTATAGCAGTAGGACTGAGAGCAACGCTGCGGCTGGCGCCTGGCGCGATCGCGCGCGCCAGCTCGTGGGTGGCTGGACAGACGGGCGCGTGTCGATGCGAGCAAATTTTGGGCGAATTGCCTGGTCAGTGCTGACCTTTACAAAACAAGTGTGCAGGCATTTTTTTGGGGGGGCCTCCGCAGCGGCGGCCGCAGGTTGGACGCCCGCCGCGCGCCCCGCGCAGCGCGCGCGCGCCCGGCCCGCGGACCCCCGCGGCGCCCCGGCTTGTCCCCCAGAGGTGGGCGAGGCGGAGCGCAGGGTGCCCCCGTCTAGGGTCGGGTCTTCCACCGCCCTTCGTAGGGCCCCCTTGTGGAATGAAGAGAACCCGCAGCCCGCGCCGACCCGCCCGCCCTGAAGCGCCCCGCGGCGACGGCGCCTGCCCTCAGGAAGGGGGCGGCCCCCCCGGCCTATTGAAGACGCTCGGGCGATGGCCCCGCGCGCGCGGCCACCAGAGAGAGAACAGGCAGGAGAAGCAACAACTGCAAGCGAAACAGGGAAAGACAACGAAGCATGCAAAAACGCAACACCACTGCCCTTCCCAAAGTGCACACCATGCAAAAAGCGTCGACCTGACAGAAGAGCAAAGACAAGAGAAGGAGGGCCACAGCAACGAAGACAGCGGAAGCAGTAGCGGGCGTGAGAATATCAGACCTCTGCCCCGTGCGCGCCCAGCGTGGGCGGCCGGACAGCAAGCTCGGGGGACAAGGGCGAGACGACACGGCAGGGGGAGAGACGGCGCCGGGACCGGGGGCATGGCAACGGCGGCCAGGGCACGGCGCCGCGCGGGTCGCTGCAAAGCCGCTCCCCATGCTACCGTGGATGGGGAACTAACCGCAAGAGCCGTGCATCGAGTGCAACCCTGATGCGGACAAATGCTGAAAACAATATTGCATGGCAGGGGGAGGGGCGGGGAGCAAGCAGAGGGGAAACCAGGACAGGCAAAGAGGCACGAAGGGGAGCGCGCGCGAGCAGCGTAGGTAGCACAGGGGCCAACTCGCATTTTGCCACCGCGCGCACACAGTC
The DNA here is from genome assembly GCA_963575745.1 of Prorocentrum cordatum. Taxonomy (NCBI): domain Eukaryota; class Dinophyceae; order Prorocentrales; family Prorocentraceae; genus Prorocentrum; species Prorocentrum cordatum. The sequence goes on from CAUYUJ010015252.1 coordinate 318,722, forward strand.
CACAGTCGCCCTGCGCGCTAGCCCCCCTGGGCGCAGGCCGCGACGGTGCCGACGCTCGCCTGGCGCCCCCCTGCCCATGCACCAGTCCGGGGCGCACCCCGGGCGCGCCAATGGGTGTGCAGATCGCTGCTCCCCCTGGTAGGGGGGGGGGGGGGGGTAATTATTTTTTTAAAAGGGCACCGCGCAGTTGGGGCTTGAGATCACGCGGGGGCACTCGCGTTCTGTCCAGTTTTCTGAGCAGAGCGCTGGGGAAAGGTCTGGGGAAGTAGTTGCCGGGGGCCAGCCCGTCGCCACTGGGTCGCCCTCATTTTTTTTTTTTTTTTTTTTTTTGTTTGTTCTCTCTCGCGGCGAGCCGATCGCCGCGAGGTCGGCGGTGTCGCCAATTCCGCCACCGGCGGCGGGAGGCGCCCGCCTTGTGTCAGTCAAGCCGACAGAGCTGCTGAAGCAGGCCGTCGGCGCGGCGCGGCGTCGGCGCGGGGGGCGGGCGCTGAGTGCTCTTATTTTCCTTGCCGGGGCCTTCTTCTTCTTCTTCTCCTTCTCCTTCTGCTTCTCCTTCTCCTTCTCCTTCTCCTTCTCCTTCTCCTTCTCCTTCTCCTTCTCCTTCTCCTTCTCCTTCTCCTTCTCCTTCTCCTTCTCCTTCTCCTTCTCCTTCTCCTTCTCCTTCTCCTTCTCCTTCTCCTTCTCCTTCTCCTTCTCCTTCTCCTTCTCCTTCTCCTTCTCCTTCTCCTTCTCCTTCTCCTTCTCCTTCTCCTTCTCCTTCTCCTTCTCCTTCTCCTTCTCCTTCTCCTTCTCCTTCTCCTTCTCCTTCTCCTTCTCCTCAAGTAACATTGGGGCTCTGGCCATTTTGGCAACGCCCCGCTCCTGTGCCTGCGCGGGGTACTTGAGGCACTGCGTTTTTATCCCTTTCCTCCAAGTTCAGGGATTGAGCGTCGACCAAAACAGGAGTTTTTGATCATGGCCCGTCTCTGGTCCCGCTGTTCCTGCCAGCGTTGTGAATGCAATGACATTCTGGAATCGCGCGACAGAGTCTGCCTAGGATGTAATCGGAAGGTCAAGCTGCACAAGCCTCGCCCTGGTTCAGCAGCCGCCCGTGCGCAGGCGCCAGAGCCGCCCCCCCCCGCCAGCGCGGGCCAGGGCGCGGCCATCCCCGCTGGCGCGCAGGGCGGCAAGGGCAAGGGGAATGACAACTCCAAGACCAAGGCAGAGAAGCTGCAGGCCGCCGCGTCTCTCGACGTAGCCGAGTTACTCCGTATGGCGGTGAAGGGCACCCAGGACCCAGATCTTCGGCAGGTGCTCGAGGCGCAGGTGAAGCGCCTTGGCGCCCCGCCGCGTCCGCGGGGCCGGCTGAGGCACTCAAGAAGGCGGTGGGTCTCTTCAAGGATGCTGAGCACAAGCACGCGCAGGCAGCGGCGCAGGTGGTGCGCCTCGAGGCCAACTTGGCCCAGGCGCGGACCCGCGAGCAGGCCGCCGCTTTGGCGCTGGCGCAGGCCGAGAGGGCCAAGCGCACGGCCGCCGAGGCCATGGCAGTGGCAGAAGGAGTGGTACTTCGGCCTGAGGGAGCAACCCAGCCCAAGTTCGCAGTCAGCTGGGACAAGGAGCTCTTCGACGGCATCGATGATTTAGATTGCTCGGACGCCGAGAGGACCGAGCTCAAGAAGATAAAGTTCGATTTAGAGCAGCTCCAGCATGTCATGGAGGGCAAGGAGGCCGAGGTGTCGACGATGCTTTCCAAGGCGCAGGAGATGCAGGATCGGTTCCGCAAGAAGCGGAAGACCGAGCCTGACGAGGTGCCGCCCTCGGGGGGGTCGTCAAGCAGCGGCCCAGGCGCAGGCCAAGGCGGTTCGCCATGCCCTGTGCAGGGCGCTCCCCCCCCCGTGGCGGCGGCAGCGGATGCCGGCATGGGCAGCGCCAGCGGCGAAGCCGATGCAGCCAGGCTACCAGCTGGGTGCGACTCCGAGGACGATGCGGAGCTCCTGGCAGCGGCAGCGCGTCTCTCCTCGGCCAGGCTCGCGGCGCAGGCGCAGGTGCTCAGGGAGCAGTCGGCCAACACCAAGGGCGTGACGGGCAAAGGCAAGGGAGCTCCCGCTAGAGGGGGCAAATATATCGTGGCAGCAGCGGCTGCCGATGACCCTGATCTGTGACTAGCCTCCCCCTCGAGTGCGGCGCCGAGCTCGTCAGCCACTACGGGAGAGACTGCAAGCCGCCAGGCGCACTCGGGGGAGCACCAGGACCAGGATCTGGTACATCTATTCTTCGCCAATATCACATGTATTGGATACAAATCGTGGGGTTATCTTGTTGATAGCAATTTTGATTTTGCAGCCGCTGTCGAGACACATGTGTCCAGTGCTGATTTGCCTGCTTGGGACAAGAAGGCGCGCGCCGCTGGATATCGTCTCTTGGGCAATGGAGCTCGCACTCGGCAGCGCAGAGTTTCTCGAGCTCAGCGAGCCCATGCGAACGAAGGCGGCGAGTGGGTGCTTGCCAAGGGCCATCTTCAGATGCAGACGCTGCTCTCAGATTCTGGAGGTCGTCCACTTCGAGCTCGCGGGCATCGGGGGCTGGACGGGTTTCAAGCCGTCCTCATCCACCTCAGCGGCTTCACGCTGGCGGTCATCGTGTTTTACGGCTTTCCTTCGCTGGGGATCGCGGGGGCGAATCTCAGCAGGTTCCATCGGCTCGGGGCTCTCCTGAACTCGCTGGCAGTGCCGTGGTTAGTCATTGGCGACTTCAACGTCACTCCAACCACTCTGAGCAAGTCCAGCTTCATGCGGGGACTGCGCTCGGAGGCCAGTATCATGCACACGAATTTGGAGGCCACCTGCAACGTCGGGAAGCGGGATGCCAGCCACCTGGACTACATGCTTGTGTCAGCCGAGGCGCAGCCCATCATCGCCTCGCTCGAGCCTGTAGTCAGCGTACCGTGGAAGCCGCACGTGGGCCTGCTGGTGCGACTTCGGCGCTCGGCGAGGGCCCTGCAGGCACGGTACCTGGACATGCCGCGGCGTCTCCCGCAGGTGACCAGGCCTCGGACCCAGCCGACGCCAGGGTCCAAGTCGGCCCGAGCGAGAGCCGTGAACGAGGAGAAGCGGCAGGGGCGTCAGGAGGTGCGGGGAAAACACTTTCGCAAATTCTTCGCTGATCTCTTCTCGTCTGATGAGGCCACAGTCGATCATGAGCGTGAGACAGTTGAAGATTCTCCCCCTCCTGCTGGCGTAGGTTTTGAAATTGAAGAGGATTTTCCCGAGGGTCCCTTCCCTGCCGGATTTTCGGAGGACGAGGGCCCCTGGCCCGATGAGGTCGACCCTTGGGCCCACGAGTCCGACTTTAAACCGGCTGTGCCCTGCGGTTCTGTTTCGTCGCCGTGCCAGCCCCCTGGTGGTGGGAGCCCTACTAGACAAGCTTCCGTCCCTGGAGTGCCTGGAATTCGAGCCCGAGACCCCCCGCTTAGGACGTGCAGTCAAATTCCTGACTCCGGCGGTGGTACCACCCCGACTCCTCCTCCTCCTCCTCGGCCTCTCTCTCTTCCCCTGTTAATGAGCAGTCGGTGCCTTTGGCATCTCAGGATGCGCAGCCTTCTGTGGTCGAAGATCAGGTGCAGGAATGTCCTTTCTATGTCTCGGAACAGACCTGGTCTGAGTGCAAAGCGGATGTGGGGTTCATCCCCAGCAGCGAGTGCCCACCAGCTCCAGGTTTCGAGCAATCCGTAGCATTTCGGCTCCATGATCCTGGCACCTCTCAGGCGATAGCCTCCTTGTACGCATCATGGGTACGTTCGGCGGAGCTGAGTATCCAACGGCATCATTCTCTTCAGGCAACTTCTGGAGTCCTGCGAGGCAGTGGACCCAGTTTTCGTATAGCCGCCCTCCAACAGCAGGAGCGCACTCGCGTCACGACGAGTGCAGACCTTGTGGCTGGACGGTGGGGGCGGCTTCGCACAATTTATGCAGGGCTCGCTCGGCACTGCGCTCGAGACAATGGACATCAGCAACGAGCTCGTCTGATTGCAGCGCTGGCCTTGCAGATGGACTCGCGTCCCGACTCAGCCCATGCCCTTCTCAGCGGTCGTGACCCCCCCTGGGATGACTGGGTCGAGATTGCGGCTGACATGCAGAGCGGTGTTGCCACAGTGGATACCACGCGTCTTCAGAGTTTTGCTGACGCATCTGAGAGGATCGCGGACCGCGGACAGCAGCGCTCGGTCCATGCATCCATGCAGAGGTTTGTCAAGTGGATGACCGAGCAGTCGGCGCTTGGTCCGCTTCATCGCAGTCTACGTCAGGAGGCGATGGTCAAGCATGAGATCGAAGTCGGAGACGACATTTTGTTTCAGCCGCTAGATCTGGTCGATCACAAAGCCCAGAAGTGGAGGCAGAAGTGGGCACCGTCTTTGTCCACGGAAGCTGCCATTCAGGAGGCTTGTCGGCAGGGTCGCGAACGTGCAGAACTCGAGCCCCTGCCTCCCATCACTGGCGCCGACGTCAGAGAGGCGGCCAGGCGCATGCCTGCCCGAGCTGGACAAGGGTGCGGTCGCATGTCGCCCATCGACTTCGAACGCTTGCCTCTGACAGCGCTGGACGAGCTAGCAGATCTGTACATGATGATCGAAGCCGAGCTTGTCTGGCCACGCCAGATCATGATTACCCTCGGTCGCCTTCTGCCGAAGAAGACAGAAGGCGACCGAATCATAGGTCTTCTCTCTATGTTCAGCAGATTGTGGTCGCTCATCAGAGAGCCAGTAGTTCGACAGTGGTCGGACTCCCCGGCCCCCTACTGGGACGCTGCAGTGAAGGGCAACGCGGCTCTCCGCGAAGCCTTCGTTCGCACCCTGGAGGAGGAGGTCGGGCATCAACTCGGTGTGGTTTCTGGAGCAGGATTTTTAGACATCGACGGCTTCTACGACAATATTGTGTGGGAGCTGCTAATACCCAAGGGTTTGCAACTAGGTTTTCCAGCAGCCATCTTGTGCCTGGAGGTGCCGCAATGTATGGCGCCCCGAGCACTTGGGCAGTGCAGCTCGTGGGCCCTCCCCATCGCACCCACGAGGTCAGTGGTCCAGGGCCTTCGTTCAGGCACGCGGTTTGGAAGGATCATGGTCTATTTCGTTCTCGACAGGATTTGTTCAGCTCATCCTCGGATGGATCACCGCATCTGGGTGGATGACCTGGCTCAGCGTGCAGTAGGCTCTCGCGACAGTGTACGGCAACAACTTGTCGCCAGCCTCCGCGACACGTGCAAGGGCCTTCGAGCGATGAAGCTTCAGGTGGCATCCAAGTCAGTCGTGGTCTATTCTCACCACTCAGATGCCCTTCAGGTTTGCCGTGCCCTTCGAGTAGCGGGTTTCCATGTGCGAGCACAACGCGCTGCAGGCTTCCTAGGCACGGACTTAGGAGGTGGCGGTCGTCATGCTCGAGCTACGAGACGCAGGAGAGCGGGCGAGCATCGGCTGATGAACACCAAGGTACGCAAGTTCGCTCGTGCAGGGCGACGATATGCCATCACCTCGAAGCTTGAGCGGCTCGGAGCCCAGGCTGCAGGGCTATATGGACACCAGATACACGGCACGTACGGTGTCTACCTGCGCCAGGCCCGACAACGGCTAGGTGCTGTGGTGGCGGCCCCGTCCAAAGGTCGCTGCCTCGCCACAGTCCTGGCACTACGAGCCCCGCATGATCCAGCACTCAAATTACCAGAAGAGATGCTACGACAATGGTTTCGCGTCTGGCAGGAGGAGCCAGGACTTAGACGTGGAGTCTGCCGCGTGTGGAACCCCCTGGTGGAGAAGCTTCGTGCCATCTCACCAGGGCAGCGCACGCGGCACATACGAGGACCAGTTTCTGCAGTCATCACTTTGTTGTTGAATAACGGATGGGACCCACGGTCAGCCACCGAATGGTTCAAGCCTGCAGCCGATCCACAGGATGAATCCATCGAATGGCATTTCCCCGACTCAGCGTGGACAGGATGGCCAGATGTTGATGATCCAGGCCACCTCATTCGCGACGTGCAGAATTCCATTCGATCGTCTCTGTGGGAGCAGGCATCTCGACACTTTTGTGGCGGTGGCATGGAAGGCGGCATCGACTGCACGTCCCTGCGACAGCTGTACTCGCAATTGCAGTCGGTCGACCGTGGAGCTCGGCTAGCAGAACTACTTGTCACCATCGCAGCTGGAGGGTACTGGACTCGTTCTCGCCGCGGGGATTTTCTTGCGACCAAGGGCAAGCCCTTCGACACGAAGTGCCCTCGGTGCGGTGAGGCTCCAGAGACACCGTTCCATCGTATGTGGGGCTGCCGTCGCAACGTAGAAGCGGCAGCTTACAAGTGTTCCGGGTGCTTGGTGGGGGAGGCCTACTCCAGCTGGGAGTCCATGGAATGTTTCTGTCTCCGTGGGCTTCTCCCATCTCATCTCGTTCATGTTTCGCCTCCGTCGCAGGAGGAGCACTGGCAGGCGTCAGGGGAGATTCTATCGACGGGGGCTTTCGGACACGGCTCGCGGGACGCCCCGATCTTTCTGTTTGGTGATGCCAGTGGCGGTGAATTATCGGGGCACACAAGGTATCGCCGCGTGGGCGTATCGGTTGCCTGTATCAGTTCTTTCGAGCCTCTCGAGATCGCTAGCTCGATGTCTGGCGGGCTTGCAGGAGAACGGCAGTCAGTTCCTCGAGGTGAACTTCGGGCCCTTCTCTTGGCAGCTGAACACTCGTCGGGCCGAGTGGTGTATACCACTGATAATGAATATGTTGCTGAATGTTGGGCCTCAAAACTTTATCGTGAGCCCTCGGGACCAGACGCCGATCTTTGACATCGAATTGGAGCTGTTTTCGATGCCTCCAGGGACCCAGCCTCGTTTGTGGTGTTGTTCGTCAACTCGCATCTGGAGGCCCGTGAAGCGTTATCTGGGCAATTCCCTATGTGGATGATCTTGGGAAACGCTGTGGCGGATATACTTGCAGGGTCGGCAGCCAGTCGGGTGCAGGTCAGTGCAGAGGAGAGGGTACGAGCCGAGCAGTGGGAGCAGAGGGTTCTTCTCGTTCGGCTTCGCCTACTCCGCGCCACGCTCGACTCTATCGTCGCAGAGAAACGTCGAGAGCCTCTCGGGAAGAAACAACGTGAGCCACCTCCTCCCCCTCCTCCTGCTGTTTCTGCGATACAGACTTCCACCACCTCCCATCAGTTGGACGAGACTGGTCGTAAGTGTAGTAGGTGCTGCAGCTCCGCTGCAATAGCTAGGTTACCTGTTGGAGGAGGCGCGACTCGGCCAGGCCGGACTCGGCCGGCCGGACTCGGCCAGACTGAACTCGGCCAGGCTGGACTCGGCCAGGCTGAACTCGGCCAGGCTGGACTCGGCCGAGGCCGGACTCGGCCGGGTCCGGACTCGGCCGGGCCGGACTCGGCCGGCCGGACTCGGCCAGTCCGAACTCGGCCCGGCCGAACTCGGCCGGCGCTCTCGCTGCAGCGTGGCGCGCGGTCCGGACTCGGCCAGGCCGGACTCGGTCGGGTCCGGACTCGGCCGGGCCGGACTCGGCCGGCCGAACTCGGCCGCGGCCTAACTCGGCCAGGCCGGACTCGGCCAGACCGGGCCCGGCCCAGATCGCACTCGGCCGGGTTGCTTCAAGAGGGGTCTGTCGGGGACCTTCAGATGGAGGGATGATGGGGATGAGCAGGAGGTTTAGGATTCAGAGAGAGCGGCAAGGAGGAGGTGGGATTTCGGGGGGATCCTCCAGATTCAATGGGGGGGGGAAGGAACAGGAGGAAGAGACGGGGGGGTCTGAAGGATTCAGGTAGGAGGGGCCGGGAGGAGGTTCCGAAGCAAGTGCTCTCTCGCTGCTCTGTCAACTCGACATCTGTCGTTGACGACATTCTTCTCCTCCCTCTCCTACTTCTCTTCTGACTGTCGGGGCCCTCTTCCCTCGCTCTCGGGGGCCTTGGGGGCGCCCCTCGGGATCACATTGGAGGAGATCGACCCAAGAAAGACTGGGGCCTTGAGCCCACCCCCCCTCTCCCTCGGGAGCTCCCAAATTCGCCAATCGGCCCCTATTGGAGCGCCATTGGGGGCGCCCTTCAGTACTATTGGAGCCGTCTCGGGCCTCTCTCTGGCTTCTCTTGGGGCTACATTGGGCCCTCCTGGAGCAATCAATCGCTCCCGGACGGGCATCGAAACTAATCAGGCGGAAGGCAAGACAACACAAATTTGATTTCCTTGTACGTGTTTCAAAGATTTGGGCTTCCTGGGGCCCCCTTGGGAGGCTCCGTGGCCACGGGGGCCCGCCTTGGGGCGGTCGGGGGGTACCTTCCAGTATGTTTGCGGTCATATCTGGCCATTCCCAGCCATTTGGGAGGTCGTCTTCAGCCTCCCCGAGGCCCTCTTCGAGCCATCATGGGCCGTCTTGGGCGCGCCCATCGATCGCGGGGCGCCCCGTCCAGCTCCAGGGGAGGGGGTAATGGGGGAGGGGTGGACCACCTACCCCCCCGGCGCGGAAGAGGGAACGGGTGGAAGAGGAACCGCGTTGAACCACTTTCGCCCAGAAAGCTGGTGGGACTAGACGTGGGCTTCCAAGTGTAAAGCATGTAACGTCTGCCCTCGACGAGGGTATTCCTAATGTAACTCCTGCTCCGCATTCTCCCCCCCCTCCTCTTACACCTCTAATTTTCTTACTCCTCTTCCGCGGTGCTCTCGCCGACGGTCTTCTGCACGGGCTCACGGCTGAAGCTCCTGCGTGAGAACCGTGGGAAAGGGCGGCAGACGCGCTCAGTGCTGCCTCACTGGCGGCCCCCTTCCCCTGCTCCTCCTTCTCTACCTTCGCTTCCTCCTGTCATCCTCCTCTTCCCGTGCTCTCTCGCGCCTTGTTCACTCTCCCGCGACATCCTTCTAGCCGCCGCGCATGCCTCCGCTGGCCGGGGGGCGCGCGGCGCCCATGGCGGAGCTCGCGGGCGCCGGCGCGGCTCTGCCACAGGATGCCCGTTTCATCGGGGAGGGGCGCCTCCGTTTTTTCTTGCTCACCTCTTTCCCTTGCTCGCTGCATGCCTTTTCCCGCCCTCGGGGTTCCGGACTGTCCCTGGGCGGCCCTTCGTTCCTGAGTGCCACGCCGCGGGCTTCCTGCTCGGGCGGGCTAGCGCGCTGCCTCTTTTTTTTGTTTTTTGTCTTTGCGCGTGGGCACCTCTCCGATGCAAATATGTTCTCCCAGGCGGGCGCAGCGCCCCCTCTTCGGCAGTTCGACCTCAACGCCTTCACTTTTGCGCACATAGCTCGGCTACCGCCTCCAGTGGAGCTTCAGGCCCTGGGGGACCGAGGCCCTTACTTACGCCTTCCACCCCGGGAACCGAGGCGTAGAGCTGAAGAGGAGTGCTTGAGGATGCTGCCAGCGGGCGCGAAGACGTACTCGCCGCGCATGTTGCGCAGGATGGCTTGGGACGCGCTCATGCGCAGGCACAGGGGTCTGAACTCGTCGCCCCTACTGTCCACGCTCGCCCCACCCCGCCGGGTCACTGCCTAGCTCTGTCCCCGTTTGGGCTCTTGTATCCTCCTGGGGCAATGCCGGATGCCATGCCTCGTTCCTGCATGCTCCTTTGCTTGGCAGGTTCGTGTCGCATCGTGTCTTCCATCTTCCAGCTCTGCGCCTGTATCTCGCACGTCGCACCCCCCTTCTGTGACCCCCGCCTCGGCCCTGCGCATTCCAAACATTGGGGAAGGGTCTCTTCTTCTGACTGCCTCCGCAGGGCGCGAGCAGAGATGGAAGAGCTTCGTCGTCTGGGGGAGCATCCGCTAGCTCAACGATGGGAACGGGACATTGCAGCCGCACAACTCGCTTACAAGCGGGAGCAGGAGCAGCGCCAGGGGTCCTACTTCCTCAAAGTGCATGAGGAGGTGGTGCTCCACGCAAGTCTGATGTCATGGATCGACGGGGCCTCGGGCCGCGAGCGTGGCCCGGCAAGTGCCTCTCGAGCGTCTCGTTGCCCTGATGTGCCGGTCGTGGCAGCGTCGCGCCTGGCTTCGGCGGTCGCCGCGGCTTCCGTCGCAAGCCCGCAGCGGGGGGCTCAGAGGTGCGCACCGCGCGCCGGCTCGGCCGTGGATTCGCCACAGATGCTGTCCACGCCGCTCCCGGGGACGGGGCGGCCCCCCCATTCAGTGCCAGGCTTTTCTCCAGATCTTCCAGATGCGGTTCCTGATTCCGGGCGGCCCGGGGGCGCCCACCCTGCGGACGTGGGCGTGCGTCCAGGCCGTCTGCGTGTGCTACCCTGTCTTGTTGCATCGTTTCATGTGCATAGTTACCTGGTCGCGCAGTTGTCGTCGCGAGCGCGCGCGCGCATTCACGTGATTTCGTTCGAGTTCTCCCGCTCTCCCTTGCACCCGGCCCGCGGGCATCGCGACTCTGTTGTCTCGCTGTTTCATTCCATGCCTTTCCTCGGTCCGCTGCCTCCTCTGTTCCCCTCATCGTGATTTCCGTCGTCTAGTCAACGCCCGCTGCCGATCAGGCGCCGCGGAGTCCATCCAGGCTACCTCCGTGGACATCGTCGCCAGCCTGGCCTCCATGACCGCGGGCACCCGCTGTGCTTGGGGATCCTTGCGTGCCGTGGCTGCCGCCCTGCGCCTTTCAAGGGAGCACGCTGAGCTCGCCAGGGACTCTTTGACTTCCTCTGGGCGCCTCGCCTGGGTGGGGGACTACGTCATCCTGAAGCAGGTGCCCAGCACTCCTTCAGCTCTCCTGCCTCGCGGGCAACCGTGGCTTCTATGTCCCTTATCTTTCTCTCGCTCTGTTTGCTGTTTCCATCGTGGCTTGTTCCCGTGCAAATTCATTGCTCACGCGGCGGCCCATTACTTCGACGCCGTTCCCCCTTGTCTTCCTGCCGATTTGCCCTCCGGATTCAACCTTGCAGGCGCCGTTCTTCATCCCCGAGCTGGAGTTCCTCGAGGCGTCGGGGGAGGGGGTGGCGTGCATGTGGCGGGCGCTCCGACGCCCCGGACAACCAGAAGTTCCTGTGGCAGTTCTCTCCTGCTTCTTGCAGGTTCATTGGGGGTGGGCCCCGCAGGACCGCGCGGGAACTCTCCGGCCATGGGGCCGTTCTTCGTCCAGATCGGCGTAGTTCGGTCTCTTTGATATTCGCCATGCTTCTGCTTTCATCTGTTTTGCCGTTGCTGTCTTTCTGCTGCGCCGGTCCTCGCCGAACGTCGCCGATTCGGGGGATGAGCGCTATCTTGCTTCCGCATGTTCTACCCTCTAGCGCCTTGCTTTGACGCATCCTTGCCACGCAAGGGGGGGGGTCGCCTTTCCTTCCCGCTAGGACTTCGACGATGTCCTGCATGAGCTCCTGGGCAGCGTTGCCCAGTGCCGCGACGGCCTACTCGAGTTTCTCCAGGGGGGGCCGTTCCTAGTGTCGCCGTGGTGATGCGCCTGCGCGGTGCATGATTTTCAGGGAGGCGCCGGGGGCGCTTCGCTATAATATTTGCATGCGGCGAGTCAAACCTCATTCGCTTTTCCTTTCTCCTCAGCGCCACTTGTTTCTTTCACCTTCCGCAGAACACGCCGCGCACTCTCGGTCACAGCTCCTCTGATATCGCGGCCCCCCCGGGGCCTCGGACGGGCAATTCTGCTTCCATCCATTGTGGGCGGGGCGGTTTGTTCTCGCCAGGCCTTTGCAATCGTTATGGACGCGATGGTGACGCCGTTCTTTCATCCCCTTCCTCAGCCTGGCCCCTTCCTGTCGACAGCGTCTCTTCAATCCGCCGCTTCCCTTGCGCCGGCCGCTTCTGCCGCCGCGCGCGGCCCACGTTCTGCAGCCGTGCTTCTACTCGTCAAATTGTTCGTGCGCCTCGGGCACGTGCACGGCGCGCGGCAGCTACTCTCGTCGCCCTTCGTCTCGCGGCGGCCCCGCCGCAAAAGTATGCAACAAGTCCACAACGAGCCCGCCTTTTCTGCGACCTCCGCCAAGCTACCCCTGCTCGGCCATTCTGCGGGTCTCCCTCATGCGCGGTGTCCGCGGCACCTGCGGTACTTGTTTTTCTCTCTCGTGCTTCCCGGTGCCGCGTCCATTGCCCGCTATTGCCGCGCCTAGGAGGTATCCGGTTCATTGGCCCCCCTCCCTCTCACTAACCGCGGCCGCCGCCCTGGTCGCAAGGGCCCCATGGCAAGTGCGCCCTCGGCTATGGCTGCGGCGGCGGGGGCTGCGGCCCCCGCGGGCCAGCCGCAGGGTGGGCGCGAGGCTGCAGCCGCCAACCCCGTCGAGTGCGTCATCTTGAAGTCGCAGCGCGGGGCTAACAAGCTGGCCGTGGCAGGCCGCGCGCCACCCAGATGTCTTCCTGCGTGTCTCCTGCACTCTTTACATTCCATCGCATGTGATCCACGCTATTCTAGCAACCATCTGGCGCCGCCGTCGGAGCCGCCGTCGACGACGACGACGACGGCGAGGACGGTCACGACGGAGCAAACTGACCAAAACGATAACGACGACGACCACAACGATCACGACGACGACGACGACGACCACCACCACCACGACGACGCGACGACGACGACGACGACGACGGGGGCGACGGCGGAGGCGACGACGACGACGGCGACGACGGCGACGACGACCACGACGTCGACCATCCATTTCCGGGCCAAAGTGTTTGGCCCGAAAACGCTCTTCAAGTTTTTGCAAGAAAATGCTCTTCAAGTTTCCTTGAGGAGTCCAGGCGCTCCGCCGTTAAGCTCGCCCGTTTCCAGAAGACAAAGAGGGGCGGGCATCGAGGGTGTGGGATCTTCGCGTTGAATGGCACGCGGGCAAGTAAGAGCGAACAGTCTTACAACGCTGCTTCTTATTGTTGTTGTTGCTGTTGTTGTTGGTGCTGTTGTTGTTGTTGCTGCTGTTCTTGTTGTTCTTGTTGTTGTTGGTATGCCGATGTTAGGGCGTTCCGAGCGTCGCTCCTTTGGCTGTTCGGGTCTTCGGCAAAAGAGGGGGCCGTGTTCAGGTGTGGCCGCGTTCGGCTGTTCCTCCCCTTCGCTCTGCTCCTCCCCTCTCCTCCGCTCCACTTAATTTTCACGAGCCTGCTGCTCCTCTGTCGTCGCGCATCTTCTCTCTGCGGTTAGCCTAGGGGCCGTGATTTCCTCGGACAGGCTACGTGTTCCATTACAAGAGGCAGAAGAAGGGCGAGCACATATGGCGTTGCCGGGCACAGGACGCTTTCTCTTTATTCATACCCTTGCCTCACACGTGTAATGTTGCCCGACCCCTTCTCCCCCAGGGCGAACTCCACTCCGCACATGGCTCCGCACGTCTATTCGGCAGGCTTCTGGCTCATTGATTTGCGTGCACGGGGGCGGCTCGATCATTTGTACAAGTGTGGCTCCGCACGTTCGTTTTGAGCAGGCCTTTGCGCCACTTCTGTCAGGGACCTGAAGCTTCATGCCGTTTGTAGCGGTCTCTTTCGTTTTCTCTGCCACTTCGATTCGTTTGTAGCCTGGCGCTACGGAGTGCCGCCCTCTATCCACATGGGTACTCCCGTCTCTTTCCAGAGTGTTCCTGGTCAGTTTACGTGGCGCTCGCGAGTCTTCTCGATTCTGCAACTGTACGGGCGCGGACTCATGGGAGGGGGCCGCTTCCTCGCTTCCGCCGCGCCCATGCGACTTCCTTTACATCTCGCTTGCGCGCTGGGTGCGATCGCCTCACTGAGCGCGGGGGACGGTCCGGGGTACGACTGCGCTCCTTCGCGGGCTTCCCATTCCGTGATCCCGCACACGCGACGGACGCTTCTTGGCTTTCCGGGGGGGGGTGCTGGTGAGGGAACCCAGGCGAACTGCAAGGCGCTCTTGATCACGACCCTCGATGAGGCCACTGGCACGCACACTGTCGTCGGCACGCCGCCGCACCACGTCTGCGGCATGCCGGATCCAGAGCGGGTCCGCGCCACCGTTTCCTTTTCTCTTTTTTGTGCTTCTTTCAGATGGCACTCGGAGTCTCCAGGGTGAGCGTTTCGGGCTCCATGGGCCCAGCCTGCCGAGGTGCGGGCGCGGCCCCCGCTTCCACGGCCGCGTCTTTTCATTGCACCTCCAAGCTATCGCCGCGTCTCAGTTCCATTTCTCTCTCCCCCCCCCCAGCTCTCTCCTGTGCAGGTTGCGCGGGAGGTCGCTGCGCAGGAGCTCTCGCGGCTCGCCGTCGAGCAGCCTTTTACACCGTGCACCCGCGTGGTGTCGGACGTGCTTGGCGAGACCGACCAGCCTGACAAGCTCGCCATGCCCGGCAACCAGTCTTTGAAGAAGAGAGTGTGGGCTGCCAGGGCATCCGAGAAGGGCAAGAAGCTGAAACAGGGCGAGGACATCGAGGAGCCTGACTACAGCTCCGTCAGCACCGTTTGCATTCCCAAGGCTCTGATGAAGTACGACGACGACCCTTTTCTCCTCTATGACGCGGGCCAGCCTGCAGGGGAGGATCGCTTCTTGATCTTCGGTACAGGCGCTTCCGTCCAGACTCTGGCAACGTGTTCTCGTTGGTTTGCAGATGGGTCTTTCCGCATATCTCCAGAGCCCTTTGTACAGGTCTATACGATCCATGGGGTTGTGGCTGGATACGCCCTTCCGTTGCTTTACGCTTTGTTGCCTAATAAAAAGACAACGACCTACGTCCAACTCTTCAACGCGGTGCGCCTCTTGGTGTCCAAGGTCCCTGGCGTTAAAGGCGTCGCGGGGGCCGTGGAGCGGATCAGTCTCGATTTTGAATTCGCGGCATACAAGGGCGTGTGCCAGGTCTTCCCCGGCGTCGCCGCAGACGGGTGTTACTTCCATTTACAACAGGCAATCATGCGCAGGATCCAGGATTCCGGCCTGACGCAGAAATACTTCGAGGATCAGGCCTTCAGGATCAGAGCGCGCTGCCTTGGCACGCTCTCATTCCTCCCCCCCGGATCGATTCCCGGCGCCTTCGAGCTCCTCCGGGGGGAGTTCCCCCCAGGCGAGCACCACTTGCTATCGTACTTCGAGCACACTTGGGTCGGGGAGCTCGACCGTCGCAAGGTTTCTGTGACCGCCAAGGGGCCCCCCAAGCGCGCAGCTCCACTTTTTCCTCTCGAGTTCTGGAGCACGCACGAGAGGGCCCTGAAGGGCGATGAGCTGACGAACAATATCGCCGAGCGGCGCTCTCCTGGCAGTCCGAAGGGATGTCTTTCCATTTCCCTCCTCTTTCTTCTGCTTCATACGGGGTCGGGCTCTTCGTCGACCACGGGGCCTCCACCTCCGGGCCATCCTGCCCTCGCCCACGGGGTCGCATCCAAATCAAATCGCCAGACACAGATGACTTCCCGGAGAAAGCTCTTCCCGGGGACCCCCGCGCATCCAGGCATAGTCCTCGCGTGCGCTTGTCCTGGGTTCGGGATTCTCCAGACGCAGATCCGATGCATTTACTCCCTGTTGGTTGCAGGCTCCCCTGTTGATTACGTCGCGCCCCAAGGCATGGCGCGCGAAGCCCTTCTGTTGGGCGGTTCAGAATGCTTTCCAGGGTACTGCCCCAGCTATGCGGAAATCCCACTGGTTCCGTTCCCCGGGGTCGTTCCTTGGCCGCGCCCCCTCGGCTTTCTCGCGTTGGGCGCTATGCTTCAGTTCGCCATTTCTCCCCGGGCCTGCTGTCCACCCGCCCAGTCGATCGAAGCGCAGGGGTGTGCCATCGCTTTTTCCGTTTTCTACTGACCACCTCCTTTTCCACATTCCTACCTCTTTCGTCTCCACCGCTTCCTCAGGATACCCCTCTATACTTTGTTTCCTCAACCAGCGGATCCGCAGGTTCCACCGCGCATTCCGGATCCAGTTGCACCACGGGGCGAACGAACCGTCCATGGCGGCATTCTTGGAGGCGCGCGCGCAGCTTCATTGTTCCTCCCAATGTCGTAGTCGTACTCCAGGTGCCTTCCAATCTTCTGCTCTCCTGCTCCCTGTCTTCTCGCGCCCGCTCGCCGATTAGTCTTGCGTCATCCCGCCGCCCTGGCGCTCCTGATCTGCGGCAGCCTGCGCACGCTTCGCTTTCATTTTTTGCGCGCGGCGCGACGCGAGGGGGGAGGGGGGAGGGGGGGGGGGGGGTTGCAGGTCGGTGGGGGCCTCTGTTGCTGCATGCTCGGTTTTCCCTTCGTTTGCCTCCCCCCATTGACCTCCTTCTGCGGGGTGCCCGGCAGGCGCTCCACGGGCAGCAGAGGCACACGGATAACAACCTGAATCAGATTGGCCTGGGCCACGTCAAGGAACCCACGGCGCGGTGTAAGTCGAGGACTCTCTTTTGCTGGATTTGCTCTTTGTTGCGCGACCGGGGGCGGCGCGCGTTCACAGGACCGCCCACCCGAGTCCACTCTATTCTATCTGCGCCCATGGTCTTCCTAAGTTGATATCTGCCACACAGACCCCCGACCCCCCCCTCCATTCCCCGCTTGTGCATTGAGATTCTTTCTTCCGGGTCGGTTGGGCCATCCAACGAGGCGTCCTTTTCCTACATGGTCATTCCCCGCCCGTTCTGTTGCATGTTCGTGGGCATCCCCCTACTCGTCCGCGCCCCCTCACCCGCGGACATCCCCCAGTCCGTGGACATCTCCCCGCCCGTGGACATTTGGAATACTTCCTGGGGTGGACTGCCACCTAGGACCGCCATTCGCACTCATTCTGCCGTCTGCGGTTTCTGCGTGCTTCTTTTGCCGCGTCTGAACGCGCGCGCGGCCGCCATTTCGCGCTCCCATCACATTCTTTCTCACGGGACTTTTCTCCAAGGTGCCGGTGCTTGGACAACCTGCTGAACGCGTGGTTGAACGATTTCGACTCCGTCAAGTGCGTCCGGGCCATCGCGCAGATGTACATGGCTATGACGGACTGAATGGAGCGACTTCTATCTGCGATGTTGCCGCCCGCTTCTTCCGCCACATCGCCCTCCCCTGGCGCTAGTCGCCCTCCCAGAGCCGTTCTGGCTCAAGGCAGCGCGACTAGCGCTATGCACTCGCACTCGGCGCCCCCGCCTCAACCGCTGCGGCTATGGTTCGGACCCGGGCCACGAGAGGCAGAAGAATTCGTTCAGCGCTTCTTTGAGGCGCAACAAGATTTCAACCTTGTATCTTGCGAGCTTCTCCTGCCGCCCGGCAGCGTTGGCTTCGTCGTCGAGATGAACGGGGCCGGCCTGGCCTGGCTCATGGACGCCTTCCCTGTCTTCATCGCCGTTAGCTCTCAGGCTGCCCGCGGAGGGCGCGCTGTCACGATTGCGATCGGCGGGCCGAGGGCTTACGTTCCCAGCGCTGTTCGAGAGGCAGTCGCATGGCTTCTGGCGGGTCCGCGCGTAGCCGCGGCCCCTGCATCGAGCGCCTTCCCTCGGCGACTGGGCGGGGGACTTCCAGAGTCGCCGGTGGACCTCGCGAGCACGCAAGAGTACGGTTCCCCTCCCGATGTCGTCAGTGGCCTCGCGGCGGAACGCGCGGAAGAGGCGGCCGATGGGCTGTCCCCCACGCAGCCGGTCGGCCCAGCTCGACCGCTCCTCTGAGCCAGCAACTGACCATGAGGTGGCCTCGGGCGGGGTGCGCGCGACGATCGGTGACCCCGGCAACGTTTTCTATGCCAGTTTCTCTGTCCATGCGCGTGGAGGCGCGGGCCATTTTTCCGCCTGGCCACGTCGCAGTGGACATGCCTTCTGTTTGCCACTGGTGGAGGCTAGCTTTGCGCAGTCCTCTAATCTCACTTGTCCCTCTCCTTCGCGCGCCTCGGGATTCCTCCTTCATGTCCACTCTCGGGCCTTCCACGCCACGGACAGATCCTCTCACCAGCTTCTGGCATCGCTCGGACGTGTGCATTTTTTCTCGGCGAGAACCATCGAGGACCATCCTGGACCATCGAGCCAAAAATACACGCACGAGACCGACACATGCACAAGGAATGGACGTCCGAGCGACGGCGAGAGCTCCCCTACCCGAGGATTTGGGACCAAGTCCGCCCCTGGCATTCGGCGCATGGTGCGCCCGAGGTTCGGCCACTGCCTCGTCCCAGGGCTGTGCTCCCGTGCCGTCCGAGCGCTCCCGCGCAGGGACGGCGCGGCGCGCCCCGGGCGTGCCGCCAGAGGACGCTGCGTCCGAGCACGCTGGTCCTCGGGTGCCCATGGGGCCGCGAAACGAGTGAGGGGTGTGCTGAAACGGGCGTGGCGCGCACATGTGGAAATCCCGATGTGGCCACGCAACGTTCGAGGGGTGTGCAGGAACGGTGGTAACGCCCACAATGCGGACTCTGCCAGTGGGGCTGTAGGTGCAGCTGCCTATGGGGCCACGAAACGTGCGAGGGGTGTGCTGAAACGGGCGTGACACCACATGCGAACCCTGCCACTGGAGCGTTAGGTGGAGCTGCCTGTGGGCCACGAAACGTGTGAGGGATGTGCCGGAATGTTGGTGGCGCCCACACGTGGACCATGCCATTGGGTATGCGGAAATTGTTGGCCAGGGGCCGATGTCGATGAGGATGACGATGACGTTGGATGATGACGATTACGAGGTCGGTAATGGTGATGATGATGATGTTGATGATGATGCTGCTGCTGATGATGATGACGCCAATGCCGATGACAACAATACTAACGAGGATCTTGCTGATGATGATTGTGAAGCTGATGATGGCGTTGTTGTTGTTGGTGTTGCGGTTGTGCTTGTTGTTGTCGTTGTTGTTGTGATTGCAGTTGTTGGTGCCGGTGTGTTGGTTGTTGTTGTGGTTGCTGCTGCTGTTGCTGTTGCTGTTGCCGTTGCTGTTGCTGTTGCTGTTGATGTTGCTGTTATCGCTGTTGTTGACGATGGTGCTGATGGTAGTGGTGGCGATGCTGATGATGATGTTGATGCTGCTGGTGATGATGATGACGATGCTGCCGATGCTGACGATGCTGATGATGATGAGGATGGCGATGATGCTGCGGATGATGATACTAATGCTGATGATGATGATGCTGATGTTATGCAGAGAGCAGAGGTGCGGACGGGAGGAAGGAGCCGGAGGTGGGAGTGAGACGCGGGGTGCGTCCTCTCCAATGCGAGGGCTCAGAGAACAAGAGCACGCGCGAGGGCGAACACGGGGGGAGGGACGTCCCAGCGACGGAACGATCCATTCTTTTGGGGGCGCC
The DNA here is from genome assembly GCA_963575745.1 of Prorocentrum cordatum. Lineage (NCBI taxonomy): Eukaryota > Dinophyceae > Prorocentrales > Prorocentraceae > Prorocentrum > Prorocentrum cordatum. The sequence continues at coordinate 337,811 of CAUYUJ010015252.1, forward strand.
GGAGATACCTTGCGCGGCGCGCGGCGCCGCTTGGGCCGGAGAGAGGCGCGCATCTCCAGGGCGGCGGCGCGAGGGCGCGACGACGGCCGCGCGTCGCGCGTCGCGGGCGCGCTGCTCGACGGCAGGTGGCCGAAGCTTGTGAAGGCAGGTGGCCGAAATGCACGGGCGTGCGGCGACCCGGCATTGATTTGTCGATCGGCGCGGGCCCGCGCCCCCCCCCACGGAGTAGATCTTGGATGTTTTTGGCGCCTGTTTCAAGCAGATGGAGTCTCCCTCCTAGGACGCACTGCTACAAACAGTCGCGGTAAGCAGAGGTCCAGTAGTTCGGCGGCGAGCGAGGGCGGGAGAGCGAGAAGGAGAAAGCCTTCTCAGAAGGCGGCGGGGCTTCTCGGAAGGCCTCTGGCCTGAAGTTTTCTGCGTCTTCGGGAAAGGCTTAGGGCATCTCTCAGAAGTCCAGGGGGCTTCCGAGCCTTCCGAGAAGGCCTTCTCTTTTTTTCTTTCCCCCGCGGGGGCTCGCCGCCAGCCCATCCCAAAACAGCCGCCAGGCGAGTTGCCGTGATGATGGGTGGGGAACAGTAAGCAACCCAAAAGTGAACCGCATCCGTCTTCGTGGATATGTCATAGGAGGAGTGAACCACAAGCGTCGGCGAGCGTGATTTGCTGCGTTCTGCTGGCCGAGGGAGGAGGAGGAGGAGGAGGAGGGAGGAGGAGGAGGAGGAGGAGGAGGAGGAGGAGGAGGAGGAGAGGAGGGAGGGAGGAGGAGGAGGAGCAGGAGGAGGAGGAGGGGGACCGCCTCTCGCCCCGGCTCGCCACGGGCCCCCGCGGTCCGTCGCCGCCCCCACCGCCCGACTCTTCCGCCGACATGCCTCGCTCGCGGCCGTCCAAGTCAAAAAGAGGAGGAGGAGGAGGGGGAGGAGGAGGAGGAGATGGGGGAGGGAGGGAGGAGGACGAGGAGGAGGACGATGAGGAGGAGGAGGAGGGATGGGGAGAACGAGGAGGAGGAGGGAGGGGGGAGGAGGATGAGGAGCAGGACGAAAACGAGGAGGGGGACGAGGAAGAGGAGACGAGTAGTGTCAGCTAGTGTCGTTTAGCGTCCTTTAGTTAGTTTAGTGTCGTTTCGTGTAGACTGGTGTCATTCAGTGTCCTTTATTGTCTGCTCGTGTTCTTTAGTGCCGTTCAGTGTCCTGATAGTGTCGTTTGGTGTCGTGGTAGTGTCGACTACTGTCAGTTTAGTGCCGTTCGGTGCGGTTTATTCTGCTGTCCCACAAGACAGCCTCAGCGGCCCCCAAGACAGCGCCAAGGCGGGCCAAGGGGTCCGCGAGGTGGGCTTAAATGCCTTCAAGAGGGCCCCCCAAAACGGCACAAGACAATTCTCTTACAGGACGGCCCTACAGCGCCCAACACGGCCCCCAGACGGCCCAGAGCGGCCCCCAAGACGGCCCAAGACGGCAGGGCAGGCCAAGAGCGCCTAACGACGGCATCAGAGGCCCACAGGAGACCCCAGGAGGCACTCATGAGGACCCCAAGAGGCTCCAGTGCTTAACCGCACACGCATTTTTGCTCAAGCGGCTCAAGACCTGGAGGCACACCGGTGTTTGTGACCATGTCTGGCCACGGCGGCTCCCGGACGTGCCCAGTTTGGGGGTGCGTTTGCTCTGCGAGCCCTTGGTCCGGACATAGCTCTGTGAAGGCGTTGAGCCGGAGCACGGAGCTGTGCGTGGAACACCTGGCAGTGGCCGCCGGCGATGCGACGGCCGTGGCTGGAAGCAGGCGTGCGCGGCAGTCGCTTGGAGCTCGCCGCGTGGTTGGCGCGCTCGAGAAGGACGAGCCTTTCGTGGTCATCCGCAGTTTCGGCCGCGCCGGCGTCCTCGAGAGCATGGCCCTGTCCTTCTTCGAGAAGGCTGCCGTCCCCGTTTTCCTCGCGCTCTGCCCCGAGGACCCGTCCTTTCACGAGTACATGGAAGTCTGCGGCGCGCAAGGGGAGGCTGGGCGAGGGGGGCGGCCTTCTGAGGAGGCCCGGGGCTTCTCAGGACTCCCCGGGGGTCTTTCGAAGGCCGCGGTTTCTAGGAATCCCCTTGGTTTCTAGGAAAGCCCCCCCCCTCGACCATCCGCTCTTCGCGCGCCGTCGAGGACGTGTACGGGAAGTGCGTCTCTCGAGTGCTGCTTGTGCCGTCCGGGACCGCCAGGGCAACGCGCAGCTTGCTCGCGATCGCTCGGGAGGCAGGCCGCGAGGGCGTTTTCGTCTGCGACGACAACGTGAAAGGCTTCTTCGTGCATACCTCCGGGGCTAAGCGCGATCCCGAGGCTGCTCCTGCGAAGACGTACCTCACTCCGGCCCAGGTGCGGCAGTGGTTGCGGGGGATCCCGCAGGACGTTCGAGACTCCGGCAGTGTAGCTGCCAGCTGCCACACGATCCAGATGGGGCCCGGCAAGTACCGGCAGGCAGTCTTCCAGCGGGCCCACGATAGCAGACGCGTTCGTTCGCGTGACTTGCCCTCCGTGCTCGAGGCCCACGTCTCTCAGGGATGTTTGTACGGGGCTTTCTCCTACCTCGCCGTGGGGTTGGGCCCGGGGTGCCTTCCCGCGGACTGCGCTGGCGCCAACCCGCGGTGCGATTCGGAGTTGACTGTCCGGCTGTGGATGCTCGGCCACTCCTGGCTCCGTTATCGCATCTCCGCAGACAAGGTGAGTTGCGCCGGCGGCCAGTTGGCGCTGTTCAAAGGGTCCGAGGCGAAGCGGGTCGCCAACGAGAAACGCAACGAGCGCCGCATTCTCAAGTGGGCTCTCAAGGACGCCCGGGAATGTCCCGGCCAAACTTGAAGAGCATTTTCGGGCCAACCTTGAAGGGCATTCTCGGGCCAAACTTGAAATCCATTTCCGGGCCAAAGTGTTTGGCCCGGCCATGGATTTCAAGTTTGGCCCGAAAACGCCCTTCAAGTTTTTGCAAGAAAATGCCCTTCAAGTTTCCTTGAGGAGTCCAGGCGCTCCGCCGTTAAGCTCGCCCGTTTCCAGAAGATGCGGTCGTGGTGGAATTCGTGCTCGCCCTTGCATACGTGGGCTTAGGCGCTGGGCTGCCCCTCTCTGTTTCTGCGCGCAGACAGCGTCGCAGGCACAGCGGCTGATCTCGCCAGGGCGATCCTGTGCAATATGCTCCTCCTCGTCGCCATCGTCGTCGTCGTCGTCGTCGTCGTCGTCGTCGTCGTAGTCGTAGTCGTCGTCGTCGTCGTCGTCGTCGTCGTCGTCGTCGTCGTCGTCGTCGTCGTCCTCGTCCTTGTCCTCGTCGTCGTCGTCGTCGTCGTCGTCGTCGTCGTCGTCGTCCTCGTCGCCGTCGTCGGTCCCGCGGGGCCACCTTGGACTCACTTTGGGATCATCTTGGTGCAACCTGGGCGTCCTATCGGGGTCGTCCTTGTGCTGCCTCGGGCTCGCCTAAGCCTATGTGGCACCTTCGGGCCGTGGGCCATACAGGGGTTTAATCGGCGTCATAGCTCCTCTTCCTCGTCTTCCTCTTCCGCCTCCTGCTAGCTCTGCACTTGGGGTGGAGACAGCGAAGGGTGGGGGTGCTACCAAGGGCAGCGGCGCGTTCGGGCGTTCGTGCGTTAGGCTGTTCGGGCGCGGGGCCGTTTGGCTGTTGCCGTGCTCGGGTCTCGTCAACGTCGTTGTCGTCGTCACCGCCGTCGTCTTCGCATTCGTTTCCTCCGTGCCGGCCTCGGAGGCCGCGAGGGCCCCAGGAACGTGAAAAAACGACCTCGGTGATCCTCGAGCCCTTCCTCTGCTCCTTCGGCTTCGGGCCCCGCGACCGCGACAAAAGCGAACCGGGAAATCCTCGAGTTCTTCGCTTCCCCTCTCCCTATCCTTCACCCTCCAGCCGCGACCCTCGAGTCGCCTCGTGGTCGTGGTTGTGGTCGCGGTCGTGCTCGAGGTCGTTGTCATCGTCGTCGTCGTCGCCTGAACCAACCTGATGGAAGTTGCTCCCATCCCCTTCGGGGCAAGCAGTGATGGGAGCCCCTGCTGCTGCTGCTGCTGCTGTCGTTGCTGCTGCTATTCTTGTCGTTATCATACTGATGTTCCTCTCGTACTGTTGTTGCTGCTGCTCGTGTTGTTGCTGCTGTTATCCATGTTAGTGTTTTTGTTGTTGTTGTTGTGTTGTTTTTGCTCTTCCCGGTGTTGACGCGCCTCCCCCGCTTCCGCTGCGTGTGGCGGGAGTCGTCGTCGTCGGCGGCACTGGTCACGGCGCCGCCGCAGACAGCGTGGCGGGGGGCCGCATGAGGATGATGACTAGGACGAGCAGGAGGACGAGGAGGGGCCACGCGCAGCTGTGGGGACCCGGGGGAGGGCCAGAGGGAGGAGAGAGAGAGAGAGAGAGAGAGAGAGAGAGAGAGAGAGAGAGAGAGAGAGAGAGAGAGAGAGAGAGAGAGAAAGAAAGAGAGGGAGTTCTTTCTTATGCCCTGCGCCGCGCGCCGCGCAGGAGATTCACTGAGCGGGGGGTCCGGCCGTCACTTCAATTTGACGCGGCGGTGGCGGGGTGTCTACTGGGACGGGTATCAAGGGAAGGGGAGGGGGCCTCTGCCCGCGTCCTGTTCTACATTTTCGGGGACCGCTCCTTTTCTGAGCCACCGGCGGCGTGCTGCTTGCGGGACTTCTACAGGGTGAGGTCCAGCATAGATTCCTCTGCTTCTCTCCGTTTTACGCCGTGCGTCGGTCGAGCCGGCCAGTGCGCAGCTTCCGCTGCTCTCGAGCGTCCGTTTGCGGCCATTCCAGGTGTGTATCTCTCAGTGCGCCAGGGCAGCCGTTGGGTAATCCGCGGGCAGGATGGCGCGCGCACGCCTCCGCACGGACCTCTGTTACAGGTTCTCGCCCTGCTGTTCCCGGAGTCCCGGGGGCGACTTTTTATCTTTCACGTGCTCGAATATGCATCATGCTTCGAGAGTCGTCGTCGCACCCACTCGCCTTCGGCACATCCCGCTGCTCTGTCTGGGATCTCGGACGATTGTTTTTTCCACGCGTGTTCAGATACGGAGGCCTGTTGGGGGGTTTCGGGGTCTTCTCCGATATCCTTTTCTCAGGGCCTCTGCTGGCCATACTCGGGGGCCCTTTCGCCGTCATGCGGGCGCGCTCCGTCCTCAGGAGACCTCCGGGGAGGAAAGGGGTTGGGGGCTTGTGCCCTCTTTGTTTTCTTCGGGGGCGATCTCGCTCAGGGGGGGGCTCCACTTTGCGCCTCCGGGCGCGGTTGCGGATTCTCAACCTGGCCCAGTCAACTGGGCAGGCCGTGGCAGGACAGGTTCCGCGGCCCCGTTGCACAGCGCGGCGGGTGTCTACGGGAGGACGCGATGCGAAAATTGTGCTCTTCCACCGCGCTGTTCTGTCTGAGCCCGCGCTTCAGCAGTCAAACACTACCGCCTTCATCGATTCACCGTCCGAGACGGCCGTTGCCTGCGAGGACTGGCCAGGAGGGAGCGGGGTGCTCACGAACGCGCACACACTACTCACCGGGAGGGTACGTACGCCAGTTCTCCGGGGGTTCTGGTTCACGTCGAGTGGGACCCAGCGTTGTGTCACCTTCACCCACATCAGCATCACCATCACAATCATCATCAACCAACCATACCACCATCACTCTCGCGCGCGGGGTGCTTCCGCACGCGCGCGCGAGGTCCGGTGATTGTCTGCCTTACGCTCGCGCGGATCCCCCTTGCCGGCAGGCCGGACTCGGCCAGTCCGAACTCGGCCGGGGGCCGGACCCGGCCGGGTCCGGACTCGGCCAGAGGCCGGACTCGGACCCGGCCGGACTCGGCCGGCCGGACTCGGCCGGCCAAACTCGGCCAGGTCCGGACTCGGCCGGCGGCCGGACTCGCCCGGCCGGACTCGGCCGGCCGGACTCGGCCAGGGACTAGACTCGGCCAGGCGAGACTCGGCCGGGGCCCCGGCTGCAGCGCGAGCGCCGGCCGGACTCGGCCGGGCGGAACTCGGCCGGCGGAACACGGCCCGGCCGAACTCGGCCGGGCCGGACTCGGCCGGCGGCCGGACTCGGCCGGCCGAGCTCGGCCCGGCCGAACTCGGCCGGCCGGACTCGGCCGGCGAGACTCGGCCGGCCGGACTCGGCTGGCCGAGTTCGGCCTGGCCGAGTCCCGCCTGGCCGAGTCAGGTCCTTGTCTGTTTGGAGAAGTATCCCGTGTTTTCATCCTGTCCACGTGCACGGTGATTTTTCAGGGTCCCGTCTGGAGTCAGGTTGCACCTAGCGGGGGGGGGGGGGGGGGGCAGATCCCTCGCACCAACTCACCCTGCACGGCACTTTGAAGCTCTGGTTCTGTAGTCGGTGCGGGTGTTTTGCCAGTCAGATGTTGAAGGGTCTGGGACAAATTTGTCTCAAGACCACGAGTTCCGCCAGGTCCGAGTATCTGTCTCGAATCGCCGCTGGCCAGTGGCCGAAGGTCCAGAGCAGGGCCAAGCTGGCGGGGCGGGCTTCGTGATTCGTCGGGTGTCGCTTCGCGATTGGGGTCACCCACTCACTCCTTCTCCTACTCCTTCTCCTTCTCCTTCTCCTTTTCCTTCTCCTTCTCCTTCTCCTTCCCCTTCCCCTTCCCCTTCCCCTTCTCCTTCTCCTCCTCCTCCTCCTTCTCCTTCTCCTGCTCCTGCTCCTGCTCCTGCTCCTGCTCCTGCTCCTGCTCCTGCTCCTGCTCCTGCTCCTGCTCCTGCTCCTGCTCCTTCTCCTTCTCCTTCTCCTTCTCCTTCTCCTTCTCCTTCTCCTTCTCCTTCTCCTTCTCCTTCTCCTTCTCCTTCTCCTTCTCCTTCTCCTTCTCCTTCTCCTTCTCCTTCTCCTTCTCCTTCTCCTTCTCCTTCTCCTGCTCCTTCTCCTTCTCCTTCTCCTGCTCCTGCTCCTGCTCCT
>CAUYUJ010015253.1:0-50000 GCA_963575745.1 Prorocentrum cordatum
ATGGTGACGATGACGGTGGCGGTCATGACGCCGGTGATGATGATGATGATGACGATGACATGTCGATGACGACGATGATGGTGATGATGCTGATGATGATGATGATGATGCTGATGGCTACGGCAACGAGGACATGCGCAGGGCAGAGGCAGGGATGGGAGAAGGGCGGAGGGTGAGGAGGAGGGAAGGAAAGAAGGTCGGGAGGAACGCGGGGCGCTGTCTCTTCAAAACGAGGACTCAGCACCACAGTCTTCCGGGTACTCGCGCGAGAAGGTGCGAGGCCTGGAGGCTGGCTCACCGACTCGAAGCTGGTGTTGGCCCAGCGCTTGGCGCACTGGCACTGGTTCGACCGCGCCATCGACGACGCCTGGCGGACGGCGCCAGGCTCTGCCAGCGACGCGGACGAGGGCGCTGCTGAATGGGTTTTTTTCGACGAGCGCCCACGCGCGCGGAAGGCACCTCGAGTGGAGCACGCGGCGGCTGTTGGGGAGATACCCGAAAGCGGCGTTGTCACTGCGGAGCAGGCCGAGAGCGCGCTCGACAGGACGATGGCGACTGAGCTTGATCAGGACATGCTCGACAATCTTGACGCGGACACCAAGGAGGAGGAGGACGCCCTCGCAGGGCGGCAGGTGAATCCGCCCGACGTGGACTACTCGTATCTGCTGGCAGCCGCATGCGCCAGACGCTGTCAGCGCTCCAGCTGTGGGCTGGAATGCAGGTCGGGGCACGCAGTCGCTCAGTCGGGCCGACTTCGCATGCGCGTCCGCTGGTATCTCCAACGCTATCCACGCGGGCCTGGCCGCCATGGGCCGTAGCTTCATGGCATACTTGCACCTGTCCAGGCAGCAATCCGATTTCGTTTCGAGGACTGCAAGCTTGGGCCCTGCCCAGAAGCTTGTTGTGGACGCACTGAAGGAAGTGAGCCGAGAAGCGTTTGGAGTGGAGGAGCATGCCTGGGCGCGCTGCGCCTCGTCCTCCGCCGGCATTGCGCCTGCTTCTTATCGGAGCGGAAGGTGCCGGCAAAACTCGCGCGGCCAAAGTGGGCATCGCAGAGGCGCGCCTGCTGCTCGAGTCGTGCGGTAGCGTGCTCATCGTGGCCTTCGCGGGTGTCGGCTCGGCCAATTTGGGAACTGGCTCCACAACCATCGACTCCGTGTTTCATACTATCAATGCTTACCAGCCAATCGGGACCGAACCCGCCGCGCCTCTGGAGAGCGTCGAGGGCTGCGGTCCGCGGCAGCCCGTGGACGGGCGCGCGTTGAATTCCTTGTTGGGCGCGGGCAGAAGCGAGATGAACCGACGTATGCCAGCGCGTCCGCAGCGCTTGAGGCCCGTGATTCCGTCGATGGTTATAGCGCGCGCGAGCTTGGCGGCTCTCATTGCCGGCGTCGCCGGACAGGGAATTGCAGGTCCGCGCTCGCCCCTCAGGGCCTGGTCCCGTTCCGAACAAACACTGCTGCCCATTTAAACATTTAGTGCGGTGTGCCTTTGGAGGCCTCGCGATGGTTCGGCGCTGATCGGGGATTCCTTGCAGCGCGAGGCGGTGCGAGCATCGTGCGGGCGCGTTGGCGGTTGATCCCGCTATGTGATTGGCGCGGCTGGTATTTTTGTGATTGTCTTTTTGCGCGTGCAATGTGCCCGGCGTGGCCACTGTGCCTCGCGCGCCTGGCGCCCCGCTGGTTTGCTTGGCGCGCGCGCGGCGCGCGCGCTGGCCGCGGGTTGCCTTCGATGTCTTTTTGCTTGTGTTCCTTGCCCTCCCGCATTTTCGGCCCTCGCTTTGAATTCGCGGCGCTTCGCGCCATATCCTTTCTCCTCTACTCTCCCCCCCTCTCCTCGTCCTCCTCTTGATATTGTTCCTCCCCACTTCGTTTCCTCATCGTCCATGGTGGGCTCTCGGTTTGTAGCCGCGCCGAGGCAATTTCAGCACGCCCTTCGCGCCGCGCGCTGTTCGTTGTCCCCATGCGGTTTTTCATTGAAAGTCCCATGTGGTGTAAATCGTATGCTGATGCCGCAACAGGTCTAGCGCGCGTTAAGGCCCCGCGCGCATCCTTGCCGACGCGTTGTGGTCGCGCGCCGCCTCGCCGACCATTCCAGAACAATTTTCACATGGTCGGTTGCCTCATAAGGAGCTTAACCGAGATCCCACAGAGCACAGGCCGCACGCCGCCGCCCAGACTCTTTGAGGGCCGTTTCTTTCGCGGTTTGCGTCTCCTTATTTTTGGAACTCCATTGAAGGCCCCTGCGGCGCAGGCCGCGAGCCGCGCCCGGGCCATTTCAACGCGCCCGCCACGCCATTCGTGTCCCCATAGGGACTACCACCGAATGCTTCGTGGGATAGGCCGTTTGCCACCGCCCAGACCGTTTTAGTTCATTCAATGTACGGTTCGCGGACCCCCGCGGAGCTGTGCCACATGTATTGATGTTGCGCAGGACGCATGCCACCGCGCAGACCGTTGCAGCACGCCCATCGAACGGTTCGGCGCCCAATCATACGAAACCCCATCGAAGGCGTTTGTAGCGCAGGGCGCGTGCTGCCGCTCACACTCTTTTGTAAAACGCCAGCCATGCGTTCCGTGGCAACATGAGGTGTTCTGCCGAAAACGCTGGTGACACAGGCCGCGCGTCGCCGCCCGGGCCATGTCGACAGTCTTCGCGCGATCCGCGGCCGCATGGGGAAACTCCCTTGAAGGGTCGTCAGGCACAAACTGCACGCCGCCACACAGACCATTTAGCACACACCCCTCACGGTTCGTGGCCCCGCAGGGAACTCTGCCGAAAGCGTTTGTGGCACATGCCGCATTGCGCCGTCCAGACCATTTCAGCACGCGGCCAATGTGTTTTGTTGCCAAATGTGGAGCACAGGCCGCGAGCCGCCGCCCCAAGCCAATTCAGTGCTGTCTGGCGCGATTCGTGGGCCCATTGGGAGTTCTAGCGAAGGGCTTTGTGGCGCAGGTTGTTCGCCGCCGCCCAGACCATTTAAGCGCAGTCTTCACGCGCTTGGTGGCTTCATGGGGAGCTCCACAGGAGGCCCTTGTGGTAAATTTCGCATGCGGACTCATTGTGTTCGCGCGTGTCGGGCGGTCTTGTCCATTTTCGCGCTGCGTTCAGAAAGTGTTGGCTCTTTCGCCAGGTTCACTCTGTATTGGAGGGGCAGAAGGGAAACGTCGGACAGACGGACCAGCATGATGAGGGCGATCGATGGCGGGGCCACTATTTGAAGGATGACTCGGGCGAGGGGCACCTCCTATGAGGGGCATTCAGAGCATTTTTCCCCACATCCTGAGTGGGGTTCTTGTTTTCCCAGAACACCCTCTCCTTCCCACCCACCCCCCGCTCCATCTTCCATACAGCACAATATTATTCCTACCACACACACCATACCATACCATACTTCCTACCACACATACCATACCATACACATAACCAGACCACACCATTTACGTACCATACGTTACCATATACCAATCATGGCGTCTACCTAGCATTACCATAACATATCCACAATGCCACACCGTACCATACCATACCATGGCGTACCATAGCATACCATACCATATCACTGCCCCTCCCACCCCTCCAGGGAGGCCCCGCCTGAGCGAGGAGGGTATCGGAATACCATACTATTTACATGGTGTCGTGCCCCTCCCACCCCTCCAGGGAGGCCCCGCCTGAGCGAGGAGGGTATCGGAATACCATACTATTTACATGTTTCGTGCCCCTCCCACCCCTCCAGGGAGGCCCCGCCTGAGCGAGGAGGGTATCGGAATACCATACTATTTACATGGTTTCGTGCCCCTCCCACCCCTCCAGGGAGGCCCCGCCTGAGCGAGGAGGGTATCCGAAAACCATACTATTTAAATGGTTTCGTGCCCCTCCCACACCTCCAGGGAGGCCCCGCCTGAGCGAGGAGGGTATCCGAAAACCATACTATTTACATGGTTTCGTGCCCCTCCCACCTCTCCAGGGGGGCCCCGCCTGAGCGAGGAGGGTATCCGAAAACCATACTATTTACATGGTTTCGTGCCCGTCCCACACCTCCAGGGAGGCCCCGCCTGAGCGAGGAGGGTATCCGAAAACCATACCATTTACATGGTTTCGTGCCCCTCCCACCTCTCCAGGGAGGCCCCGCCTGAGCGAGGAGGGTATCCGAAAACCATACTATTTACATGTTTTCGTGCCCCTCCCACCCCTCCAGGGAGGCCCCGCCTGAGCGAGGAGGGTATCGGAAAACCATACTATTACAGGTATTTCGTGCCCCTACCCAACCCCGTCCACAGGGGAGGCCCGCTCTGAGCGAGGATATATTTTCGTGCCCATCCCACACCTCAGGGGGCCCCGCCTGAGCGCGGAGGTATCGAAAACCATACTATTACATGGTTTCGTGGACCCTTCACACATCTCCAGAGGCCCCGCCTGAGCGAGGAGGGTATCCCCCTGAAAAACAATACTATGTTTACAGGTTTCGTGCCCCTCAAACCCCGCAGGGGGCCCCACCTGAGCGAGGAGGGTATCCGAAAAAACATACTGTACATGGTTTCGTGCCCCTTCCCACCGCTAAAGGGACGCAAAAACATACATTTACATGTTTCGGGCCCTGCCCTCCCAACCATGCAGGGACGGCACGCCTGAGCCGAGGAGGGTTCCGGAAAACCATATTATTGCCAACCATACTATTTACATGGTTTCGTGCCCCTCCCACCCCTCCAGGCAGGCCCCGCCTGAGCGAGGAGCGTATCGGAAAACCATACTATTTACATGGTTTCGTGCCCCTCCCACCCCTGCAGGGAGGCCCAGCCTGAGCGAGGAGGGTATTGGAAAACCATACTATTTACATGGTTTCGTGCCCCTCCCACACCTCCAGGGAGGCCCCGCCTGAGCGAGGAGGGTATCGGAATACCATACTATTTACATGGTTGCGTGCCCCTCCCACCCCTCCAGGGAGGCCCCGCCTGAGCGAGGAGGGTATCGGAATACCATACTATTTACATGGTTTCGTGCCCCTCCCACCCCTCCGGGGAGGCCCCGCCTGAGCGAGGAGGGTATCGGAATACCATACTATTTACATGGTTCGTGCCCCTCCCACCCCTCCAGGGAGGCCCCGCCTGAGCGAGGAGGGTATCCGAAAACCATACTATTTACATGGTTTCGTGCCCCTCCCACCCCTCCAGGGAGGCCCCGCCTGAGCGAGGAGGGTATCGGAAAACCATACTATTTACATGGTTTCGTGCCCCTCCCACACCTTCCAGGGAGGCCCCGCCTGAGCGAGGAGGGTATCCGAAAACCATACTATTTACATGGTTTCGTGCCCCTCCCACCCCTCCAGGGAGGCCCAGCCTGAGCGAGGAGGGTATCGGAAAACCATACTATTGACATGGTTTCGTGCCCTCCCCCCTTCCAGCGGGGCCCCGCCAAAGCGAGAAGGGCATCAAGAAAATGGGTCCCACGAAACCGTTAATCTCTTTATGTGGGGAACTCCGTTAGCATAATTTTTAGCATGTGGGCGAGCAGTGTTTCACAGATACAATATATTTTGGTGCGACTCGGAGCTGGCACAGTGCGTGGGCGGACGGCATTGGAGGCAGGATCGACGAGGGGGGCGTATGAGCAGAAACGAGGGGGGACGAGGGGCAGAAACGGGGGCGGCGGGCAGGGCAGGGGGGGGGGGCAGAGGGCTTTGTGGGGAAGCCCATGGAAGGCTCCGCGAGTGCTCCCATGGGCCCGCGGTGGGTCCGGACTCCCCCCCCCGCGGTGGGCCCGGACTCCCCTCGGCATCGTTTTTTTACACGTCTGGGAGGACTGCCGAGGGGAGTCCGAACCCACCGCGGCCCCCATGGGCGCTCCCGCAGCGGTGGGTTCGGACTCCCCTCGGCAGTGGTCTTTGACATGTCCGGAGGGGCCTGGCGCGGGCTCGGCGTGGCCCCCCGGGGCCCTCGAGTCCGTTGCGGCTGGGGATCCAAAGCGCTTTCTGGGTCCCAGAGTTGTCGTGTCGTTGGGGGCGTGGGCGGGGGAGTCAACCGATGCTGCCTCCAGATTATGATACTGGGCGTGCGAAAATGAGCTGATGGAGCCTGAGCGGGACCTGCAGTGGGCCGTCCTGGAGCTGTCTTGATGTCTTGCATCAGTGCCGTATCAGTTTTTTTTTTTTTTTTTTTTGTCGGGGGCATCTTGGCGACTCCCTGGTGCCCCATGGGAGATCAATGGAAGGCTTGGGATTGCGTTGCCGCGAACTCGGTTTGTCTTCGAGCCGCCCTTCGCCTGCCTTGGAGGCGACGCGGAGGCATGTGAGCCATCGGAAGAGTCGTGTGATGGAGCTCTTGGAGGCCGTCGTTTTGCTCTAATTCTCGTGTCTGTTGGGTCCTCGTTGTGAGCCCGCGGCGCTGAACGCCTCCTCTTCTGTCTTCCCCCCCTCTACCGCCGCCTCCTACTCCAAGTCGCCTCAGCTCCTCTTCACATATATATATATATATATATATATATATATTTGCATGGTGGATCTTCGCTGTGTCTCCGCCAATGCAGTTTCGGCACGCCATCTGAACGATTCGTGGCCCCATAGGGCCCCGCCGAAGGCCTCCGTAGCACAGGCCGCTTTCCGCTGCCCGATGCCAATTCAGCACGCACCCCACACGGTTCGCGGCCCCATAAGACGGTGACATCGAAGACTCTCGCAGCAAAGGATGCGTGCCGCCGCCCAAACCATGTCAGCACACCCTTCGTTCGGTTCGTGGCTCCATAGGATGCTACGCCGAAGTCTTCTGCAGCTCGGGCCGCTTGCCGCCGCCCAGACAACTTAAGCGCCCCCCTCAAACAGTTCGTGGCCCCATTAGAAGTTCCACCGAGGGCCCTTGTAACACGGGCCGCCTGCCGCCGCCTAGTCCACTGAAGGTCTTGCTTCGCACCGCTCCTGGCCCCGAAGGGAAACCCGCCGAAGGTTTTTTGGGCATAGGCCGCATGCCGCCGCTCTGACCGCTTCAGTTCTGTATTCGCACGATTCGTGGCACCATGAGAAGTTCGGCCGAACATTTTTGTTAGTGCGCAGGCTGCGTGCTTCCGACCATCGTGCATATCGTGGCTTCATTGAGGCCAACGCGGGAGGTTGCTGTTGCACGAGCCGCGCGCCGTCGCCGAGAGCATTGCAGCGCGTTCTCACGCGGCTCGCGGCTCCACAGGATGCAGCGCAGATGACTTTTGTCGCGCAGGCCGCTTGGCACCGCCCAATCCACTCCAGCACCCCCTCACACTGTTCTTGCCCCACAGGGAGCTCGACCGAAATTTGTCGTTCCAGCACAGGCCGCACGCCGCTGCCCAGTCCATTTCATGTTGTAGCTCTTGTAATCGTGGTCCCATACGGAACCCCGCCGAAGGCCCTTGTAGCGCAGGCAACTTTCCGTTGTCTGGGCCATGTCAGCACTCCCTGACACGGTTTGTGGCCCCATAGGGAACGCCACCAAAGGTTTTGAATCGCAGGCCGCTTGCCGCCGCCGAGACCATTTCAATCTTTCCTCCATTCGGTTCGTGGCATCATAGGGAGTTCCACCGCCGGCCATGGTAGCACAAGCCGCGCGCCGCCGCCCGAACCATGTCAGTACAGTCTTCACACGGTTCGTTCGTGGCCTCCAAGGGGGGTGCGCAGAAGGTTTTTGCGGCACACTTCGCATTCGGGCTCGATGTGCTGGTTAGTGTTGCATGCGCGCTTCGTTCTGAAAAGGGTCTGCCTCTTCGCAAAAATAGGTATGTGAGTCTGTGTTGGGCTCGTCGTGGCGCTATTCTATGACTGCTTGGAACTGCGCCCTGAAAGAAGACGAGTCTTGCGTTTGGACGGCCGGTAATGTCAGTCATGCCAACGTTGCAGCGCGCCCCCTTTTGAACCTAGCGTGAGACGTGCCTTTACCGTCAGCCCCGGCCTTGGGCGAGACACGCGCGGCGCTGCAGACATTCCGCAAAACCGACTTCATCACAAATGTGCGGGAAGCGCGCTAATCGCAAATAATTGGGCACGCACTTGCCATACGTGCAGCATAACGCAACATTTGTTGCATCGCTGCGCGACGAAAGCGTAAATCTGTGCGCCAGCCGAAAGCATTACAGGACAGCAACACCGTGACACATGATGCAGCCAACTCCTGACCACCGTCGGGGGACGCGGTGGGTTCGGTCCCGATTGCTTGGTAGTTACTCATACTAACTGCGCTGACGCGGTGCAAGACTTGACCAGAGACGCGCTCGACAATCTGGCGAGCGGCTTGGAGTCCGTGGAGTTGCTGGTCATCGATGAGATTTCTACCTTTGGTGACGCGCCGCTGGAAGTGGTCATTCGCCGCATGCAGCAGGTGGCCCGAGTTCTCTGGCGCCGGCGATGTCGGTGCCTGCCGCCGAACGACATGGGCTCTTTTGGAGGCATCGGCGTGCTCTTGATGGGCGACTTCGCCCAGCTGCCGCCCGTGCTGAGCACGAGCTCGATGGTGGGGATGCCCCTCATCGAGAGCGTCGGAGCGGCTGCCAGATCCGTGGCGCTCGCGGGGAGGCAAGTGTTTTACGTTTTCGAGGGCGCGTTTCGTCTGCGGCGCATATACACCGCATAACTGGAGTCGATGCTTTCAAAGACTCCACCATGCGACTCCAGAATCCCGCCATAACCGCGGAGGATTACGCTCTGTGGAAAACGCGCTAGGTGGACGACGCGAGCCCCGAAGCGGCTTGCCCGTGGCCGGGCGGGGAGAAACCGTGCTGCTCGTGCCAGAGAATGCGCCTGCGGGCAAGGTCAACGGGGGGCAGCTTGCAGCAAGGGTGCCGCTCCATGGCGAGCCAGGCCCTGCCAGCTCGGGCCGTGACGTCGTCTGGTGCGAGGCGCGCCATAGCCATGGGCGCAGGGAAACTCGCAAAGCTGAGGAGTCCCTCAACGTTCACAAAGCAACGCACTTATGCTTCGGAGCGCGTGTGATGCTGTCGCAAAATCGGTTGTGGGGCGTCGGGACCGTGCCTCTGGGTCTAATGAATGGAGCTCGGTGGGTCGTCGCTGTGATTTTGAAAGCGGCGCCAGGCGAGCAGCGAGTGGGCGGCAGCGCGCTGGCAGGATCTGGCTTTTCCAGTTCGCGGCTGGGCAACTATCCACGAGGTCTGGAGGCCTGCCTCCTGCCTGACTCCGTCGTGGCCCACTTCCCGGATTGCGCCGGCCCGCCGCGCGTCACAAACTCGCCCAAGAGGTGGGTGCCTGTCCCTTGTGGAGGTCGCGCGCAAGAGCGCCAAGTCCGGCGCCGTTCGTGCAGGGGGCCCACTCCGACTGGCTTGGGCTTTCACGATGCGCAAATCTCAAGGCGCCACCGCGCGCGAGGTGTGCGTCGTCTCCTTCGCCGGCGCCTGGTCGTCTTGCGCGGGCAAGCTGGGGTTGCGATCGTGGCTTGGGCGCGCGCGATGTGCTTGGGGGACATGGCTTTCCGCGAACTCGCGCCCATCGAGGACGTCGTGGCTGCGCGCGTCGCCCGAGACTTCGAGGCCAGGTCGGCCATTGAGGCCGATGCGGTCGCTCTGATCTGGCGTATCTGGCGCGGCGAGGCTCGGCGCCGGAGGCGCTCGTGCGAGCGCGCGAAGAGCGCGCCCAGCAGGCGACCCGCGCGTGGGAGCAGAGGGGGCCGTCAGAAAGCGAGATCTCCGACTTGCGGGCGATGCTCGCCATCGACGGCGCGGTGCCGGTCTCTGGCGTTGCGAAGTGTTGCTCGGAGAAGTCCGGTCGCAAGGGCGTCGGGTCGTGGGCCGTTGCAGCCTCGTTCCGCGCTGAGAGGAAGGGCGAGACCAAAGAGCGCGAGCCCGAGGAGGGCCTGAGTGAGGCAGGCGACGGTTCGGTGACACGGCGCGGCCAGTCATCGGTGCCTGCCGGCGACGCGTGGCTCCAACGTGTTCTTCGGCGCAGGTTCCAACTTAGCCTGGCGAGACCGTCGCGGCGCAGCGCGAAAACTCTCGGAGCGACGACTGCAGCGCAGGCCATGCAGGAAATGCGCCTCCAAGCTGATAACATCGCCCGCGCGCCGGAGAGCGCGTCGCTCTCGTTCGGCAAGACGCTCCTGCTTCTTCTAAGCGGCGTCGACGACATGCGCGCCGAGCAGGGCAGCGAGGCGCGCTTTCGACGACGCCAGCGTCAGACAGTCAAGTCCATCGACTGCCAGACGTTGGCAAACTCGTCCGCGCGCGAGCGGCGCGCGCTGCGCTCTCGGGGGCACGCTCAGCTCAGCGTGGAGGTTTGCGATGGCGGCCAGTGCGCAGGTCGAACCTCCGCCGCGTGCTTCTGTCTTTACTTGGCGGCCGGCTTGGCGGAGAGCAGCGCGGGGATTGGGGCCCGGGCTCTGCTGGGCGATCGCCCCGTGAGTTTGTCTTCGGCGAAGGTGCTAGCCAGGGGCGCGCCGGCGCCCGCGCGGGACCAGGGCCACCGGCGTGCCGACTTGGGTGCGCGCTCCGAGGCGCTGCGGACGCACTCCCGCGGCGGCGCAGCCGCAGCCGCGACGCGGCCAGACCTCGCGGCCAGACGTTACCTTGCGCTTGTCTCCTTCGATGTGCGCGGCCTTGCGCGCGCCGACAAGTTGTGGAGGAAGTGGGTGCGTGGGCTGTCTTTTTCGGAATGCGCTGACAAGCTTGCGGTCGTGGCCGTCGCGCTTGAACTGCGAATCCGCATTTGCTGCATTCCGTGTGACCCGGCTTCTGCAGTCTCGCCGTGGGCACCGCCCGCGCATGTCGCTGCTTTGCTTCCAGGCGCCGCGGGCGACGTTATATATCGCGGCAACAACGATGTTCGCTATGAGTACTTATCCCCGCGCGACTGAGTGGTGCTAAGCTCTGCTACTTCTCCGAACGCGTGTGGCATTGCAATGTGGAGTCTTTATGTTTATATAATACATATCGATGTATATATCTATAGGTGTATTTATATATATGTATGATTATATACGTATCTACAGTATTATGTGGCTTTTTTTGTTTAATAGAAATCAGAGAAACATCCGTGTATCTTCTTTATTCATTTCCCTCGAATGCGCAGACGTTAGAGCATGCGCTACCAAAGTGGGCGCGGGCGTTCGGCATAGAAGTGGGCGCGCAACCGCGCGACGCTGGCATCGCGCCATGGCGCGCCAGCATGCGCGGAAAACCATCCTGCCAAATGGCCATCACCGTCACCATTACCGCCGCCACCACCAGGACCACTCACCATCATCACCAACACGATCGGCTAGATAGAGAGACGTGGGGAGTGATGAATCGATAGGCAAATCGATAAATTGATAACATTTCTAAAGCTATACACATGTATATCGATATGGGATTGGCCAGGTAGACGTGTATATATATATATATATATATACATATATACATAAATATAGATTGGTAGATCTGTCGGACGTTGGTGTTAATTCGCCTGCGCGCTCTGTGTTGGCGGCAGGCGGGACTCATCGCGAATCGACGGCCTGCCTTTCCTCCCTTCCCCCTCCCAAAGCGTCCTCATCGCCCGAATGGTGGATCTATCGGTATGTGGATGCATACGCATGCGTGCGTGTCTGCATGCATGTGTCTATGTAAAGCATGGAAAGTCGTGTGATGTAAGATAATCAGGTGTCATGTAATGTAGTGTGATGACTGTGTGTATGCATGCATGTAAGCATACACATATCCAGGAATGTGTGTGTATTTGTGTATGTATACATGTTTGTATGCATGTACATGCATTGTGTGTAATGTACTCATGTGTGTGTATGTATGTGTGTTTGATCGTTTGTATGTCTTGTCACACATGTATGCATTTACGCATGCCGGTCTTGCATGTAATGTATGTATGTATGTATGTATGTATGTATGTATGTATGTAATTGTGCATTATATAATGAATTCGTGTATACATGTATGTACCGTTTCATGTTTAACTGTATTTCTGTAAGTATGATGGCATATGAATTCATATATGTCCATGCGGTGATTTGCCTGTTTGTGTATATGTATATACGCATGCAGTCATGCACGTAATGAAATGTATTCATGCTTGTATTTTTGTGGGATATGGTATTGTACAGCACTGTGTTGTCTTGTATTCATCTTTTGTATGCATTAGTGTATGCATGCATGCACGTTTGTATTTGTGTGTACATGTATACACGTATGTATGTATGTATGCTTGTATGTGTATATATGCATGTTTGCGTGCATACATGTATGCATGTGTCTATGCATACACGTACGCATTCATGTATGCATGTATGTATGCATGCTTGCATATCTGCATGTATGAATGTATGTGTGATTGCATGTATGCATGTTTACATGGGTGTATGATTGTAATTATGCATGCATGCTTGTCTTTGCTTGTGTGTAGGTTTGTTTGTACACCTGGTCTAGATGTACGCACGTATGTATGCATGCACTTATGACTATATGCATGCATCCTTGTATGCCTGTATGTAGATATGCATGTCTGTGCATGTGCATCTTTACACATACTATATAGAGTTTCACAAATCATTATCCACCGCCTCGTAGTCCTGTCCCTGGATCGGGAGGATCTTTCGGCGAGCGGTGGAAATTTGCAGACCCAGCCCGCCCCTCTGGGCAGGAAAAACTTGTATCCACCGTTCTTAAGGGATCCAGGGCATGACTCAAGCTGCTCTGGGTGTGGATCTTTCTTGCCAGTGCAGGTGTGGAGAATGGGAAGGGGGAGTAGGGTAGGGGTCAAGCTAGCCAGCTCGAGCGAGTCAAGCATGGCATGCCCATTCCCACCCGCCCTCCCACAACATAAGAAACAGTGATGGCACAACGGACAGGCTGCTGTCTTCCCCCTCGCCGTATCCCTAAACCCCCCAAATCCGTTCCGAAGGAAGCCTTCGGACTCCTCCCGGGCCCAAACGCACAACTTTTTCGAGTCGCGTCCAGCCGTGACTTAGAGGAGGACCCCAAGGGCCAGAAAGCTTCGAACACCGATTCTCGAGGCAACGGACAGGCTGCTGTCTTCCCCCTCGCCGTACCCCCAAACCCAGATCCGGTCCGAAGGAAGCCTTCGCACCCCCCCTGGGCCCAAACGCACAATTTTTTCGAGTCGCGTCCACCCGTGGCTTAGAAGAAGACCCCGAGGGCCAGAAAGACTCGAACACCGATGCTCGAGGCGCAAAGTTCGAGCACCTCGCTGAAACACTCCCCCTCGGCGCGCCGCCGACCATGACCTGTGGGCGACGCCGGCGCCGTGCCGCCGCGACGGGCCCTCCTGGTTCGGGCTTCGAGGCTCCTCGGAAGCTCTCGCGGTTCTGGCGTTTTTCCGTCGACTTCGCACGTTTTTCCTTCGACTTCGCCCTCCAGGGAACAATTTCTGGCTCCCTGGACCAATGAGAAAATATCCAGGACGCAAAACTGCTCCCGAGGAAGGGGTCGAGATTTCAGAAAGGCTTGGGACAAGTTCGCCGGCCCTTCGGGCCAGAGGCGTGCAAAGATCTCCGGTAACTAGTTAACAGTATTCTAGTTTGCGCGCGCGGGTCGACCCCTGGGGGCCCCCGGACGACAAGTACCCCGAGCAGGTCCCGGGCCAACCCAACGGGCCAGAGGCGTGCTAAGATCTCCGGCAATTAGTATGGGCGCTCTGGGCAGCATTTGAGCGCGGGGAGAAGTCGCGCGAGCGTCGTGGCCCCTATTGGCTATCTTCTTGCTTGTCTCTAATGCTGCGGGACGGATATTCACGGCTGAGGCGGATCCCCACCCTGCGCGCCCGCGAGCGCGTTCTCGTCGCAGGTGAATGGGATTTGTCTCACGCGTGGCCGTCCCGCTGGCGGGATGCGTTTTTCGCGCGCGTTCGCTTGGCCGCTCCGCCGCCTCTTTCTCCCGTCGCAGGTTCCCCCCCCCCCCTCCTCCCCCACCCCCAACCCCGCCCCCCCCCACCCCACCCACCCCAAGCCCCCCACCCCCCCCCCCCCCCCCTCCCCCACCCACCCCCCCCCCTCCCCCCGCGCGCGAGGTTCGCTGACCGCTCCGCCGCCTCTCTCTCCCTGTCGCAGGTTCCCCCCCCCCCCCCCGCCCCCCCCCCCCCACCCCCCCCCCCCCCCCCCCCCCCTTCCTCCCGCGCGCGCGTTCGCTTGGCCGCTCCGCCGCCTCTCTCTCCCGTCGCAGGTTCCTCCCCTCGCCCCTCCTCCCGCGCGCGCGTTCGCTTGGCCGCTCCGCCGCCTCTCTCTCCCGTTGCAGGTTCCTCCCCTCCCCTCCTCCCCCCCCAGGTCCGCGCGTCTACTTCGTGGAGAGCACCTACGTCCCTCGTCGGTTTTGCGGCTCGAAGGTCAGGACACACATGAGTACGGGTCATCCTGGGCCGAATGCCGACCCAGTGCGCAGTATGCCTGCGGATGCCGTATGCCGGCCACTTGTCCCCTGCGCTGTACTGCAAGTGCGCGCCGTATGCTGGTCCCTGGTGCGCAGTATGCCTGCGGATGCCGTACGCCGGCAATCATTCCTCTGTGCAGTATGCCTGCAGTGTGTGCCGTATGCCGGCCATTGTGCGCAGTATGCCAGCGAATGCCGAATGCCGGCCCTGTACGCAGTATGCCTGCGATTGCCGCCTGTCAGCCCCTCTCCGCAGTATGCCTGCGCGCGCGGCTGTATGCCTGCAAGTGGGCGCCGTATGCCGGCCATTAAGCGCAGTATGCCTGCGAGTGCCGTATGCCGGCCCCCCCCCATAGCGCAGTATGCCTGCGGGCGTTGCAGTATGCCTGCAAGTGTGTGCCGTATGCCGGCCCTTGTACGCAGTACGCCTGCGGTTGCTGTATGCCGGCCCAGTGCGCAGTATGCCTGCGGATGCTGCCTGTCAGCCCCGGTGCGCAGTATGCCTGCGGCGTGCGTTTGCCTGCCCTCTGCGCGGAGGATGCGGGTTATGGTAAGGTGCGTCACGCCAGCCGCGCGTAAGGCCGCGAGGGGGTGCGGGCCCGGCGTACGCTTTCCGACGCCGCGCGCCAGCATCCACGGCGCACTTACGAAGCTGACTCTTCCTGGTTTTTTTTGTTTTTTGTTTTTCGTTTGTGTTTTTTTTATTTTTTGGTTTTTGCTTTTTTTTTTTCTTCGTTTTTTTTTTTTTTGTTTTTCCTTTTAACTTATTTTTTTGGTTTTTTGTTGGCCTCGCTCAGACATCGTTGAGTTGCTTGGCGATCTGCCTGCTGGCGCATTCGGCGCCGACAAAAATGCCATCAGGGCGCGCGCGCGCGTCTCCGTGCGTCTACCGCGGGCATGAGCCCACTCGCAGCGGCGCGCACGGCCGATTGGGTCCTCTTCGTCGCAGCGGCCAACGCGGCGGAGGGGGGCGCATCGCCAGCTCCCGAGCTGGTGCTGTGCACCACGGTCGCGCGCCTGATGGCCGAAGCGATCGGGGCGGCCCGCCCGATTGATTACTCGGATGCGGCCATGCGCGATAAGTTGATTGCGGCCCTGAAGCCAGGCGCGAAGCCGTTTGCGGGCGATTCTTCCGCGGAGTGGCGCGATTTCGCGATTAAGCCGTGCCACATCAATATGGCGCTGCGGACACAGTCGCGAGCGATGGAAGCCTTCGGGCGGAAGGCCCCCGCCCCGTTGGTGCGCGAGGACGCGGGCCGCCGCACGGCGTGCCGCCCGGAGGGTCAGCAATCGGCCCCGGCGGAGGCGGCCGCCAAGCCCGCGGAGGAGACGACGCGGATTGCGGCGGCAATGGAAGAATACGTGAAGGCCAGCAAGGAATTGCTCGAAGAAAAGCGGGAGAAGCCGCTGGCGTTTACCATGGAGGCGCGCCGCGTTTTCGCATGCGCGGGCGGCATTGTTCGGGGATACGCGCCTCGGCAGGACCGTGTGCGCGAGGTCTGGCTCGGCAAGTTCCCCCGTGAGGGATTGCCGACCGAGGAGTCGATGCGCAAATTCGCGGCCGCGGGCCGGACGGCCCAGTCCCATGGCCGCTCATACATTGGGAGCGCCGAGGGCGAGAGCCTGCAGGCTCCCTGCTCGGCGGCACGTGCAATGACAAGCTTCCGTTTCGCCGATTGCTCCGCGCGCAGGACCACTGCATTAATGGGGGCGAATGCCGAAGCTGGGCTCGGTGCCAGCGGGGGCGGGCTCGTGGCGCGATCGCGCGTCGGCCGTCGCCGCGGCGAACCGCGCGGGTGCGGCCCTGGACCGAATGGATTTTCTCGGTTATGCGCACTTCCAGGTCGCGCGCGACGCAGCGCAGCGCGCGCGCCCACGCGCGCCCCGTGGCGCGAGGCCCACGTAATGGAGTGGGGGCTTCGCTGCATCCTGTCCAAAGTGTTTGATCCCGTCGTGCTATTGGGATACATGTACCAGCTCGCGCGCGTGAGCGAGGAGCACGGGGGCGTCAAGGCGCGTCCGCGGAGCGGCGGGCCCGATGCCCGGGGAGCCGCGCGCGGGAGCCCGCGCCGCGCCCAGGTTTCCTACACGTACGATTTGCTTCTCCGCCAGAAAGTGGCGAAAGACCTGGAACACGGCGACGAGGATGCGACGGCCCCGTTCACTGCGTTGTCGTGGGGCATTCTGCGCGCCGCCAAGGAGCGCAGCGCTTTTGAGTGGCCGCCGCCCTGGCATCGTGCATCGCGCTGCGCGCTGTAGGAGAGAGTCCAGCAGTCGGACCGCCAGGCGGCGTTCGCCAAGGGCGGGGGCAAGAAAGGCGGCAACGACCGGCGCGACCAGGCGCGAGCCCGCGCGCGCGCGCCCCGCGAGCACGAGCACGCGTCGCGGCGCGCGAGGCGGCGAAGCCACGGACCCCGGTGAGCCCTGTCCTCCGCCAGCGCTCGCGCAGCCCCCGCCGCGATACCTTCAGCAAGAAGGGGAGCGGAAAGGCCGGCAAGGGAGGGGCTCCCAAGGACGCGGGGAGCTCGTGGCACAAGCCTGTGCGAAAGGAGTCCTGGCGGTGGTGAAGCCAGGGCGCCGGCGCTGTGCATGCTAATTATTCGCCCGCCCGAGGCGCGCTCCGCGCGCGCGCGCGCCCCCCCGCGGGGGCGCCGCACCAGCCAGTGATGCAGACGACGGGGCCTCCCCATTGCACCCTGCCGACAGCGGTGAGGGCGCAGCATGGCGCGGGCCGTCGCCCGAGGGGCAGGAGGCGCCGCCAGTGCGCCGCGCGCGAGACCGCCCCGCCCGCGGCGAGCGCAGCGCAGGGCGCGGATGTTGATTCCGACGACGGCGCCGAAGGCGGGGGCGGCGACCTTTGCCCCCAGCAAATCCACGATGCCGGCTGCGCATTTGCAGAGGCCCTTGCCCGCCACTCTACGGGGGCGGAGCCGCGAAGCGCGCGCGCAGATCAAAGCCGCCGTGGATGCGTTGCTCGACGACGAAGACAAGAGGGCGGGCATGAGCCCTCTTTGCCACGCCGCCTGGGCGGCACACTTGCCGCGAGTCCGCGAGATAGCGCCGCGTGCGGGACCTGAGCGCGATGCGGCGGTGGCGGCGAGCCAGACGAGCGACGCACTCTTGCAAGAGAGGCGCGAGGCGGCGTTGCAATTTTGGCGAGAGCGCAAACGTGTGAAGGCTTCAGAATGGAAGGCGCCGCCCGGCACGCCGCTACCGCGAAGCACCGGCGGAGAGCGCGGTCGGGCGAGGCACGCTATGCGAAGTTACCATGGCATGTGCGCTCCGTCCTTGGGCCTGACAAGAACTTGTTGCTTTTAGCCGAAATGATGCAAGCTGCAGGGGTGACCAGCGACGCAGCGCGCGCGCGACAGCGGGGCGCGGCTCCGTGCTTGAGGCGTCCGACGAGAATTTGACGTGTGACTTGGAGCGGGGCTTCCCGCTAGTGGGGGTCCTGCCGCGCTCGGGCATGAACGCGCCCGTGACCCCCAAGGGAGCCGAATGCCCATCCGAGTTGCGCAGCCGAGCGGACACTTTGAACGCCGCCACCCTCGAGCGCGTGTCTCGGGATCTGGGGGCCGACGTGGAAGTCACCCAGATTTTGCATGATAAAGCATACGAAGAGGCGCGCGCCGCGCAAGCCAGCGGGGACAGTCGCCCATGCTGCGACGTCCGCGAGCGTGCAGGTGGCCGCGGGCCAGGCAGCGTGGGCCCGGTTGTCCGACCTGCCACGCGGGGCGGTGTTAAACCCGCGATTCCCTGTAGACGAGGGATGGCGCTGGAAGTTGGAAGAATGGATACGCAAGGAATGGCGCATTCGCCGCGGCATGCACCGTCCCCCCCCCTGGGCGCTGCGCCGGGAGCCAACGCGTCCAGGTACGCGCGATCGACGATTTCACTGCCACGGGCGGTAATGACTGCGCCGCCGCAGCCGAGAGGTGCAGGCGGGCCCTTTCCCCCCCCCCCGCCCCTCGCGCGCGCTGTCCGCTCTCCCGTGTCGCCGCGACCGCGCGTAGGGTGGATTCTCTCGATGCTCTGGTCGAGCTGGCGCGGATCGCGGCCGCGGCCGGCACGCCGGTGCTGAGCCAAGAAGATTTCATCGGTACTTACAAAACGTTGCCCGTGCGAGGCGCCGACCTCCCGTTGGCCCATTCGGCATGGGCCAAGGGAGCCCGCGAGGGCTACTGTCTGCAACTCTTGAGCTGCCCCTTCGGCGCCGGGGCAGCGGATGCGCTTGGGACCGCGTTGGGGCGGCGCTCCAGGCGCGAGGCGCGAGCGCCGCGGCGGCACGGCGAGCGCCCCGCGAGCGCGGCAGGCCATCCTTGCCAAGCTGTTCTCGCTCGCTTCGGGCCGATTCGTGGACGATCTGTTCCGGGCCGACGCGGACAGGGGGCCCGGCACGGGCGGCCCCCTCCCCCCCCCCCCCCCCTCGCCGCCAGAGGTCCTGAGGGCGGTCGTCGAAGACCCAAGGACCTTTTTTTTTTTTTTGTTTTTTTTCTTTTTTTTTTTTTTGTTTTTTTTTTTTTTTTTTTTTTTTTTTTTTTTTTTTTGCTTTGTTGGGCTGGCGCCTGGATTTTGGCGCCTGGACGCCGGCAAACGCGTTGTTGCCGAGCCGAGGGCCACTGTGCTCGGCGTCGACGCGGAAGTGCGCGGATCGGGCGATGAGCTCTCGTTAGTATTCGCGATCGGTGGCGACAAGCGCCACAAATGGATCCAAGAGATCGAGTGGGTGCTGGGGGCAGGGAGAATGTCGCCGGCGGCGGCATCAAAACTTGCCGGCAGACTCGGATGGGGCTCCTCTGCGGTGTTCGGCAGAGGCGCGCCCAAGCTCCCGCGCGCGAGCGACGCGCGCGCGAGAGCGACGGCAGGTGCCCGGGTATACCTCGCCCCGCTGTTCTGGCACGCGCAGCAGCGGGGATGGAGGTTGAAGTCGCGGCTCCGCGGGGCATTGGAATGGTGGCTGCGCTTCCTCCGGAGCGCGCCGGAACGAGCGGTGCCCCTGCGGGCGACCCCGGAGCGGCCACGCTACCTCGTCTATTCCGACGCGACGGGCGGCGGCAGGCGACATACGCGCGCGCCTGTTTGGAACGGCGCCCGCATTGCCCGGCCCGCCCCGCCTCCGCAGGCTCGCGTGGGTCATCACTGGGCCCAGCGGTAAGCGCTATGCAGCGGCTGATGTGCCCTCGTCGATCAAGCGGTGGACGAAGCACCGCAAGGCGCAGGCGGGAGCGCCCCGGCCACGTGTAGCCTGGCGGACAGCCCGCCGTGTTGCGAAAGGTCGCGGCATGGGAACTCGTCGCGGCCGTTTGCGCATTTTTTTTTGTTTTTTGCTTATGTCTTTTTTTTTTGCATTTTTTGTTTTTTTTTCTTCTTTTTGTTTATTATTTTTTTTTTTGTTTTTTTTTTTTTTTTTTGTTTTGTTTTTTTTTTTTTTTTTTTGTTGTTTTTTTTGCATCATTTGCTCGCGACGCTGCGCGATGCGGAAATCGTTTTGTTTGTCGATTCGAAGGCGCGGCCGGGCGCGGGTCGCCGAGCTGCCCGCGCGATGCTCCGCTGACCGCGCCAGGCCGCGCTCGGGGCGCTCCTACGCGGGACCTCGCGCCAGGCAGATTATAACGCGCTCGTGGCAGATATTTGGTTCGCAGCAGCGACCGCGCGGTGCCTCCTGAGCGCGTGGTATGTGCCATCCGCGCTCAACGTGGCAGACGCCCCTACGCGGCCCGCCACGAAGGCGTCCGCGATTGCGGCCATGCACCGCGAGGGCTTCACCCGAGTGGCGTGGCCATGGCCCCGCGCGGCGCCCTGGCATTCGCGCGGGCATGCATAGCAAGTAGCACAGGGCAATTTGTAGGGGGCGCAAAGGCTTGCGCGGCGAGCCGTGACGACCAGGCCCGCCGCGAGAGGGGGCCCGCGGGCGCCATGCTTGCGCGCTTGTCACCCGCGTCGCGGTGGACGCCCGAAAATGATTCGCATCCGGTAGGCGCGGAAGCTCTGCAGTGTCTGACATCCATGCTCGCAGCCGAAGGAGCGGCGTATCCCCCCGACCTGTCCGGATTCACGGCGAAGGAGGCGAGGGAAGTGTTCCCGTGCCTCCGGGTGTGGTCAGAGTGCTTCACCGTGACGCTTATTACTCACGCGCGTAAGCTGACCCACGAAAAGGCAAAGCGGCCCCGGGAGGACGATGCAGCGGTATCGCTCTCCCAGGTCGAGCGCGCGCGCGCAACTCCGCCCCATCCGGCGGAGCAAGCAAGGCCGGCCGCCGCCCGCTGACCCGTGGGCGCGAAGGCGGCGGAAACGTTACTCGAGAAAGCGGCCAAGTGCCCGGCACCGGCACCGGGCTTGCGCGCGAAACGCCGGCCCGGCGGGGGTTTGACGCCTCAAGAAGCCCTCGCGTTGCTCTCAGCGGCAAGGCAGGCACGGCAGGCACCACCGCGCGGCGCCACCGTCCTCGTGCACCGCGCGCGGCGCGGAGGTACCAGCGCCGCCGATGCTGGCAGAGGCAATCCGCCAGCTGACGAAACTCCAGGCTCCGCCCGCGATATTCATAAGCGAAGGCGGCATTCCGCGGGAGGTGCGCGCGAGGCAGGACATCGGCGCGCGGCGGGTGCCAGGAACACCTCGTCGGCGCGCCGAGGAATTGCGGGTGTCAGGAGCAGGACTGGAGTGCATGCGCCGCATCCAGATGGCCGCGCTGTGGCGAGAATTCCACGCGTGGAAGCTCTCGGCATACCCGTATGCCTCGGCGGTGGAGTTGTACGGCCAGGCGTGCGATGCGGCAGGCGTCCCGCCCTGGCCGCCGTGCGCCATCGCGCGGGACATGATGGTGGCGCTCTGTCGCCGCCCGGGGACCCTGTCGAACTATTTGCAGGGCATTCGCTCAGTCCTGCATCTGCTCCGCGCAGACACAGGGTCTTTGGCGGACACGCGGACCCTGGTATTCGGTGCCCGAAAGGTACGGCCGCCGCGCGCGTCGGCCGCGAGCCCATGATATCGGCGGCAGGCGGAACCGCCTGGTGCGCAAAGATTTCGTGCGCGCGCCACGGCCGAAAACGTGCGCGCGATGTCGGATTGGCTGCGCGAGGCGCGGCCGCGCGCTCTTCGAACTAAGCGGCCTGCCGTGCGTGCCGGCCCGCGGGCCTGGCGTTTGGCAGATCGGACGCGGCGATATGGCCGACGCTTTCGTCATATGCTGGCAGTTCTGCTTGCGCTTCGGCTCCGAAGTAGTGGGGCTGAATGCGCCTGGGCATAGTGCCGTCTCGCTCCACGTAGACGAAGGAAAGCGCCAGGTGCAGGTGCAATTCCGCCAGCGGAAGGGGAGAGTGGCCCACGACCCGGCGGGCCGAGCGCGCGCGCGCGGCGGGGCGCGCCCCGGGCTCCCCGCATCGCGAGGTCTGGAGGGTATGCGTATGCCAGCTCCAGGGCAAACGATTGTGTGCGGTCTGCATCATTCGGCATTCGCTCCGGCCCGGCGAGCAGCTCCTGCCGGGCGTCTCTTACGTGGACGGGCTGGCTTGCGTCAAGCTCGCCGCTGCCCACCTCGGGCTCCATAGGGCATTGGAGTGGGGGACGCATTGCTTCAGGCGCGGCCGGGCCGACCAGGCATGGGCTCCCCTTGCCGTCCCCTGCCTACCCAGGGCCCGCGCGCAGTTCGTGTCTCTCGCACACAGGCACTCCGCGCCGGGGGGCCAGCAGCGCTGTTCTTCGAAGGGGGTTGGAGATCTGTGGCCGCGCTCGGGCACTCCATTCCGACAGGGGGCACGGCCGCGCTGCCTGGGTCGCGAGGGCGCGGCGCTTGGCGGCGCACAGGTACCCGGCCGCAAAGACGCGAGCCATGGTGCTGGCGGCAGAAGCCGAGATCGCGCACTCCGATTCCGACGAGGCGCCGCCCTGCAGGCATCGGGGTCGGGGCTCCGCGGCGGCGCGTGGCGCGCAGGACGCGCCGATCGCCGCGGAAGCGGTGCAGGGGCCGCCCAGGCCGTGAGTCAAGCAGACCAGGCATCTGCGGTCTGCTTAGAGCGCGCTTGGGCGTCGTTCCGCCGAGCATGCATCGGGAGGCGTCGGCGAGGTTGCTCGGCTCCGCGACGCCGACTCGCGCTCACCCCACCGCCTGGCCTGGGCCTGCGCCAGTCGACGGTTGTGCCCTGCGTTAGCGCGGGCCCAGCCTCGACGCGACTTCTCATGGGCGCTCTGGGCAGCATTTGAGCGCGGGGAGAAGTCGCGCGAGCGTCGTGGCCCCTATTGGCTATCTTCTTGCTTGTCTCTAATGCTGCGGGACGGCTATTCACGGCTGAGGCGGATCCCCACCCTGCGCGCCCGCGAGCGCGTTCTCGTCGCAGGTGAATGGGATTTGTCTCACGCGTGGCCGTCCCGCTGGCGGGATGCGTTTTTCCCCACCCGCCCGACCCTGCTGCGCGAGCGCACTGGCGTCGCAGTGGCTGCCAGTTGTGTCGAGGCTGGGCTGACCCAGCGCCAGGCTTGGGGGAGGCGTCGGCGAGGTTGCTCGGCTCCGCGACGCCGACTCGCGCTCACCCCACCGCCTGGCCTGGGCCTGCGCCAGTCGACGGTTGTGCCCTGCGTTAGCGCGGGCCCAGCCTCGACGCGACTTCTCTGCGGTTGGGGCGTACGCGCGCGTAGTAGTTTTCTGGTCGTCGCATAGTGATTCGCGTTGTTTTTCTGCCAGAACAAACTCAGCCATGACAGTAGCGAAGCATCGCTCAACATACGGACATGTTTCACCCGTATCCAAATCGTAGGTTTCTTCGCAGTCCGTGGTCAAAGGTACCGGGACAGTTTCGTCAGCGTCGTCGTGATGAGCGCAGACTATTTCTTGCAAGTGTTTTTGCTCGTCACTGGCCACTGTCGCGAGCGCGCGATTGTCTGCGATCATCTCGGCGGGTGCAAAACACAAGGATTCCCGTGAGGGAGTCTCAAGTAGTTCTTTCTCCCCATGGAGTTCAATGCCCCACGTTTCCACGATCTGCGTTTCCAAATCCGTTTCCGACTCGTCAGCGATAGTCGGTGGGTGGTTGCCGTCGAGCGCGGACGGTGGTAGAGGTCGTTTTTTTCTTCGTGGGCGTTGCCGCCCGAGGCTGGCTTGCCCGCCAGGTCCTCAAGCGTAGATAGGTCTTCGTCGAAAGCAGCTCAGGGCATTGAGGACTGAAGACATTGGATTACTCGTGCATGCGCGGCCCCAGGAATGTCGCATAGATTTAGGGCTGTGCCTTCCGATGCGTGGCGATGAAATCCCGGTGCAACGTCCTTGCCATCGCATGCCAGGGCGCAGCGATCAGCGCATGGCGCTGTTGGTAACCTGTGGATGTTCGTAGCCAAGCGTACCTTTATTCTGTTATGTCTTCGGACTTTTGGGATCGGGAATTGTTGGGCCAAGCGCAAGCGAGGCGAGAGACGACTCGCCGCTGTCATCCGCAAGTTTTTTTATTTGGCCAGCAGGTAGCCGAACACGATGGCAGGTTCCCCGGCAGGCAAGCTCGCGATAAAGGTCGGCACTGCGCGCGTGGCCGTTGCGTCGGAGCCGATCTCGCGGACCTCCGACACCTCAATGTGCAGCATGCGACTGCGCGGGGAGTTCTCGACCGCCGACTTGCACTGCAGCTTGACCTCGGTCAGGGCAGTTCCGGGCGATGGGGCATGTGCCGCTCCATCCACCCCAGCCGTCGTTTGTTGTGGTCGGACGGTGGTAGTCCACGAGATCTCCTGGCTGATAGTTTTGGCGCCCTGCTGCCGTCGTTTTTGCGCGTGGGGCTATGTTGGCTTTGGCAACTGCTGTAGCCTGGGTAAAAGTCTCGATGCTTATTCCCCTAATTCTCTGTTCACGATTGTGATCGGACGTTTCCGTCCCCTGTTGGTAGTCCAGTGCCGGGACATCTGACAGGCTTGCCGGTTGTCGGCCATACAGCGTTCGATATGGCGTTGTTCCGTTACAGAATGTAAACGCACTGCAGACACATAGTCTGTCGTGCAGTAGGCGTGTAAAGCTTGGTGGGGTGTTGTGTCGTCTGTCCGAGGATGCCGTTGCGTACCTCGGTGGCGGTGGCGTGCTGGCCTCGGGCACGGATGCGAAGCTCCGTGTCTTTGGTTTTTAAGATGGCTTCGGCGGCATCGCTGTTCAGGGTGCCATCTCCGTCGGAGGGCATCGCAGAAGCGGGGCCGCGCTGCGTCCAGCAACTGCGAGGGGCGCCCAAAGCCGCGCGCATAGCCCTGTCGGCAATCTCTTGGCCCGCAGCCCAACGAATACATCGGCCAATGATGTTGAACGCAATTTGCTGTCTGTAGAACATAGAAAACGCATTCGGCCTCCTCGTCGAACTTGCCAGGGGGGGCTGATTGATGGCATAACTGCGTTGCCTGGTTCTTCCCAAGCTTTGCGCTCATTGCATGAGCCAACTACCATTCTTATCATGTTCAATTGTGCAACATCTCGTCCCACGCGCGACAGAATGGCACGCGTCTTCGGTTTAGAAGCGCGGCGCCAAACCAGGTGGAGTTGTCGCAATTGTTTTACCGCGGTGGTTTGATTGTAATTCCGTGAGTTCTGGAGACTCATCTGAATGTCACCATGGCCAGTCAGGCAGTTTCGCACGCGGCCTCGCTTCCGCTGGAGGCGGGGGGAGGAGGCGGTTCAGCACCGCTCTTCCCGCCCGCGTCGCCCAGCAACGCGCAGTGGATCCGAAGAGTTGCCGGCCCCAGAGCTGCTGGAGCCACTGCCGCCAGAGCCGCGTACATCTCCCGTCGCGTCGTAGCTGCCCGCGCCCACGGTCGGGTCACCAGAGTTTCTACGAGTACGGATAGGTGCGCGTGGCAATGGACAGCCCCGCGGCGTCTGTCGTGCAGGTGGCATCTCTGTTGGAGCTGGTACCTCGTCAAATTGTTTGCCTGGCGCCGCGCAGCAGCAGGCGGCGCAGGCGCCGCCGCCGGTGCTGGCGCAGCCGGCGGGGCCTGTCCGAAGTTGTTTGGTAGGTGCCATGGTTTGGCAATATACAATTTCCTTGACGTTAGCAGGTGCGCCCATTTGTTTTTGCCGTCGTCCTTTTTGCAGCTTGGGCATTCCCAGTGCAGTTCTTTGTCAAACCATTGACATCGTCGTGGGTTGCGGTTGTGTCGCGGTGAGTTCACGTGAATGTTGTCCACGCAAGTTGGGCATCCAAGTCCACTCGGTGGTGGTCGGCGGATAGATCCATTCGCTTCGTGTGGCATCGCGGGATCGCCAAGCTCGAATCTAGCACAATTTACCACGAAGGTGTTTGTATGTTGGGGCTCCTTGTGAGCCAGTCCCGCGCCTCCTCGAGGTGAGGGTGGAGGCGATGCGTTAACAGGTCTGGCTCCCAATTGTCCTCTGCGCCCTTCGCCTCATGGTGGATGGTTGCCAGCAGTGTTCGTGCCATCTCACGGCGATCCACCGGGCGGCCCGACTGATGCCAGCGGCCCATTGTCGAGCTGACCACGATGGTGACGGCGTCGACGACCGCCTGGTCCAGGAAACGATTCAGCGCCTCATGATTATAACCGCCAGTGTCCTGGCATGCCTCGGTTGTCCGCCCGCGATCGGCTTCTGTCTCGACGCCGTGCTGGGCAGTGCTCCCTGCGCTGATGTAGGCGAAGGTCTCCGCCGACGCCTCGTTGTCTGGTCTGGGAGTGGCCTCCCCGTAGCACGAGCAATGATGGCCCGGTGTCCCGAGGGCGTTTTTTCCAGCGCAAGTAGCAGCGCGCCCTTGCCGAGCTGCACTTTGTACGTGTGCGCGCCTTGGAAGATGATGCGCTATTTGCCTTCGTCCTCTTCTGTTGCGTGCAGGCGAGGCCAAGGATGGCTGGCAGGTCTACGCCGAAGCGCTCGGCGACGTTGCCAACGAAGGCGTCCATCTTTGAGGTTGGCGGCCTGTCGCGGCGGTGGTTTTGACACGCAATCTTGAATGCCCCCAGAGCGCGGCATGCCGCTGCACCACTGCCAACGCCGTTGACGTAGCAGCCTCTCTAATTCCATGATCCTCGGCATGCGTCCTTGCTGTCGAGAGTGGTTACAAAATGCCCGTGCGGCGTTGACTCCGACGATGGTGATGCTCGAGCCAATGGCCACCGGGATGCTGAGTAAGCCAGGGATCAGAGTCTTCAGTTTGCTGGGCGCATAGAGATGTTTAGCGCCGGCTGGGGTTGAGATTGCGAGCGTTTCCGCGCCCATCTGTCGTTGGAGCCTCCTTTGGTGCATGATGAACTGGTTCCGCGAGAGGCCCGAGGTCGTAAGGTCCCAGTTGCTCATGGGCATGTGAACCTCCTCTGCGGTGGCAAGCTCCTGCTCTATTGCCCAATCGGCGTACCTTTGGCTGTTGAGCGGTTCGGGCAGGACGTTCGTGGCCTGGCCCGTGGCGCGGATCTCGGTGTCCTGCAGCGTGAACGCTGTAGTCTGGCCGCACATGGCCCGCTCTGCCTCCGCTGCTTGGTACATGTCTCGGGTCGGGCGAAAGGGGGGGATTGGGAAAGGAGGGGTTAGGAAATTTGCTGCATGCAGCTGGTTTCGGCCTCACCGAGGGGCCCATTCCTCGATGCATGGTCGCCTCTGGCGCCGGGAGGCGCCGTGAAAATCAGCTACGTGAGCTGATTCTCACCCCCCCCCCTTTGCTATCCCACCTTTCGCCCGACCCGAATGTCCACATCTTGGCTGGGCCTCGATAGGGGGCCCGACCCTCCTGCTCGTGACCGAGCGGGGTCCTGCGGTGGAGTCGCCGGCCCGTTGCCGCCCGCCGCTGCTGTTGCTGCTCCGGGCGGTCCAGCAGTGCGTTGCTGAACGGGTTGGGGCCCAACAGGTTGAGCATAGTGTGGGCATAGTGTGAGGAGCAGGTGTCCCCGCATCTTGGATCGATGGGCACACGATGCCCAACGGTTGGGCATAGTGCTGCTCGCACTATGCCCAACCGTTGGGCATAGTGTGAGCAGCAGGTGCACCCGCATCTTGGATCGATGGGGCGTTCACTGCAGGAGTCCCCGCGTCAATGTAGAAGCCCGATGGGTGTGGCCATGGCTGCTGGCGCTGCCGGCATTGCATGGCTCGCGGCCGAGATGGTTGCGGGAATTGACATCAAGACCTCATCCAGCCTCCTACGCAGACCGCTGGATTGCTACAGCGGCTGAGGTGTTTGATGTGTCAATGTGGCCCGCGTGCGGATGCTCTGCCTCAATGATGATTGCCCCCCTGCTAATGGCGCATGGGGCTTCTACATCGGCCCCCGCTCTGCCACTCGGCACGCGTGCCCGAGCGTTGCGGCCCCAACACTCCGCGCGGCATTGATGCCCGCGTCGCAGTTTGCACATTTTCTCGCGCGACCCGAAAGACTCGAGGCACGCTGCGCTCTGTGGGAAGGATGTGTCCGAAACTACAGGCGCCTCTGTGTTGGGGCGCGTCCGCCTGTGGCGTTGCTGCGCGGACTCCGACGCCTCGTTTGGCGATGGCGGCGGCCCGCCCCTGGACCTCGGAGTCGACCTTGCAGTCGGCGCGTGTCCGCGCAGTGAGTTGTTGACCATTTGTCGCATACGGATGGCATTATGTCCCGCGCAGCCCTCCGAGCTTCGTCTGCTGCGCGCAGATTTGCCTGCATCATGGTGCGAACGTCGTGCAAATATGTAGGCAGGATGCTTGCAGATGGGTCGATCTCGAGGGCAGGATGTTGCACCTCGATGTCCGGGTCAGCTGGTGGTGGCTGATAACCCATGTGCGGGTGCGTCTCCGTGACTGGAACGCGCGCTGCCTGCGCCTGCAAGCGGTAGAAGTCATCTGCCATATCCCGCGTTAGTTGGTTCTGGGCCAGTTGGCCCAACATTGCTGTTCCATCGACCTCCGCGAAACACTCGTGAGCGGCCTGTCCGTACGTGCTGAAGCCGGCCCTTGGAGTGGCAGGTATGTCGGGTGCGCAGCGAACGCCAGAATGAATGGCCGCCTGTCCAGGTGGTCTGCTGAAGGATTCGCGTCTAGGCACCACTCCCAGAGCGGTGTCCAGTTGTTCCTGTCGGTCACATCCACTCCGAGCAGGCGCATCTCAGACATGGCCGCCTGGGGTTGTCGCTGCATGAATCGCTGTTGTTCCAGTGCCGACTGCGCGTGTCCAGGCTGGTCTGGTGATGGTGCTGCGATCGGCGAGCTTGTTTGGCTGCCAGTGGCCTGGCCTTGGCGTGGTGTGCCAAAGGGCGTTGATGCTCTTATCGTTCATCGGGTCAATGAGGTCTTTGGAAATGGGGCCGCGAAACGTGCGCGCAACAGTTCACGCAATAGTTGGAAACAATCACGTACATCGCACCGTGCCTCGTGCAATAGCGGGGGTGTAACAGGTTGTTCGCGCGAGCGCAATAGTTCATCTCTGCGATGCAGTAGCTTGTGTTCTCGCTTTTTGGCGAGCAATAGCTTGCAATAGTTGGCTTGCCACGATGCAGTGGCTACGTCTTGCCATGCAATCTGACGCAATGGTTGAGCACGCGGGCGCAACAGTTCGCAATAGTTGCGCGCAGTAGTTCCACACAGCGAGCTATTGCAGCTGCGGTTTGCAGGCCCATTCCCAAATATCTCATTTCCCCAGAACCAACTTATGGCGACTGCCAGGTCAGGATGCTGGCGCAGCGTGGCCATGCGCTGCATCAGGTCTTCGTTGCTCGTCGCAGCTGCCTGTTGGCCATTCGGCGTGTCCGCCCCTGACGTCAGGCTCGTTTTCGACCCTGGTTGGCCACATGCCTTGGGCTCGAACCGCGTGGTGCCGGCGTGCGATGGAGGCCGAGCTGTTCCGAAAGCCGTCGATGGTCATGCTGACATGTTGCCTAGGACTGTCGCTCAAGGGTCATGCCTGGCGAATGCATCAAACAGGGTTGACGCCTCATTGGATGCTGGCATCATCCAAGAGGACGAGCTTGTGTTCGTTGGCAGGAGTGCCGGTGGCTTGGCGTTCGTGGGAGTTGCTACGTCGGCAGGTGCCCCCGCATCCATCCAGAAGCTGGTGGTGGACGCGTGCGCTTCTTCGCCGAGGCAACCCAAGGGTGCGTCCGTCTCTACGCCGAATTTCTTGTCAGGCTGAAACCAATTGTCCTGGATTCTGACATCGTCCATGGTCAGCGGCTTGCCCTGTTGGCTAAATGTCTAGGGATTGCGCCATGCGTTTTTGCGTGAACACCTTGGCGTGATCACCAGCTGGATGAAGTACTTGGCCGCGATGATGCCGTCGAAGCCCTCCGTGAAAAGGACGTCGTTGAAGGAACGCCATACTTTGGCTCCGTCCCGCAGTGGAAGCGGGACGGAGGTAAATATGAGGACCTCATTATCTTCCCGAAGACCAGACAGAATTCTATCGTCCCCCGGCAAGTACGGACATTTGTGAACGAATTGCTTGCCGTGTCTGCCTCTCTGATTGTGTTGTGCACGGCAGGAGAATCCGTTTGTAATGATGTTTTCCACGAGTTCCCACATCGCGCCATGCATGACGAACTTAGGATCTCCATCGATACCAACAGTCGTCACTGGACGGAGCATCATACGTGTATTTCAAATGGAAATGACCTTTCCTGCCACCCGAGCTGTCTTCATCAGCCAGGCAAGATAGTCCTCTGTTTGATGACACATTCACACACGGTGATTCCATCATGACCATTACCTACCCAGAGGTTGTTCAAGAAATCTGTGACCATGGCCCAGCCATCGTATCGACCCCATGACTAGCATGCGTTTTGAAACGTCTCGTCGATGGTTCCATTGCGATATGGTCTGTGCTTTCAGGTCGTAGACCACCTCGGACATGGCAGTAATTTCGCGATGCGGTGGTAATGGATGGAATGTTGAGCCCCTTCATTTTATTTGGGCTTCCAAGGCCAAAATTTGTTATTTAAGTCGAGGGATCTGTTTTCATGAAGTTTATTTAGTATAACATGTTTTTCCATACCGGCGGGTACTAGGCATTGGCAATACGCATGGTTCGCAAGTATATTCCTCTTCATCGAATGTGTCCGTCCCTATTGGTACGTCTGTTCTTGTTGCCTTTGATGCTACAGCCTTAGACTTTGGCTTCCGCATTGCAGCCTGTGGCCCAGCAGATGAGGATGCCGCGGCAGGTAAATTTGCAGCTGTTGAAGCCGGTGGTCCGCCTTGGAATTCGGCCGTTGCGGTACCATGCACTCTGCCGGATGCTTTTGCGGATGACCAGGGTGTCTCAATTTGGATACTTCTTGGTGTTGATTATGGCTGAATGCCAATTGGCATTGGATTGGATGAGCCAGTGTACTGGTTGCCTTTTCCTTCTTTGGATTGTGAAGGCCTGACGGCCGGTGCCGCCTCCCCACCTGGAGAGGAGGACTCGAAGAGGACCGGCGCGCCGGAGAAGGACTGGCGTGGGAGAGGAGGACCCCCAGAGGCTATGCGAATCTGACCCCCCCGCAGAACCCCCCCCCTTCGGGGGAAGGGGGGGGCTTCCCTTTGACGTAATGAAGCCGTGGATGGAATTCCCTCAAGCTGCGATTCCGTTCCCTAGACGAGGAAGTGTGCTCTTTCTCTCTCTCTCTTTCTCTCTCTCTCTCTCTGTCTCTGTCTTTCTATCTCTCCCCCGACGGGAGAGGAGGACGGGAAGGAAAGGACGAAAGAAGGCCCCCCGTCGACGGGACCAGACAGACACCCACTCACGCCGACAGGATTCCTTTCTCGGGGATGTCAGGTCCTTGGTCGCCTGGTTCTTGCGATTCCGGACGGCTGCGGGATCAAAGGGCGTATCAGGTATGGCCTTGGCTTTAGGATCGGGTCCGTTGCCCTTCCCCGGTTCCGAGCTTAATTTGTCCTTGCCAGACCTCCCCTTGCGTACAGCGGGTAAGGAAGGTGTCCAGTTGCCGCGATGGACCGGACCCGTCTGGGATTCTTCGGACCGTGCGGCAACCGTTTTTTGGGGCAACCTGCGGCGCCACCTCTCAAAGCGGCAGCCTTCTTGCCGATATTGCTTGAACCTTCCCGCAGTTTACGCCGAGGACAGTACTTAATCTCATCTGGTGTGTTCCCGGGCTCGATATGGCAGTCTGGCGGCTCTGGATCCACTGCCCGTCCTGGGCGCAGTCTCTTTGCAGAAGAGGTGTGCCGGCCGCGTCCGCCGTTGTCCTTGGCGTTCTCGTCTTCGCTGTGCGCGTGGCCGCCCGCTTCCGTTGGCGAGGTTGGTGAGAGTGGCGCCTCCTCTCCGCCTCCCTTTTGCTTGCTCGATCTCCTCTTTTGCCCCGAGGGTAGATGCCAGGGGGAGAAGCTGGAGGTTCAGCTCAAGAGCTTCCGACGATCTGCCCTGTCGTGTTCAGTTCTCGCTGTCGAGGTAGTTATGCTGGCGTCACTCATCTTACGTTTCCCGCCATCATGCTTGAAGCGCCACTACTGATCGTAAATATTGAGGATGCGGTCATCAAGAAGCGCATCCAAGTCTTCATTGACGTCGTGAGCCTGCGACTCGGACGGTGGAACGTATTCCGCCCGAGTCGTGGCCGGTCCTCCGACGCCGTTGCCGTGGTCGGGGTGCATCGGCGCAGCCCGGTGATAGGGGCTGCGCGGCGGTGTGTCCGTGGGGCAGTTGTTGCGGTGTCGGCTGTAGGGTGGGCAGCGACGCATGCGCCAATTTAGTCCCTGCGAGCTTGCATGTTGTATCGCTTGTAGGTGCCCCTCTCATCGCTGTCTCTGCCCTGGCGGTATGATGTTTTGACAGTGCGGCCACCAGCATCACGGAGAACGTGCTGCATAGACCACCAACGGTGGATTTGTTCTTCGGTGCAGCCCTGGTCCAGGTAGTAGGCCATGTCCGCGCCATCTATTTCCATGCGTGGGCCTTCCAAGAGCAACCCTTCCAAGAGGAGGAGTAACCCTTCCAAGAGCAACCCTTCCAAGAAGGAGGAGTAACCCTTCCCCCTTCCAAGGGAAAAGAAGAGCAACCCTTCCAAGAAGGAGGAGCAACCCTTCCAAGAAGGAGGAGTAACCCTTCAAAGGGAAAAGAAGAGCAACCCTTCCAAGAGGAGGAGTAGCCCTTCCCCCGGCCCGATCCGCTGGAGCTTGCGCCGTGCGTGCGGGCAGCAGACTGGGCATATCCCTTGCCTGTTGAAGAGTCCCTCCTCCTCCTCCTCCTCCTCCTCCTCCCCCTCCCCCTCCTCCTCCTCCTCGCAGTTTCGCAGCCCAGCAGATTGCGAAGCTCGGAGGTTAGTGCCTCGGACCTGCCACGGGTAATCGAGCTGATTACCTTAGGAACATCTCTGCAGGCAAGTGGCCCAAGGCCTACAGCTCCTCCGAGAAGGCGCGGAGGGCCAGGGCCAAGTTGGGGTTTTAATTTCAGTCAGTCAGTAACCGACACGGTCGCAATATCCGTAACTCCGTAACTCCTGCGAGCCGCCCAAAAGGCGGCGAGCCGCCTTTTGGGCGGCTCGCCGCTACGGCCTCAGCCAGGACCTCTCGTGGCCGGGCTTTGTTTACCAGATTTATTTGGGGCGTTTGCTGTGGTGTGGGCTGTTGTGCTGCGGCCACGGCGGCTGCTACCTTTGTCGCCTTTGCAGGGGCCGCCCGATCCGCTAGGAGCCTGACCTGACTCGCCCCACATCATGAAGGTGTTGACATGGGTCTGGTCCCACCCCACAGCAGCCCGCTCCTCTTCCGTGAGACCAAAAACTGTGGGAGCTGGAAGCGGCAGAACCCTTTCTGCCCGTGTCCGCGCTGGTGTTCCAATCTTTCAGCGTCAGTGGCAGGTATGATCTCAATCGTCTTCGTTGCCCGTGGTCTGTCTACGACCTGTGCCCGTGCCCTTACCTCCAAAGAACAGGTCTTCAAAGTCGTAGTCGGTTAGCCTGGCTATGAACGTGGCCAACCTTTTACCATGCAATCTACAGGTGCGTCTACCACCCTTTCCACGACCCTTCCCCCACGAAAGAAGGCACGACGTACTGTTCGCCTAAATCTCCAAACTGGCTTCTTCATGTGTCGCCTCAACCTTCTCTTGGCATGACGATCGCCCAGGTATAGATACTGTGCCGCCGCGTCATCGCAATCGGGTAGATCTGACCAATCGAAGTGGTCGGCACCAGTCGAGGGGACCGTGTCGGCATCCGTGCTACAGTCGAAGTTTTTTTCTTCTTGTTGGCTGGGGAAACTCCAGAGGGTGGTCGCGTCAGGTGGCGCGTAACTGGCAGCCGATGGCCAGCCAGTGTTAGAGCCAGAAACCTGTGCGTGATTGGCTTCTTGGACCTAAAACAATGTGGATTCAGTAGGCTCTCCATCGTTCCAGATTCTGTTCGGTATGGCTGCCGGTTGGTCGCTAATTTCGGAATGGTATGTGCCAGCGATGCGGTTGTTGAATGAATCTGCTCCCGATGTTACCTGGGGAGCGCTCAGCCAAGTGTCCAGGGCTGCGCACACGCTCCAGGAGCTGATCGCACTGTTGCTGGGTACGGGGCAGCTGGTGGTTGAGCGGTCGCAACAGCTGCGCCGCTCGGGAGGTGCCAACTCCCAAGGCACGATACCTAATCCGTATCGGGATCTGGAAGTTGGGTATGCTGAAGCCCGCTGAGGCCGCTTCCGCTTCCAGCCTGGCCATATCACATCGGGCCAGTGCTGAGTCGACGCGTTCGCCCCCATCGACCCTGATGTCGATGGGGGCTGTCCCCGAGGGGAGCTGTCGCTCGTCCTCAAGGTTCTCGAATCTGGTGCTTAGAAGGTACATGATGTAGGAGACTCCGTCGGTGCGTCTGCCCTGTAAGGTTACACCGTAGTTGATGATGGTAGACGGCACCCTTATAGCAAGCGTCCTAGCTAAACCCCCAGGCCGCGCTGTAATGCAGCGGCCTGTTGGGGTGGAGTCATGCTTCTGCTTGCGACGTGGAGCCATGCGCCATGCGTGTACTTCACGAACAAAGTCGCGGAAGGGTGCGTTGCCTGCGGGGTTCCAGAAGGGGCCCCGAGTGCTTGTGTCATCCAGTCCTCCTCTTCGCATGTACCCCACGGCAAGACCTAGGCACACCCATATGAGTCCAACGATTGCAATTTTGACATATGCATGGTCATATTGTATATGATGATGCCAGGTTTACTATTTTTGGTGTTTGTCGCACCTGTGGGGTTGCGACTGGGGGTCTGGTCTGACGTGGTCGTCAGTTTGCGGATGGGTGTAGGTACTTGGTTTGTGAGGCGTGTTGCCACGCGGTGGGGAGATGGGGGTGCAGGAATGTAAGTTACCAT
The DNA here is from genome assembly GCA_963575745.1 of Prorocentrum cordatum. Taxonomy (NCBI): domain Eukaryota; class Dinophyceae; order Prorocentrales; family Prorocentraceae; genus Prorocentrum; species Prorocentrum cordatum. The sequence continues at coordinate 34,544 of CAUYUJ010015253.1, forward strand.
TTGGTTGAAGAGTATTGGGGGTGTAGTGGCTGATCGCCCGCGCAGTCGGGTACTCCACTGTGCCGTGGTGAATTGTTATGTACATAAGTTGATGCAAGAGCCAGCCACATAAAGTTGAGGCCAGCTCCGCTACCAACTGAAAAGCCAGGGCTTGGGGCTTGACCACGGGCCAATCAATTGAGGCCACTACTCTCAGGGTAACGTCGGAGACGTGTCTAGGTATCCCATATATTCTCCCTTTGTGGCAAGACAGGTGAGAGATAAGAGATGAGGTATGGATGGAGAGATGAACCATCGGTGGACTTATCCGAGCTCAGGCTCGGTAGTGTCTCGCTGACGCGAGCAACACATATAGGGCAGCGCTACCTTGAGCCAAGGTGGCGGCGATAGGATACAGCGTTCGCTATACAATCCTCCCCCTTTAACTCCGTTCAACGTACCGACACGTTTGGAGGTGCGACAGGGAATAATTCTTGACATAGGAAATTGATGGGCACTTCTCGGGGCCCTTGTTGGGCCTCCTGGGGGCCTTCCAGGAGGGGTGGCCTCTGGAGGTCTCGGAGAGGCCTTTTGGGGGCCTCCTGAGGCTCGTTGGCGTGGAGGTCTGTAGGAAGCTTCTCGGCCTTCGGAGGCCGTCGTGGGGTCCTCGCTGGGCCAGGAGCGGGATAACAAATCACCATGCCCATCGACATACATGCCCATTGCCACGGCAGCTCGTCGGTCATTGTATTTGTTGATATGTCGCCCCATTCATGTCACATTCGCTTTCCCCATCGGTTCCATCTGCCTCGTCTCCATGTTTTGTGGTATCTCGTGTGGATCTGGACGACAGCCCTCTGCATTGATATCGCCGCCATGAACGGCGCAGGCTGCAGCAAACATACACAGCGAGAAGGTCCCCAAGATATTGGCGGGCCCCAACTGTAGCCATGTTGGCTCAAGCTGTACAGCCAACTCATGTTCTACCACAGTCCATTATACATTTACTGAACAGCGAGGAAGTCTGTCCGTTGCGATCATGGTAAGATGCATTGTCTTACGCCAAACCGCCGACCCCAGCGCGGCCCTGCGTGCCCCTCGTCTGAGATACGTTGCCATGGAAACCCGTAAGTGTTCCGTGACCACGTGAAGCCCAGCACCAGCTCAACATGAGCCTTCGCGGACTAGAGTTTGAGGGGGTAGTTGAATGCTTTGGGGCCATCTTGGTGCGTCTTGGAGTCTTTGTGGGGCTTTATTTGGCCGTCTCGGCGTCCTCTTGAAGCTGCACATCCAAACCGTGTGTTTGTGCATTGACGTGCTGACCATGCTTGCACCAAATTGGCTGCACCACATAAAAGAGCATCACATAGTTATAGAGCATCCTGTAGAGCACATCGCATACATTGCAGCACATACTGTGTCTGCATGGGCTGTACATGTAGGTTGCACCGTACAATGCCAATATGTATATATGTGGGCATGGATATAGGTGTTACATACTTGTATACCCAGATACATACATGTATGGGTGTATGCCTCCACATATGTATACACATATATAGGCATAAGCGTGCATATAAACATGCATGCACCCATCCATACATACACACACGCATACATACGTACATACATGCTTGCAGCCACACTTGCACCCATACGCATATACATACATGCATGCATGCATACACACATGCATGTAAGCATACGTGTATTAATTCATTGTCTGTATATTTGTACATCCATACATGCATGCATGCATACATACATACATGTATGCATATACACATACATACGCATTCATCCATACATACATACTTGCATGCATGCAGACATACATACGCACACGCTTACACACCGACCTTCCGATATACATACATACAGACAGACAGGCAGACAGACGTGACACCATGCATGCACACACACATGCATACAACATACGTACATGCGTACATACATACATGCATACATACATGCATATCGACATACATACATACATACGTACATACACACAGACACACATACACATACATACATACATACATACCTACCTACCTACCTACATACATACATACATACATACATACATACATACATACATGCAGATTGCAGGCGCAGGAGTGCGAACAAAAACCACTAAACCGATAAACCGATACACCGAAATCATTTATCGGTTTATCGGTTTCTCTGTTCGTCGACCGATAAGCCGATATTTTCATATCGGTTTACCGGTCGATAACAGCACGAACCGGTAAACCAGTAAACCCGTTCTTTGGGCTTTCAGTTCTGACTCTGTCCACTGGTTCATCGGTTTATCGGTTTGTCGGCGTATTCGACGCGTAGCGATGCCCCAGCCCTAAGAACACCGCGCTGACTTCTCAGCCTGTGCAATGCGTTTATCGGTTTATCGATTGATCGGTTTCGTCGGTGCGTAGCCACGCCCCTGCCACCACCGCCAAGCCCGTCTTTCGCCCCCGTTTTCAGTTTTGTTTTTTGGTTTATCGGTTTATTCGGTGCGTAGTCATGTCCCAGCCCTGAGAACCGCGCCCTAACGCCTCGGCCCGCGCAATTGCGTTTACTGGCTTATCGATTTATATGTTTATTCGGTGCGTAGCCGCGCCCGAACCCTGACTCCGCAGCCCCAACCCTGCAACCTCAGCCCTGTTATCGGTCTATCCGCGTCTTCGGGTTCATTCGGGAGGCAGGCGGTTCATCATCTGTGCTTATTCTGGATCGGTATCTGCCGCCCCGGACAGAGTAGTTAACACTATACGGTTGGGGTCAGGGGTTAGGGTTTGGGTTAGGGGTTAGGGGTTAGGGTTCGGGTTCGGGTTCGGGGTTAGGGTTAAGGCTAAGAGGTAGGGTGAGGGGTTAGAGGTTGGGGTTCGGGCTTGCGCAGGGTGAAGAAATCCACAAGCGGACTTCTTAAGCACTCCACTCTGACGCCGTGGCGCGTCGGATGGGTGTAGGGTTTAGGGCTAGGGTGAGGGCGAGGATTAGGGGTTAGTGGTTAGGGTTAAGGGTTATGGTAGAGGTTAGGGTTTAGGGTTAGGGTCAGGGTTAGTGGTCAGGGTTAGCGTCCGGATTAGGATTAGGGTTAGGGGTCACGGTTTAGGGGCTAGGGTCAGGGATAAGATACAGGGTCAGGGTAGGGGTTAGGGGTTAGGGTTATGCTAGGGTCAGGGTTAGGTGTTAGGATTAGGTGTTACGGCTGGTGTTAGGATTAGGCGTTACGGCCAGGGTCAGGATCAGGACTAGGCGTTAGAAATTGGAGCGGCGGGTTTTTGGGCGGTTTCGGCATCCGGGGACCCTCGAACTCGCCCCAGGAGAGAGTCGTGGGTTTTTGTTTGTTGTTGTTGTTGAACCTTAATTACTAAACAATTATTATTGTTGGACCCCCTATATTCGCCCTGGCGCTCTCGCCGAGGCGCCGGCCGCATTTCCTCTGAAATTGAGGCTCACGCTCAGGCGTTTTGGGGTTCCGCCAAAACCGGCCCCCCAACAACAACAACGCTCCGGCTCGAGACTTCCTCCTTTTTTACTCGGGCTCGGTGCTCTTGCTCGCCGCCGAGAGCGGCTCCCGGGCCGGACGCCCGGGTCGGCGCCCGAGCCGGCGCCCGGGCGCCGGAAAATCGAGTTCCGAGGCGGCGCCGAAAAAAGGCCATTCCAATACACATTTTTCTTTCGAGAATGCTGAATTTCTGCTTCCGGCGCCCGGGAGGGAGGGAGGCCGTCCGGGCCGATTCCGGAGCTCGGGCCGGCACCCGGCCCGGCTCCCGGGCCGGACGCCCGGGTCGGCGCCCGAGCCGGCGCCCGGGCGCCAGAAAATCGAGTTCCGAGGCGGCGCCGAAAAAAGGCCATTCCAATACACATTTTTCTTTCGAAAATGCTGAATTTCTGTTTTCGGCGCCCGGGAGGCCGTCCGGGCCGATTCCGGAGCTCGGGCCGGCACCCGGCCCAGCTCCCGGGCCGGACGCCCGGGTCGGCGCCCGAGCCGGCGCCCGGGCGCCGGAAAATCAGGCCATTCCAATACACATTTTTCTTTCGAAAATGCTGAATTTCTGCTTCCGGCGCCCGGGAGGCCGTCCGGGCCGATTCCGGAGCTCGGGCAGGCACCCGGCCCGGCCGGCGCCCGGCCCGGCTCCCGGGCCGGACGCCCGGGCAGTTCATCCGATCGCGCCGAAAAGAGGCCATTCCAATACACATTTTTCTTTCGAAAATGCTGAATTTCTGCTTGCGGCGCCCGGGAAGCCGTCCTGGGCCGATTCTGGAGCGGCTGTGGGCCGGACGCCCGAGCCGGCGCCCGTACGTGGTGCTTCTCTGCTTCTGACGCCTGCGCAGCTTCCCGAGCCGCTTCTGGAACCATATCTGGGCCGGTCCAGCGATAGGTTTCCTGGATGTGCTGAACCATCCAATTTTTTGAGACTTTTGCGTCTCAAGGATAGGGAGAGAAGACATCAAAGGAGGATCAAAAAGCAACGTCGCTATGAACGCTTGGCTGCCACAAGCCAGTTCTACTTACTTGGACTACTACTACCGTTACCACTACTACTAGTGCTACAGCCGCAACAACAATATCATCAACTGCTGCTACTACAACTACTCATCCTTCCTCCCCCTCCTCCCCCTCCCTTCTCCTCCTCCCCCTCCCTATCTCTCTCATCTCCCCCTCCTCTTCCTCTTCCTCTCCCTCTGAGATGCGGGGCATGCGCAAGGCGATTGCGAAGGCGATGTGCCGTCCGAGCTATGGATGTTGAAGTTCCTCGGAAGAGGTGGTGGCCAAACCTTCTTGGGCGGGATATCTGGGTGAGGGAATATCGGATCCCGCATGCCAGAAAAATCCCCCATGATGGGGTGTGTTATCCAGATGGATGCATGTGTCATGTGGAAGCATGGCGCATGAGGGTAAAATGATTGTTGTTGTTGTTGTTGATACAGGCGGGGCAAGCCCCCCCGGGGGGGGAGGGGGGGAGGGGGGGGGGGGGGAACGGAACAACACAACACAACACAACGCACCCCTACAGGAGGATCCTGTGGGATCCGCACAGGGTTCCATAGGATTCCCACACGACCCTTACAGGGTTCCATAGGGATCCTCTAGGCCCGTTGTGGGGACCCACCTTGAGACTCCAAGGTCGATCTATAGTGCGGGGTCGAACTATAATGCGGGGGTCATACTTTTCTGCGGGTCGATCTATAGTTCGGGCGCGCCGAAAATAGTTCGACCCGTCGTTTTGGGGCAAACGGGGCTTCAGCACCCATGCTCGCGCTCACCCCACTGGGAGGGGTCCAACATATATTTGAGCCGACAGCAATGAATGACAACGATACACACAGAAGCGTTCTTTTCAAAGCATGCGCACAATCGGCTGGTCGCAGAACTTAGAGATGCATGCCACCGAAAACGCTCTCATGGACCTCCTTTGGCCCCTCCTTCGGCCAAATGCAGCGACAGATCCACCGAAATCTTCATCCCTATAGTTCCAGTGCTTCGCTGGTTCACCGCCGCCCATGCACAGCTCCAAAAACATGTGCATTTTAGGCTTCACTTTAAAATGGGCAGGAAGCGCGTCTTGCAAAGCGGCCGTCTGCGTGGCAAACTTTCTTGAATGCTCTCTAAGAATGTCCACAGCAAATGGGTGATTGTCAGAGAGTGCCTCGTAACACCGAGATAAGCTTTTCACCCTTGCGTGAATGGACGATTCTACAGCTGCCCGCTCGTCGACGCCATTCCTCCTATCAAGGAAAGCCTCCGCCATCTCCAATGCCCATGGAACCATGTGCCTGAGCATCCCCGCGCCGCACCTCATCTTAGCCGTCTGTGCTTTTTTTCCTTTCACAACGCCCCGCGTCAGTCTCGATAGGCGGCTGGTCTTCTCACCTGGCGGCTGCCTGTCGTAGAACGCCATCAAATGACCATGTAGTGTGGAGACGCGGCCTTTCTGGGTAGTTCCAGCCACCTTTTTGTGCGTTACAAGATACCATAGCAAGCCCCCTATGAAGTCAGCCGCTACTCCAAGATCAACAACGTGTAACCAATCTAGCTTCAGCAACTTTTCGTTCGCATACGGCACTTGGAAGAGAGGGCACACCTGCTCGCCTGAAACGATAATATTCGCAAGGACTTCTGGCCATGTGCGTCGGTGCGTTCTCCACGGCGCGTCTCTCCCAGTCTGCGATTTCACCTGCGGGGAGTAGCCAAAAACACTCCTCCTCCTCCTCCTCCTCCTCCTCCACCCCTCCTCCCCCTCCTCCTCCCACCCCCCCTGGAAGGGGCCGCAAAACGACGACGACGCACCCCCTCCCAGAGGGGATTTCCATCCTCCCCTGATGTGTTGCGCTCCCATGGCCTCGTCCTTCTTGATGTTGCACAGGAAGCATACTTCGTCATCTTGCCAGCCAGGTAGCTTGAGCACCTCCTTCATCATCTTCCAGTCCCCTTTGATCTGGCAAAGCACTCCGCCAATTGGTAGGGTTGCATCGGCCACTTGTCGGCGCTTCCTCCATGCGTCCTGCGCGCCGAAGGGAGAGCCGTCGTGCCGTGCCGTCGGCCAGCGCTTCGCAGCCAAGTGAACAAAGCTCCACTGCACCACTGCAAAAACATCATCAAATGTGTTGGGGCCCACGTGCTCTTTGAGGAACGCTGCGATTGGGGCCCGCAGGTTTTTCCAGCGCCCCGCAGCCCCTGGCAACATGAGGCTGATGATCTCTGCGCTCATCGATCGGTCCCAGAAGCAAGGGACCCCGTCCTGCCACACGCCCAGGGCCACCAGGTCGTTGCGACCACTCTCCGCCCTTGCTCTTTGCACGTGGCGCAGAGACACGCCGTCGAGACTCGACGTCTCCAGTAGCACGCTCCGCTCGCCAAAATGATGAAGTTGATGAAGTATTTCGTGAGGAAGCATCATCGCTAAGTCCATCAGTTGTTCTGTTTCAGACTTGGGGTCCCAGCCCCTCACCTGGCAGTGATAGAGCGGAGGCCACCCTTTCCTGAAGAAATCCCGCCTGAACTTCCTGGCAGCGTTTTTCATGCCCGACGTTGACTCCGTAGTCTGCAGGTCGGAGAGACCTGTCGCAGATGCAGAGACGCAGTCATTGATCAGCTGAGCGCCGCGCTGCCCGCTGACCACGTTGCTGCTTATCAGGTCCTGCACGTTCGCTCTCAGCCGCCTCTCCGGCGGCAAGCCCAACCTGTCATAAGGCAACCGCCGCCTGGAAAGCATCCCGCGGGGCCCGCGGGAGACAGGCGCGAGCGCGGCGGCCTTGAGCCACTGCAGTGGCTACGGACATGCGCGGCTGAGGCAGGGGGCCCTTGCCCTTTCCCGCGCCCCTCCTCCGCGCCCTCCTTCAATCCCTTTCATGCCCCTCCCCTCCTGCTAGTCCCTCTCAATGCAGTTACTGCCGATGATACCAAGCCCCCCTCCCCCCCGCCCCCCTCCCCCCATTCGCCCCTGCGATGAGGGGGGCTTCTTTACTGGCAAACCCAGAAACATGCGGCCCCTCACGAAGGGGCACCCCTGGCAGAAGAAGCGGCAAGTTCTCGTTTTCCCATGGGCGTCGGAAAGGCAGCGCTGCATGCGCGTCGTCGGGCGAGGCAGAGCATCTCAAACCCTACTGCATATATGCATGTAAATACTGATATGTAGATGTAGGGCCGCAGCTCAATTGAGGAACTTCTTGAAGCGCTTGACCGAGAGCTGAATGCCCTCGAACATTTGCTCGTGTGTGTTGTAGGCGGCCTGGACCTCATTCTTCAGCTTATCGTACATGTCCGTGTCCTTGCCGACAGAACCAGCGCCCTCAATTTTCGCAATCAGAACCTCCATCTCCGTCTCGTGCTGGTCCGCATTGTCCACGCACTTCTTGCACTCATCGGCCCAGTTCTGGAAGCTCTGACGGTCCTTCTGATCCTGATCCCCAGCCTTCGCGAGCAACTGATTCTTCGTGTGCTTCAGGAACTTCAGCTCCTTCTGATACTTGACCAGCATTTGCCTTGGTAGGGATCATAAACAAGCAATGCGCCGACATGCTTTTCAACGCAAACAACGCACGACAGAACGGATACGAACCAGTTTCTATCGCCATCCCCTCCAGGAGGGGCGGCGGGGGCGCGGCGGGGAGAGGGCCCCCCTCTGGGAGGGGTCTGGCAGAGCACCAGAGATGGAAGGGCAGGGGGCGGCTGCCGAGGACGGCGCGCGATCTCGTCCTTCTTACTCACGATCTCTGGCCAGTGCGGATTCTCGATCTTCACCTCGCCGCCCCCACCCGACCCCGAAGCGCTGGACGACGGGAGCTCGGCCATCCTGATGCCTGCAGCTTCGAGTTGCTTCAGGTTCTTCAGGTTGGACGTCCCCTTGAAGGTGCGCGAGTCCTTCGTCGCCAGCTGGTCATCGTCCATGTTGCGCTCGACGAAGCACCACTCCTTCCACAGAGGCCTGTCCTTGGCATCTTCCTTGATGGGGAATTCTTCTTTGGTGCCATGCTCTTCGCCGTTCTCCTCCCACCATTCCTGCACGAAGGCAGTGGCTCCCTGGACGTCCGCAAAGTCTTTGATGGTGAGGTTCTTGAGGGCCAGTGCCTGCGATACATTCCGGTACCCTCTCTTGGCAGAGCGCGCGTGCACCTCTTCATTCGTGCATCTCTCCTCGAAGGTGGCCAACCAGTCAAGTGTCTTGTCCTTGTCACCCGCGAAGGTCTGCAAGAAACGCTTCCGATCGGCTGGGTCCTTCATCCCGTTCCAAAGCGCCTGGGCTGCTCTGGCGGATTCTGCTGTGCTCGTAAGTTTCCCGCTGCCGTCCTTCTTCTCCGACTGGTACTTGAGCCACGCCCTCATCTTGTCGGCCTCCTGCTTGTCGAGCCCGTGCCCCTTCGGGGCCGCCTTCGACTTCTTCGCCGCTGGTGCGCCCTGGCCCTCGATCTTCTTCTTCGGCGCCATGCTGCACAACGGTGTGAGGAGAGTGCCCAGCAGGAGCAGAGGAGGGACTACTCCTGGGGCGGGCATGGCTGCCGCGGGACTGACCCCTGAAATTTGGGATACAGCAGCAAAATCGAAATGCCCTGCGGCAGCCGAAACGCCTGCGAATGGCAAGTAGATCGTCGGGGGCCTTCCCCGCGCACTTCAGTGGTGCGCGTGGGTGTGGTGTGGTGCTGTGGGTGTGGCGCGTGTGGTGGTACATTTCAGTATCGTCGAGCCTTCCCCTCAGCCAGGGGTTCGTTTCTCTCCCCTCGAAGGGGCTCGCAACCCACGCGGTCGCCTCCTCCCCCTCGAAGAGAAGGGGTGCTACCTCATCAGCGGTGAGGCGGGGAGGGGGAGGGGATGTGCCAGGGCCTCCCCCTCAGTAAGGGGTGCGCGTCCCCTCAAAAAGGGGCGCCCCCCTCTCTGGATTGCTTTGCGCGGCAGGCAAGCACAGGGGCCCGAACGACTCACCCATGATGCAATGCTACTGCTCCCCCCTGCTGCCCCTGCTCACACTGCCCCCCCTCATTAAAGGGGCTCACCCTCAGTAAAGGACGGTGGTCCCCCTCCGCAAGGGGCCCGTCAAAGATGTTTCAGGGGCTCCCCTCAATCAGGAACACCGCGCCCCCCAACCCCCCTAGGGGGCCCGTCAGATACGGTTCAGCCCCGCCCCCTCCCCCCCCACCCTCAGCCAGGGGCGTTTCGCCCCTCAGCGGGACTCGTCTGGCCCCCATGCAGCGAGGGGGGGTGCACTGCAAGCGACCTTTATGAGAGAGATTCTCTTAAGAGAATTCTCTTAAGAGAATTCTCTTAAGAGAATTTCTTGTTGGTTTTGCCTGAGACATCCACGCAATTCTCTTAAGAGAATTCTCTTAAGAGAATTCTCTTAAGAGAATTCTCTTAAGAGAATTCTCCAAAGAGAATTTCCCCTTAAGATAATCGGTTTCGTGATCGCCCGTCCCCTCTGCCAGGGGCAGCCGCGCGCGCCCCTGCAATGAAGGGGCCACAGTCAAGCAGAGCCCCCTTAACCCGTGCCGCCTCTATTCTGGCGCGAGAGGCCGCGCAAATGTATATGGATGTCGGCGCCGTCGCCGACGCGGTCGCCCCGCGGCTCAGGGCGCGCCGTCCTGGGGCGGACGGGGGTGCAGGAGGAAGATTGACAAGGAGGAAGAGCAGAAGCAAGAGGGAGATGGACAAGGAGGAGGGCGGGCGACAAGCAGGAGCAGGAGGAAGAGTGACCAGGAGGATGGAGAAGCGGTCCTAGCCCCTCTTAGAGGTCGCCTTCGGGCGCTTGCCGTTGCCCTTGTCCTTCTCCGTGTCCTTGTCCTTGTCTTTGCCGCCCCTCCCCCCTTTCGAGGGTCTGCCTCCCGCCTGGTCCGCGCGGGGCCTTTTTTTGCCTTGGGGTCCTTCTTTTTGTTGTCTGCGTTCTGCGTGGCTTCGTCTGCTTTCTCCCCCGCGTCCGCCCTCGCTGCGTCCGCCGTTGCTGCGCCCGTCTCTGGCTGCTCTGGTGTTGCCGCTTCTGGCGCTGCCGTCTCTGCCGCCTGCCGCTCCTCTGCCTCTCGTTTCTGTTTCTGCTCCGCTTCCTCCTTGGCCCGCGCTGCGTCCTCCGCATCCTTGGCAGCCTTGGCCGCCTCTTCCGCCCTCCGTGCGGCCGCTTCGGCAGCCAGCAGCCTCGTCCTCGCCTGCGCTTCGGCGGCCTCTGCTGCCCTCTGCAGCTCCAGGCGGGCCTCTGCCTCCCGCCTCAGCGCGGCGTCCCTCTGCTGTTGTTGCGCCCGCCTCAGGCGGATGATCTCCTGCTCTGCCCTGCGCTCCTGATCCTGCCGAAGGCGCTCTTTGTGCCTTTCGACGCGCCTCTGTGCCGCCTCCGTGCGACTCAATGCCCGCAAGAGCCTCCGATGCTGCCTTGCGTGCTCTTCCTTTAGCCTCATCAGCTCATCAGGCTCCTCTGACTCCCCTTCCTCCTCCATGCCCTCTTCCTCCTCGCCCTCATCCTCCTCTTCTTCCTCCCCCTCTCGGGCTCCGTCGTCGGAGGCGTCAACCTGCACTGCTTCGGCAGGTGCTGCCGCTGCTGCTGCTGCTGCGGGCGGGTCTGCTGCCGCGGGTGGCGGTGCTCCTGCGAGCGGTGCTGCTGCGGGGGGGTCCAGCCGCTGCTGCTGCTAACAGTGCTGCGGGTGGCGGGCCTATCGGTGGCGTTGGTCCCCCCTGCGGGGGCGGCGGCTGCGCTGCTGTTTCGCCCTGCTGCTCCTGTCGGGGAACGAAGTAAGCTCACCCCCATGAGAGGGGCCTCTCCTTGCGTTTATTCGGTCCCCCCTCGCTTATCCCTTCAAACAGGGGCCCTCCCTTCTTGGCAGCGCGGGGCAGAGGGGGGGGGTGCGGTCCTGCAGCAGGCCGACCAAGACCGCCTCCCTGGTATCGCACCTCCGCTGCCAGTGCCTGGCAGGCGCAGAAAACTGACCAGGATAAACATTGAGAAAATCAAAACATCAGACCGACATAACTTCACTCCTCAATGTTTGAGGGTTCCCCCCTCCCCACCACTTGCACCCTTGCGTTGCCTGGCTCTGGCGACCTCGCTCTTGCCGCCCCTCCACCTCCTCCCGTTGCGGTCGCGGTTGCCGTGCTCGTGGAACCACTGGGTCGCGTGGTGTTCCTGGCACGTCTTGCCAGCGCACACCGAGAAGAAGGTGTGTTTGCCGCACTGCCAACACTTCTTGCAGCTCATCCTGCGAAGCCACAAGCGGTGGGACGAGCGGGTGTACCGCTTTCTGTCGTCCTGGAAGTCCAGCATGAATTCCTCCTCCGCCTCGCTGTCGTCGTCGTCGACCTCAAAGACAGGCGCGTGCCCGTCCTGCAGGGTGTCTCTGTAAATCAATCCCTTCAGGAAGGGTCACGGGTCTCTGTGAATGAATCCCCTCAGGAAGGGGAGGTTCTATCGATAAATCCCCTCTGGCATGGGGTCTCTGTAAACGAATCCCCTCAGGAAGGGGCGCCTTAACCACGTGTACCCCCAGCTCCTCGTGAGGCCGCTTGCCGCCGCCGCCGCCTTCTGGAGGCAGCCCGCCGCCGCAGCCGCCCGACATCATCATGCCGGAAGCCTGGGGTCCAGAACGGTTGCGGCCGAAAGTTTATAGTCAGACTCAAAAGGCTAAAATCTGGGGGCCTCGTGGGAGGCCCTTCGGGGGGGTGAATGCAATGGAATTTCATAGGAATTCGTCCAATTTTAGACCCCTTTTTTTTGCTAAACAAGGTGGGTATAAAACTCGGCTGCTGGGTTGATTTTTTATCGCCCAGATGGCCAAACAAGTGGCCGTCACTCTTACTTTTCTCCTCATCCTGCCCCAACTCCCCCCTTGCATTATGCTTCCGCGCGGCCTGGAGCGCCGAGAGGCACATGATGGGCGCCCGCATGGCCGCGAGCTCGGGGCGGGGGGCTGGCCCCCAAGCGCGCTGGGTGTCAGCTCTGTCGAACGGTTGCGGATTAAGAACATGAAAGCAGATGGGAGAGGGATGGAACGAGGAGGAAACGCAATGCCATACACATAATGAGTAAGCAGACTGCCGCACCTTTGATCCCCTCCCAGAGGGGTCCCCTCTCGGAGGGGGCCGTTGCCCTGTCTTATCGCGAGTGTGCTGAAGCCCCTCTTAAGGGGTTCCCCTCTTAAGGGGTTCCATCACTCGCCAATCCATCACGCGGTCCCCTCACGGAGGGGCGCCCCTGCGATGAGGGGGTGTCGTCTAGCACTGGAGAGGGCGCTCTGCCAACGGGCATGGCGATGGCAATGGCGATGAAGACGGTAAGGATGATGATGAGGATGGATGCGACGATGAGGATGGATGCGATTAGTCGCCCAAGCGCTGTGCCACTAAGCGCTCAGCCTCCGCCATAGCAGCTTCCTTGGTGTCAGCCACGGTGCCGTCGACCAAGGCCTTCTTCAGCTCTGCGCCGATCTCCCTGAGCGCGGCCTCGTCCAAGGTGTCCTTGTACTTTTTCCCGCCGAAACTCACAAACTGGTTCTTCTCACCGTGCGTCCGCTTCAACCCGATAGCGTGGCCCCTCTTGTAGTGCATCACGCTGCACCCGCGGTCGGCGTGGCCAGCGGGGGGCCCGACCGAGGGCTCATCTGCAGCATCCACGGGCCCATCGGGTTCCCGCTGCTCTTCCTCCCCCCCCTCATCGTCCTGGTCCGTCTCCGCCTTCGCGGCGGCTGCACTGGGCTTTCTCATTGCAGGCTTCTTTGCCACTGCATGTCCTGCTGGCTTCCCTTTTTTGCGCGCTTTCGCCTTCGCCTGCGCGGCTGCCGCTCTTGCTGCCAGGAGGGCGTTGGGCTGCTCCGTCTTCTCCGTCCTGCCGTCGGGAAACACGGCATCCAAGAAACCATCGCCTCCTTTCGTCAGTGTTCCCCGCTCCTCCCTGTCTGCGAACTTCATCACCATGCACATCGGCTCGGAGTTGAAATCGAAATGCGTGGCCAGGGGATCCTGGGGCGGGTCTCTCACTTGCCCCTCCCGAGCTCCCCTCCCGAAGGGGTTCGGTAACGCCGTGAAAAATCAAAACTGCTCCCCTCCCCCTCCCACCCTGCCCGCCCCCTCCGATCCTCCTTCGGGGCCGCGGGCGGGTCAGCGAGCTCGACGTCCTCCTGCGACGAGAACACCACCATCGGGCTCCACGTGGCAACATTATGTTTCTTCCCTGCCGGTTTCGGAGGCGGGCTGATGCCGAAGGCGTTCTTGATGACATTGCGCCTGCTGCCCCCATCTGCGCTGGACGACGCGGCGGCCGTGGAAGATTTTGGAGGGTTCATCTCTATGTCGGAGCTGCTGTCGGCGCGTTTTTTGCTCAGGCTGCAGCCCCATTGCCACCCCAAGCATTTTTGTGTGCGCCTCCAGCTTCCCCCCCGTCTTGGCGATGTAGAACTTGTTGCAAAAATGGCTGAAAGCGTTGGCCACCTCCTGGCAGAAACGCCTACACTCTTCCTGGTGCATGTTCGGCTTCTGCTTCAACGCGACATCCTGGAGGTTCTTCCATTTGACGCGTGTGGTGAGCTGCGCAAGCGGCAAGAGAAACGGCATGTTGTTCTTCATGAAGTCATCTATGCCCCCTTGCAGTTGGCATTTTTCGATGAGATCAATGTGCTGTTTCACGAGCGGCTTCAACTGTTCCTCAGTCACAGAAGAAGCCCGTATCTTCACCTCCGTCTTGCCCTTGACCATTGCCCGCCCCCCGCGCAGTGCGCGCAAGCAAGAGTAGCGCTATGCGCCCTCGAGCCTTCGCAGCTGCGGGATGTTGTAACATGCGCGCAATGCGATGCAGCCGATACCCCTCACTCAGGGGACGCATTGCCCCCTCACTCAGGGGATCCTTAACAATGCGCGAGCGAAGAAAAGTACGACCTGGCCAAAAATCATGGGTTGGACTATGGTGCGACCCAAGGAAAGTGCCAGGTCGATCTATAGTTCGACCCCGCACTATAGATCGACCTTGGAGTCTCAAGGCATAGGCATCCTATAGGGCCCCTGTAGGGATCGATAGGGATCCTCTCGTATCCCTGCAGGGATCCATGGGGATCCTCTAGGATGCAGGGATCCATAAGGATCCTCTCGTATCCCTGTAAGGATCCATAGGGATCCTCTGGGATCCCTGTAGGGGTCCATAGGGATCCTCTGGGATCCCTGTAGGGGTCCACAGGGATCCTCTAGGATGCTTGTAGGGATCCATTGGGGTCCTCCGCAGGATCCCTGTAGGGGTCCACAGGGATCCTCCAGGATCCCTGTAGGGATCCACAGGGATCCTCTAGGATCCCTGTAGGGATCCATGGGGATCCCTTTGGATCCCTGTAGGGATCCATTGGGATCCTCCAGGATCCCTGTGGGGGTCCATTGGGATCCTCCAGGATCCCAATAGGGATCCATTGGGATCCTCCAGGATCCCTGTAGGGATCCATTGGGATCCTCCAGGATTCTTGAAGGGATCCATACACAGATCCTCTAGGATTCTTGTAGGGATCCATACAGATCCTCTAGGATGCTTGTAGGGATCCACAGGGATCCTCTAGGATGCTTGTAGGGATCCACAGGGATCCTCTAGGATGCTTGTAGGGATCCACAGGGATCCTCTAGGATGCTTGTAGGGATCCACAGGGATCCTCTAGGATGCTTGTAGGGATCCACAGGGATCCTCTAGGATGCTTGTAGGGATCCACAGGGATCCTCTAGGATGCTTGTAGGGATCCACAGGGATCCTCTAGGATGCTTGTAGGGATCCACAGGGATCCTCTAGGATGCTTGTAGGGATCCACAGGGATCCTCTAGGATGCTTGTAGGGATCCACAGGGATCCTCTAGGTTGCTTGTAGGGACCCACAGGGATCCTCTAGGGATAGTAGGGTCCCTGTAGGGATCCACAGGGATTCTAGAGGGTCCCTGTAGGGATCCACAGGGAGTCTAGAGGGTCCCTGTAGGGATCCACAGGGAGTCTATAGAGTCCCTGGAGGGATCCACAGGGATTCTATAGAGTCCCTGGAGGGAT
>CAUYUJ010015253.1:55000-85000 GCA_963575745.1 Prorocentrum cordatum
TACATTTTTGATTCGCGGGTCGAGAGCGCACCTCTTCCGGTCGAAGCTAAGCGGGCCGCGCGAAGCTTGAATTAACAAAGAGGGGGAGAGGGGGGGAAAGCGCAGCCTCAGGGCGAGGCCTGGAGGAGGCAAAGCCTCGGGATCAGGCGGTGCCGAAATCGACGTGCTTGCGAAGGTGCGCCTTGTCCAGGAACCTGGTGGCGAAGTACCGGCAGAAGCAAAATGCTGTGGTTGGTGTTGCCGTCGCACATGCATACATACATACATACATACATGCATACATACATACATACATACATACATACACCTTATATATATATATGTATATATATACATATGTAGATGTTCACATAGACAGGTCTATGGGAGATCCCGGGCCTGGGGCCCCGGGTCGGCCTCCCCCCTGTGTATTTCGGTGCCCCTTCTTCCCGAGGACCTCCCCGGGCGACCCCAGGTGGTCCCAGAAGGCAAGACAATCTCCCGGGACCACCCAAGATAGCTTGCGACTGGCCCCCAAGGCTCCTAACATCGCCCCATGAAAGCTCCAAGACGGCCCCAGATGACGCCGCGACAGCCCCAAGACGCCCCAAGAAGCCCTGCAAGAGGGCCCCAATCAGCAAAAGCCGTCACATTCCCTTTCGGAGAACTTCTAGTTTAGCATGCTCGCCTCTCGGGCTTTCACAGCGTCCCAGACGGCCCAAGAGGCTCCCATGACGGCCCAGGAAGTCCCCGAGAGAGAGAGAGAGAGAGAGAGAGAGCTCCAGGGCGGCCCAGGAAGAGCCCAAGACTGCCCAGGAGGCCCCCAAGATGGCCCAAGAGACCCCAGCACAGGCCCAAGACGGGTCCCACAGGAGGAACATCTATTCAAATATCGAGCCGTGACCCCACGAGACCCCCAGGAGGCCCCAAGAGACCCCCGAAAGGCCCCGAGAGGCCCCAAAATGCCCCAAGAGGCCCAAACATAGCTTTCAATATGCTCCCGTGAAGCCTCCGCGATGCCTCCAAGACGCCCCCCAAGAGGCCCCAAACATTGCCTCTAAGATACATCCAAAACGCCTACGTTTGAACAAAGATGAATTGCAACATCTTTCGTTTTTTCAATGATTTCACGGTCCTGGGGACGATCTTAGATTTTTTCCGGGGCCCAGGTTTGGGTTTCCGCATGTTCCGAAATGGGAGGGGGGACGCCAAGCGAAGTTGCCCAATGGTGCTTTAGGTGGAGCTCTTTTTGGGGCCTGATTCGCGTGATGGGTGTGCGGATATGGGCGAAGTGGCGTTGTGCGAACCATGTCTCTGGATCTTCAGGTGGTGTTTCTTGTGGGCGCGATCCGTGTGATGGGGCGCGTGTCGCAATGGCCAGATGGGGGGGGGGGTGCGCATTGAAAACCCTGCCTGCCTTTGGGGCCGTAGGTAGAGATCCCTGTGGGCCACGATCAGCGTGAGAGGTTTGCCGTAGGCGGGGGGGTGGGATGCGAACCTTGTTTCTGGGGCCGTCCGTGGAAATTGTTTGGGGCCACGATCCGCGTAAGAGGAGTGCCAAAGTGAGCTGGGCGACGCTATGAAGCTCCCCTCTGGTGCCGCAAATGCAGTTGCTTGCGGGCCACGATCCGCCTGAGGGGTGTGCCACCATGCGAAACTTGTTTCTGAGGACGTAGGTGGAGCTCCCTGTTGGGCGCGATTATAGTGAAAAGTGTGCCGACATGGGCGGGGGGACGCTACGCCAAGCCTGTTTTTTGGGCCGTGGGTGAAGTTGCTTGCGGGGCACGAGCCGCGTGACAATATGTCGACCGACACCGATAGTTTTCATCTTAGAACTAGAGCATGCTAGAACCTAAGCGCGCGCGAAGTGCGCGCGTTGTTCTTGTGTACATATACATACATATATATGTGTGTGTGTGTGTGTGTTCGAAGTGTGCGTGTATATATACATATATATATATATATATATATATATAGCTCCGCATTGAGTACACTACACAGGTGGCAGCGCGTGAAGTGCACTGCTCAGCTTGCTTGGGGTCCACGCTGACTATCATTGAAGGCGCAGGGTTTTTGTAATGTTTCCCCCACGGAGACATTCGTAGAAAATTGTCTGGCGACCTCCTGCAACCTTGAGGCCATCTGGGGACTCCTTCAAAGCAGACCAGAGACCAAATACAACATTAAAAGTCATTAAACAAATTTTGAGGGTCAGCTTGAGCCGTGTCGAGCACTTTGGAACCCGTTTCGGCGCTTCGCTCACAACCCCCAGTCATACCGCGTTCATATCCGCTTCTCTCCGTTACCCACCACCTACAAGTCAGCTGTATTGGCCTCCCGGAGGTGGGATTTTCCACACGCCAAGTACAGTCAACACGCCTAGTAAGTAAGAATGAGCGACTTTCCAAGTTTACCTTTACATCCTTCCCCTTCGGCATCCTTGTCCGCTGTCGCTAGCCGCGCCCCGGGCATTCGAAGGCCCTTGCATTCTTGTCGTGCGTGCTTCTTCTGCGGGTTGTCTGTAACCCCAAGGGGTCAGCGAATTCTCTATAATTCATGCAAGCTTCATGTCCTTCGGAAGTTTGATATTTGCCCCAGAGGCCGACGCTTTCCGGAAGCATTCAACTCCGATAGGGAATGCGACGAACGGATTGGTCACCATCCCGTTGGATAAGCAGTATGTCCCGGTCAAGCGAAACAACCGCACGGTGACGTTCAAGACAGCGTATTTTGGGACAGTGTATGTTGGTTTGCCGCAGCCACAGAAATTCACCGTCGTCTTTGATACTGGATCTGGACACGTCGTCTTGCCATCCTCAAAGTGCGCCAGCGAGACGTGCGTTAGTCATCGCCGCTACGAGCGGGGTCTCTCCGAGTCCGCGGTCGACTTGAACGCTGACGGCGAGAAGGTGTCAGTTGGCGCACAAGTGCGAGACACAGTGCAGATCTCGTTCGGCACTGGCCAGTTGGTGGGCGACATTGCCGAAGAGGTTGTTTGTTTCGATGACTACCCGGGCGAGGAAATCGCAGTGGCGCTCCATTCTGGCAGTTGTGCCAGGGTTCGCACGGTCCTCGCCACAGAGATGACAGCGCAGCCTTTCCTCTCTTTTGAATTCGACGGTGTGCTCGGCCTGGGTTTGGACAGCTTGGCGCTCCACCCAGACTTCAGCTTCTTTGGGCAGATGAGCAAACAACATTCTGAGATGCAGGCGGTTTTCGGCGTCTTCATCTCTGGGGACGATTGCGTTCCGAGCGAGATCTCATTCGGCGGCCACGACCCACGACGGGCGGCGTCCGAGATGCTGTGGGCGCCTGTTGAAAGGCCAGAGATGGGATATTGGCAGCTCAGCCTGAAGCGCGTCACGGTCGACGGTGAGCCGCTAGAGTGTTGCGAAAGTGGCGGGTGTGCTGCCGTTGTGGACACCGGCACGTCCTTGTTCGGTGTGCCGCGAGGGGCGGCGAAGGAGATGCACCTCTTGCTGTCGCGGCAGGTCGATGGAGACGCCACTGTAGATGCTTCTGCTGGATTCGACTGCAGACAGCACCCCGGACCTCAAGGAACAGAAAATGATACAAACAGGAGCGTTCGGAGCTCCGCGCGGACTTCTTGGATCGGCGCGGCTCCGAAAGGCTGTGTGTGTTTGTGCAGTTTTTTGCTTCCTCCAGGACCGACGGTTGTCTTCGACTTTGGGCACATGCAGCTGTCCCTGGAGGCCCAGGATTATTCCCGCCCTGCGGCGCTGGCCGTGGTCGGCAGCAACATGACCAGCCTGGTGTGCAGGGCAGCTCTGCTGCCTGTGGAGGAGCCGAGGAAAACTTTCTGTTGATCCGCGGGTCGAGAGCGCATCTCTTCCTGTCGAAGCTAAGCGGGCCGCGCGAAGCTTGAATTAGTTGGTGGTCCCCAAACGTGGTGGTGAGAACACCCGGTGGTGAGTTTTGGGCGATTTGGGTAATGGTTTTCGAGCGCTGGCTGGCCCAGGAAGCGCAAAACCTCGTGGCGACCCCGGTGGTGACCCAGAATTTTTTGGGGGGCGAATCGGGGTCACCACCGGGTGTCTGACCACCTGGTTTGGAGACCACCAAATTGCTCCAGATTTCGTAATAAAAGGGAGGGGGTCTGGACCCTCCAAGACAAGCCATTTCAGACCCCCCCTCGTGGGAGAACCCTCCAAAACATCGTCCCCAGACCACCCCAGGCCCTCCAAGATAGCCTGGAAGAGACCCCCCCCCGAAATGAGACCCCCCCCCTTTATTACGAAATCTGGAGTAGGCAGGGAAGAGGAGGGAGGAAGCGGCGGAGCCTCAGAGCGAGGCCGAGAGGCGGCATAGCCTCGGGCAGAGCCGAAAAGCACACGGCTGCAGCAACCACAGCTCGGGCGCAGCGGCAGGGGGAGAGGCTCACAGGGAGCACGCGGCGACCCCCGATCCCCCCCTGGGTCGCCGGCAGGGTCGGGTATGGCCAGGACCCCGGGTAAGGGGACCCGGTTAGTGGTACTAAGCATCGCTCGGACGTGTGCATGTTTCCTTCGGCGAGGACCTTCGAGGAGCATCCTTGATCCTTTGGAGAAAAAGCCACGCACGAAACCGAAAAAACACAGGGAATGGACGTCCGAGCGATGGCCAGGGTAGGGCCCTGGGGCCCTTCAATTGGGCAGGACCCTGGGGGACCCGGTTTCGGAACGTTTTTACTTAACAGCTTGTTCTGATAGGTTTCTAGCAGGGTCAAAAGAGAGCAGCAGATGACTCCACAGGGGGGTCTGGGCGGGTGCCGGACAGGGTGCCGCAGAAGTCGTCTTAAGCCAACAGCTACACACTTCGTGCTCTTCGACCTCCCAGAACTCCATTCCCGGGCCACAATCTGAATGCCCGGAGCCAACTGTAGGCCACTTCGTGCTCTTCGACTTCCCAGAACTCCATTCCCGGGCCACATTTTGAATGCCCGGAGCCAACTGTAGGCCACTTCGTGGTCTTCGAGTCCCCCGAAACTCCACTCCCGGGCCGCATTTTGAATGCCCGGAGCCAGTTGTAGGCCACTTCGTGCTCTTCGAGTTCCCAGAACTCCATTCCCGGGCCAGATTTTGGATGCCCGGAGCCAACTGTAGGCCACTTCGTGGTCTTCGAGTTCCCAGAACTCCATTCCCGGGCCACATTTTGGATGCCCGGAGCCAACTGTAGGCCACTTCGTGTCTTCGAGTTCCCAGAACTCCATTCCCGGGCCACATTTTGAATGCCCGGAGCCAACTGTAGGCCACTTCGTGCTCTTCGAGTTCCCAGAACTCCATTCCCGGGCCACATTTTGAATGCTGAGGCTGAGGGCTGAGGCTGAGGCTGGCTGAGGCAGGCTGAGGCTGAGGCTGAGGCTGATGCAGGCTGAGGCTGAGGCAGCCTGAGGCTGACGCCGAGGCTGAAGGCAGACTGAGGCTGAGGCTGAAGCAGGCTGAGGCTGAGGCTGAGGCAGGCTGACGCTGAGGCAGGCTGAGGCTGAGGCTGAGGCAGGCTGAGGCTGAGGCTGTGTCTGTGACGGCCGTTGCCACTGCGACTGTCATCGCGAATGCGACTACGACTGCGAGAACAGCACAATTCTACAACTGGATCCTCATCTGAATCTTAAGGGGAATGCTTCCAGATATGCTCCTACACATCGCTGTTAGGTTGCTTTGCCGGGATAATTAAATACAACAAATTACCGAACAGCTTGTTCTGATAGGTTTCTAGTTACCTAACAGCGAAGACTGATAGGTTTCTAGTAGGGTCAAAAGAGAGCAGCAGATGACTCCACAGGGGGGTCTGGGCGGGTGCCGGACAGGGTGCCGCAGAAGTCGTTTTAAGCCAACAGTCACACACTTCGTGCTCTTCGACCTCCCAGAACTCCATTCCCGGGCCACATTCTGAATGCCCGGAGCCAACTGTAGGCCACTTCGTGCTCTTCGACTTCCCAGAACTCCATTCCCGGGCCACATTTTGGATGCCCGGAGCCAACTGTAGGCCACTTCGTGTTCTTCGATTTCCCAGAACTCCATTCCCGGGCCACATTTCTGAATGCCCGGAGCCAACTGTAGGCCACTTCGTGCTCTTCGACTTCCCAGAACTCCATTCCCGGGCCACATTTTGGATGCCCGGAGCCAACTGTAGGCCACTTCGTGCTCTTCGATTTCCCAGAACTCCATTCCCGGGCCACATTTTGGATGCCCGGAGCCAACTGTAGGCCACTTCGTGCTCTTCAAGTTCCAAGAACTCCATTCCTGGGCATGATTTTGAATGCCCGGAGCCAACTGTAGGCCACTTCGTGTTCTTCTAGTTCCCAGAACTCCATTCCTGGGCCACATTTTGAATGCTGAGGCAGGCTGATGCTGCGGCCGAGGCAGGCTGAGGCTGAGGCAGGCTGAGGCTGAGGCCGAGGCTGAAGGCAGACTGAGGCTGAGGCTGAAGCAGGCTGAGGCTGAGGCTGAGGCAGGCTGAGGCTGAGGCTGAGGCAGGCTGATGCTGAGGCAGGCTGAGGCTGAGGCTGAGGCTGATGCAGGCTGAGGCTGAGGCAGGCTGAGGCTGAGGCCGAGGCTGAAGGCAGACTGAGGCTGAGGCTGAAGCAGGCTGAGGCTGAGGCTGAGGCAGGCTGAGGCTGAGGCAGGCTGAGGCTGAGGCTGAGGCAGGCTGAGGCTGAGGCTGTGACTGCGACTGCCGTTGCCGCTGCGACTGTCATCGCGAATGCGACTACGACTGCGAGAACAGCAGAATTCGACAACTGGATTTTCATCTGAATCTTAAGGGGAATGCTTTCAGATATGCTTCTACACATCGCTGTTAGGTTGCTTTGCCGGGATAATTAAATGTACACTTTACCAACACTGCGTGTTGGCACTGGAAATCCTCGGCACCGAGAAGTGTTGCACGCACGTGCAGTTTCTTGTGCACGCCCGTGCACTTGGCCAGATTCACTCAGCCAGGTTTGCCCTAACTGGTGTTTTTCAGGTGACGGCAAATCCGGTTCGCGGAGCGGGGCGGGGGGGGGCGCCCCCCGGCACACATCATTAAACCAGGTGCCACTAAACCCAGTTTTGCCAACGCCCGATTTTATGGCCCGATAGCCCGCCCCGCCCAGGAACATGCGGATTCGCTATCGAGGGCCTGTTGCCGATCCATCGGCGAGGTACCGCCGATGCCGCGTCGACGCTGCCCCCTCTGAGCTGGTCTCCCCCTAACGTTTCCCCTCAATTCTCTTGGATCGGCGGTGGGCTCCTTGCGGCGCCTCGAGGTCGATCCAAGACTTTCACGCGGACCGCCGGAAGTTTCTGTTCAGGCCTCTTTGAAGTTTGTGTTCCCCCAGAGTCGGGCCCCGCAATCTATGCGTATCCACTGTTCCCTGGCCAGGCACACCCCGAACCCAGGAGCCGTGAAAACGCCCTCCTGGCCATGCCAGGATGGCGTGGCGTATACACCGTTGCTGGGCTCAGGATGAGCATGGCCAGAGAGGCCCCACGAAGCCCTCCTCCTCGTGCTCCTCGTCCTGCTGGCCCCTCCTCGTCCTCCTCCTCCTCCTCCTCCTCGTCGTCCTCCTCGTCGTCCTCCTCCTCCTCCTCCTCCTCCTCCCCCTCCTCCTCCTCCTCCTCCTCCTCCTCCTCCTCCTCCTCCTCCTCCTCCTCCTCCTCCTCCTGCCCCCCCCCCCACAGAGGAGGGCAGCACGGGGTCCAAGACGTGGATCCTCGGCGAGCCCGTGCTGCGCAGGTACTACACGGCCTTCGACTGGCGCCAGAGGAGGGTCGGCTTCGCGCGCGCGGCGCCGCCTCGGTGCTCGGAGCCGGAGGGCGGCGATGTAGCGAGGCGCCACCGGATCGTGGGCGCGCCAGCGGAGCATCGGGCGGGTGGCAATGGGGGAGGAGGAGGAGGAGGAGGAGGAGGAGGAGGAGGAGGAGGAGGAGGAGGAGGAGGAGGAGGAGCAGGGGGGGAGGAGGAGGAGCAGGAGGAGGAGGAGGAGAAGGAGGAGAAGGAGGAGGAGGAGGAGGAGGAGGAGGGGGTTGGCCAAATTCGGCGGCGAGCGAGGGGGGGAAACGAGAAGGAGAAGGCCCCCCCGGAAGGCGGGGGGGGACTGCTCAGAAGGCCGCGGCCCTTCCGAGAGATTTGTTCTGTGTCTGCGATGGCAGCTCAGGTAGCTCCTCAGAAGGCCGGGGGACTTCCAGGCCTTCTGAGAAGGCCCGCCCCTTCTCACTTCCCCCCCCCCCAGGGCTTGTCGCCGACAAACGGGGGGTGAAGGAACGGGCCCCTTGAGGGCCCTTGTCTTCATTCCCGTTTAGGTCCACCCACAGCACCACCCGCCCGAGAGAACTTGCCCGCGCCGACGCTGGTTCACATCTGAGACTGGTCGAGGAAGAGCAGATCTGCGTAAACAGAAGTTAGACGAGTTCCGCGCGGGCTTCTTGGATCGACGCTGGACTCCCTTGGCGGCGCCTCCAGCGCCGCCCCTGGCGCGCTCCGCGCGCCGTGCAGGAAAGTCTCAGCGCAGGCCCAAGAGATCCGCGCGGACCTCCAAGACATTCTGTTTATGCCATTGTTCTCCTATCATTGGGGCGCACGTAGGTCCGAGAGGCACTGCCATCTCGGCGGGCCCCTCCCTCGCCGCCTTCCTCGTTCTCGGCCTCTTCTTCGTCCCCCTCCCCCGTCCCACTGGCAGGCCAAATTCGCGAGCGCACGAGAAAAGATAAGCTGGAGGTAACCTCGACGAGGGGTGGCGTTTGGCTCGCACGCAATCTGGTAGTCTCAGGATACTTGGAGACGTAAGCGTTGCTGCGAAACACGTCGTGTAGCGATACTACTCGGCAACCGTATCGCGTGAGCTAGTGAAGCGGCACCATGCATGCTCACGTTCACATTCCGGCAGCACGTGCAGACATGATTCACTGAATTCGCGGACGGTGGCGAGGCCGCAGCAGGAGGGAAGAGCGATGTCCGACAGGTCGAGGTGGTTGTTATCGTTGCTCCTGAGGGAGCCCATCATCCGTTATCACGACATATAAGGTGGTCATGAGAAGTTTCTTGCGGACTAATGGGAAGCACCACTACCGTTGCGACCGTACCCTGCTCCCTGGTAAGTAAGCCACGCGGTGCCCCTCAGCCGAGTGGCCAGCGAGCACGTCAGTGCAGCGGGCGACAAAATTGGTGCCCGCACCTTGCTGCTTTGTTCCTCGGCCTCATCATTGAAGCGTTCTGACTGGAAGGCACTTGCACACTTCACTTGCAAATGTTATGGTTTTGGCGCCAGAGGCTGGCATCATAGTGAGAAGGGCACAATAACTTATGTACTGCACTAGCAGAGCGACTGCTGACACCCAAAGACAACTTGGCCTTGCCAGACGCGTGTGGCAAGCTCAAGGACTTTCGACTCTTCCCGAGTGGGGCATCTTGGCACATCCAGCTCGGAGTCCAGAAGTGCAGCCTCAGAGCCAGGGGGGGTCTTCGCTGTCCCAGGTTCCATCCGCTTCTCTTCAAGAGATGAGAGTTGTTGGCAGGAAGTGTCTCGGCCGAAACACCCAGGCGGCATGACGTCCATGAGCAGGACGAAGTGATCCTACTGCTCCTTGTCGGCCGGCAAGGGCACAGTGGCACATAGTAAGGATGAGCAATCTTTCCAGGTTCCCGTCGCATCCTTCCCCTCTTTCGCTGGCCGCGCCCCGCCCGCAAAGTATCGGCATGGCTTTCCAAGGCCCTCGCATCCTTATCGTGCGTCCGTATTTTGCGGGTTGGTTGTGATGCTCCTCGTGGGCCGGCAGGGGCTTGGTGGTACAGGCTGGCTGCCGGGCAGAGCTCTGCAACCAGAGATACGAGTTGAGGTGCGCCGCGTGCCAGGGGTCGACCAGGCAAGCCCGCATACCACAGCACGGAGCTTCCAGAACAAACGGCACCGCGGGCAGGTGATGTCGTCCACGCTCTCCGTGCCCATCGAAGAAGACGCCAACGGCGAACCACCGCCGCTCCTTGCCTGTTGGAAACACCTCTCTGGCCAAACTTTGGGCCACAGCCGGGCCAAGCTATCAGACTATGTGTTTCCCCAGCCGTTGTCTGGAACCCTCTGGGAGGAACACTTGGGAGAGAAAGGTAGAGGAGGATTAGAGGGAGGAGAAGACATACTCAGAGGAGGAGGAGCAGGAGGAGGAGCTTGAGACCGTCTTGTGGGGCTTCTTTGGCGCCTCTTGGGGGCCTCTAAGGGGCCTCTCAGGGGCCTCTTGGGGACCTCCTGGGGCCTCTTTGGGGTCTCCTTGGGCTTCTGGCCGGTCTCTTGGGCGCCCCCTGGGGGCATCTTGGGGGCTTCTGCGGGCCGTTGGAGGCCGTCTTTGGGGCCTCTCTGGGCAGTCGTAGGGGTCGCTTGGGCGCTTAGAGACCGTCTTCTAGGTCTGTCGAGCCGTCTTGGGGCCGTCTTGGTGGCCTCTTGGGCCGTCATGCAGCACTTTTGGGCGGTATGGCGTGCCTCTTGGGACGTCTTAGGGCGATCGTCGGGGCTCATGAGGCCGTCTTGGGGCGTCGGAATCCCGAAAAGGCAAGAACGCTACAATCATTGAAAAACCTAAGGGCCTTCAAATATTTTGGCCTCCTCTTGGAGCCCTCCTCAGTCGTCCTGGGGGCCTCTTGGGCCGTGAGGAGGGCATCTTGGGGCCGTCTTGGGGCCATCTTGGCTGACTTGGAGGCGTCCTGGGGCCGTCTTTAGCCGTCTCGGAGGCCCTCTTGGCCCTCTTGGGACCGTCTGCAGCGGGCGAACCGCTGGACTTTCCATCTGGGGCGGCTTCCCGGGTGGCTGGCAGGCCGGCCCGGAGGCCGGCGGGAAGTCTATAGAAGAGGATTCAACAGTCACGCGTTCGGCACGCTAGGGGATCTCCTGATACAGTGGGGGCGTGTGCCAAGAAACCAATTGGAATTTGCCAGGGTGCCCTGGGTTTCTTGGATTGCGATGGGCCCCCAGTAAGATCTTGACGATGTTCGATCGACAAATGTGGTTTTTCACTGAACAAATCAGGGTTGGGTTTCTTGCGGAAGTTTTTTGTGGCCGAGCCCCCATTGTAGATCAAATGGTGACCTTCTGCCCATCCCGCCACCGTCCCTGGGTTGTAGATCAGAGGCCTCTTGGATTTACGTGTGGATCACTTCGCAGGCCTCTCAGGGGCGTCTTGGAGGCGACGACGACATCGATGTGGCCCAAGATTGCCTGAAGATGTCCTCCAAGATGCTCAAGGTGCCCCCAATGCGGATATGATGGCCTCGAAGTTTGCCCAGGGCGGACGGTTCAAGATTGCCTCCAGGATTGCCTTCAATATTGCCTCTAGGACGGCCTCCAAGTTCGTTTACGAGATCTCCAAGATGGTCCACCATGGCCCCACTACGGTCCACGATGGCCTCAAGACGGCTAAAGAAAGCCCCCAAGACGGCCGAAGAGGCTTCGAAGAGGCCCTCCAGGAGGACCCGGCGAAGCTCAAAGCATTGATCATCAATTAGTTGTTCATAATTTTGGCGTTCTCGCCTTTTTCGGCTTCCGACCGCCCAAGGTGGTCCAAGAGGCCTCCAATATTGGCCCAAGACAGCCCAAAAGGCCGAGATAGCCCCAAGACGGCCCAAGAGGACCCGAGGATGGCCCAAGATGCCCCCAATATGGCCCAAGACGGCCCCAAAAGGGTTCACATGGCTCCAATCTGGCCTTCGCCGATGGAAGCTGGCATCCAAGACGGCCCAAGAGGGTCCACGAGGCCTCCAAGTTCGCCCGCTCTGCCTCCAAGATGGCCCACGAGGGCCCCGGAGACGGCCCAAGATAGCTTCGCGACGGCACGCAAGGCCCAGGTTTGCAAGAGACCCCCCAGGAGAGCCCGTCGAGGCCCAAAGCATGGAGCTCCCATGTGTTTTTGGAGGATGTCGCCGTACCCGGCTGCCGACCGCCCAGGGCGGTCCCTCGAGATCGCCCCAAGAGAGCCTGGACGGACCCCAAGAGGGCTTCAAGAAGAGTCCACTGCGGGTGCCGAAAAAGAATACAGAAGACCAACCACGGAGCCCATTGGCATTCTCACACGCCACTGCCGTTCACGGACGGCGACGGATTCCTTACTCAAAGTGTTGGCGCGTTGTAGTATTGGTCGCGTGTCCTTTCCGTACGATTGCAATCAGGCTCGGAGAAGTTGGAGAGCCCACAACAGGGGACCACAACGACCGAAATCGGCCCCCCAGATGGCCCTCGACAGCCCTCAGCGGGCACTAGGAAGTCCACAGAGCGCTTTATGAAGTTCACTATGGCACAAGAAAACCAAAGCTACAACGGCTTGTCCTTGTGCGTGCGTTCGTGCGGTGCTGCTTGGTCTGCGCTAAAACCCAAGCGCGCGCAGAGCGCGCGCATGGTTCTAGTTTTGTAGTTATTTGGGACTGAGCGTGCGTCTAGGGAGTGCCGTCTGGAGGCTCTGGGTACGGCCTCTTCTATGGGCGAACCCAGACAGAGGCCCCGAGCTGGGCTCGAAGAGGGCGCCTTCTGAGAGCCAAGAGCGCCCCGCAAGCTGCACGCTCCCTCCCCCACATCCTCACCCCCAGTCGGCTCCTCACGCCTCCTCCATCCACCGTCCCCTCCTCCTCCCTCTCCTCGCCTTCCCTCGCCCTCCCTCCCTCCTCCTCCCTCCCTGCTCCTCGCCCTTCCCCCACAGGTCCCCTGTTGGAAGTCCAGATGTTTTTGGCTCCGCGGGTTTTGAAATCTCGGGCCATGGCCAGCGAATTTGTGTTCCCGACTCGGTCCTTGGTCGCGGGGTCCTCCAAGGGAGTTTTGCTGGCCAAACTTTTCCCGGGACCCATCATGGAGGAGGCCCACAGGGTGCTGGCCTTGAGTCAGGCCAAGGCCTCTTCTGCCATCTGGACGTTCGTAGATGATACTGTTGCTCGGTCCGAAGGGAGATGGGCCGACGTTTCTGGCCAGATGCAGGGGCTCGCTGACTCGTTTGTGCGGTCGTTTGCGGACCAGGAGCTCCCGATATTTTCCAAGACCAAGCTTGTGGTCAACACTCCCAGGTTGGGCCCCGAGCTTTTGACCAAAATCAGCCGTCTGGGAATGCCGGCCTCGCTCGTCAACACTGCGGTGGATTTGGTGTGTGACGTTGCGGGGGGGTCGCGTCGGTCGTGCGTGAAGCTCAGCCAGCGACTGAGCAAGGGCCGCTCCAGAGGTGCTCGCATTAATAAACTTCGCAAGCACGCTTCTCTTGCCAAGGAGTCCCAAGGTCTGTGGCTGCAGGGGGCTTTGCCCCACTCGGTGTATGGGCACCAGGCAATGGGGCTTTCCCCTTCCTCCATCCTCCAGTTGCGGAGGCAGGCGGCCCAAACTGTCGCGGGCAAAGGCCCAGGGCGCTGCCTCACCACCACTGTGGCGATTTGGTTTGGGGACAAGGACCCTGGAATCAGTTTACGGACCCAGCTGGTCCGCTCCTGGCTCGACCTCTGGGACAAGTGCCCCTCCCTCCACCCTCGAATCGTGAAAGCTTGGCCATTGGTGGCCGCGCGTCTTGGGCACGACCCCAAGTTTAGGTGGCGGGAAGTCCGAGGGCCTATTGGGGCCATCACCGCCACCCTGAAAGACGGGGGTTGGAGGCCCATTTCTCCCACCGAATGGCGCAGGCCCATCGGAGCCGACACGTTTGAAACCTGGCAGTTTCCTGACATCGCGGCCGATCGAGTCGCTGGAGATTTCGACATTGCTGAATTAGTTAGCGATTTTGCTGAGGACCTCAAAGCTCAGCTGTGGCAGCAGGCGGCTAAACACGAGCACGGGGATGATCTCGTCTCAGGTGCCGACGTGACTGCCATTCGTTCTCAGCTCCAGCGTTTCCTGAAACGTGACGAATTCGATCAGATCGGTCAGATGGTCACAGTTGCCTCTGGAGGCCAGTGGCCTCTTCAGAGGCAGCGAGATCGAGGCTATCTTGTGTCCTTGAAATGTCCGCGTTGTGGGGCCCCAGAGGAGACCCTTTTCCACCGTATTTGGGAGTGCCCCTGCAACAAGGATGACCCCGCGGATGAAAACACTCAGAGTTTTTAGTTGCTCAGGCCCGCGCAGGCCACGAGGCCAACCCGAGTCTCTGGCTGCGCGGGCTCCCGCCTCGCTCTTTCACGTGTCCTGACTTTCGTGACGGGGGGGAGGACGTGGAGTGGGGGGGGTGGACGGAGAGCACTCGGACGTCCTCGACTGTAGAGAAGATGGCATGCTTCTCGTTTTCGGCGACGGCTCGGGAGGGCAATTTAGCAGCGACCCTCGTCGCCGAAGGGTGGGCGCGGCTGCGATTACGCTGGCGCCAGCCTCTGGAGGCTGGACTCGGGCCCGCGGCTTTGCCTCGACCCTTGGAGGTCGCCGCCAAACGGTGCCCAGAGCCGAGATCCGCGCGTTTGAGCTTGCGCTTCGCCGATTTCCAGGCCCGCTGCGTTTTGTCACGGACAACGCGGCCCTCCATCGAGGGTGGCACTCCAGAAGGCATGAGCATTGTAAAAGGCCTCAACTCTGACCTCTGGTTCCGTGTCCGTGCCGCCCTCGCTGAGAGGGGAGAGGGTGAAGTCCAGGTGGTGTGGTACCCGTCGCACGTTGACCCTGAGGACCCCGCCCTCTCCCCTCAGGAGCGGTTGTTTGCCGCGGGCAATGGGTTTGCCGACACGCTCGCTGGAGATGCGGCCAAGTTTTCCTGGACCCATGGCCTCCAGGGCCAAAGGCCCCCCGACACGGATCTCTGGGATTGCACCGCGTCGCTGGTTAGGCGACGCGCGGCGAAAGCTATGGTGGAATCCATCAGTGTTGCCCCGTGGTCCGCCGAGCGGCCTCCCGAGGCCCGTCGGGTTGGAGGCCTCCCTGAGGCCCTTCTTAAGAGCGAGCACTGTTTGGTCAGGACCGAACGTAAATGGCTGTGCTCGCTGTGTCACCAAGTCGCCCCCGTGCATGATGTCGCCGCCTTTGCGGCGACGCAATGTCAAGCGGCGAGCCCTGACCTTTCAGGTCTCGCCGATCATGGGGTGGTGCGGGCTTGTGGGGCGGTGACGGTTGGGGTCACTCCTCACACAATTTGCATTTCTGGCCCAAGTTTGGGCTACATTTTTGTTTGACGTGTGGTAAAACGGCCACGGAGGACCCACGTCATTTAGTTGCCGAATGCAAAGACCGCACAAAGAAAGGTCTTGAGAACCTTCAGCGAATTTAAAAAGGGATTGTTTCCCAGCCACGCGGGGCCGTCGAAGACGTCCCAGGCTCGTGAGCTGGGCACTGTCAGGCGCGAGGCTGCCCTCCGAGGCCCGCCGCCTGTTGCTCGCTGAACTCGCTGCCACCCCGTGGATATCAGCGAATTCCAGCGAATTCCCCCACAGGTCCCACAACTCACCCTTGCTGCTATCGGGGTGCTTTGCTAAAAGTACTGGTGTTATATGAACCGCGTCGGCTAGCGCAAAATCGGCGCAATGGGAAGGGACGGGAGGGAGAGATACGATGTCAGATGTGGCGCGAGCGCACCCGTAAAGATCCGACGCCTTGATGTTTTCAATGCACGGCCCCTTGAAGCCCCAACCCATTCCCCTGGACCAGTTCTTCTTCCCGGGCCGTTTTTGCAACGGTTTTTGGATCACGCGAGGGCCTTTGGAGGCCGAGCACGACGAAGAAACACCGTCCTGTTTTTTCCAACACAATGGATCTCTGGCCCTAAGCTTGTCCTCCTCCCCTCCCCTTCCCTCCCCACCGGGCATTCCGAACGAAACGTCGTCCATGAGCATTGTCGCTAGTGATACGGTGTAGTTTACCAGCGTTGGCAGTACTCTCAGGATTGCTTACCGGTGGTGCTTTGTCGGGGTGCTGTCCGCTCCATCCCCGCCCTCCCCCACCCCCCAAAAAATCTCCCCCTCCCCCTCCTTCTTTTCCCTTCCCCAAAAAACCCGGGGACACCCGAGTGGGTCCCCACCCCGCTCACCAAGGGCAGCCCCTGGGCGCTGGGGTTATGGTCCCAGGTCCCCCGCTACGAAAAGCGCCCCCTCCTGGACACAGCCTCTGGGAGGATTGGCCCCGTGGCACTCCTCTCCTCCTCCTCCTCCTCCTCCTCCTCCTCCTCCTCCTCCTCCTCCTCCTCCTCCTCCTCCTCCCCTTCCCTCCCTCTCTTGCTCCCCACCTCTCTCGCCCTCGCGCCCCCGCCCTCGCGCCACGGCCCCCCCGTGGCGGCGGCGCCGGAGCGCAGGGCCTCTCACGCGAGCTCGTCCTCGGCTCCACCGGTCGACATGAGGCGCCCGCCCTTTCCGGGGGGGGGGGGGTCACTGGGATGGAGCCTGTTTTTTGGGGGGATTCAGGCAAGTTTACTTGCATGGCGTTCGCCCCCCCCCCCCCCCCCCCCCCCCCCCCCCCCCCCCCCTCGCCCCTCTTCAAGCGAATACTAGCGTGCAAGTGCCTTTCGACTTGCGTGATTTCCGCGCCCCCCCCCCCGGGCTTGCTTCAGGCTCAGCCCCCCCCCCGTCCATGCAAGTAAACTTGCCAGAGTCTAAAAAAACAGGCTCATGGCCGTGTGGGGTTCTGAATGGATAGGGGGGTTGCAAGTGGATGCCGAGGTGGGTCATATCTGGCCCAACCTGGCTTATAAGTGGGCTACGGGTGCCTTAAAAGTAGCTTAGGAGGGTTAGCGATCCGGGCTGAGTGGGCTCCGCCCACTCAACCGAGTTATTTTAACCCCCCTAAGCTACCGAAGGCACTTGTAACCCACTTCTAAGCCAGGTTGGGCCAGATATAACCCAACTCGGCATCCACTTGTAACCCCCCTATCCATTCAGAAACCCCCTCGGACATCCCAGCAGGGGCAACGATGTGGGGGGACAGGCATAGGTCAGGCGATCGCAAACATGGATCAAGGGGGCGTGGATCAGCGACGGGCCCTGGTTCCATAGGGAAGTCGCGGATTTCCGCCGCCGAGCGAGGCAGCACCGGCCACGTTTTGGGGATGGTGCCTCCCCCCATCCATGTTTGTGCGCCCCCGAATAGGGGGGATGCATCGAACCTCAATCGCCCATTGATCGCCGACAGGGGCCCAATAGCCCCGCCCCGCCCAGCAAGGTGCGGAGCTGCTATCGGGGGCCTATATCGCCGATCTACCGGCGATACATCGCCGATCACAGGTTGACGTGTCCTCCCCTATGCCAGTCCCCCTATCGTTGCCCCTCAGTGGGGGGGGAGGCCTCCCCAGTGAGCGACGCAAAGAGAGGGTGCCGTCTGCGCCGACCTTGGCGCGCAAGCTGCCCACGTGAGGTCGCACGGAAGCGTCCTCGTTTCCAGTGTAACGTGCCGCGCCGGCGGCCCGCGTAGGCCACCGCGCAGGGTCGCTGTGCCATCTCGCGTAAGACCCGTGTCGCTTCGTCGTCCAAGTGGGGTCCGAGCAGATGGGGTCGAAGGATCGCCCCGCATGGCCGATGCATTGGCTATGCGGCGCGATCCTCCGACACCATTCTGCTCGGACTTCATGTTGGAGGCCTCTGGGGATGGGAAGGAGGCAAGGACGAGGGCGGAGGGGCTGCAGCAGCAGTGAGGAGCGGGAGGAGGAGGAGGAGGAAGAGGAGAAGAGGAGGGGGAGAACGAGGAGAGCGGAGGGGGGG
This sequence comes from Prorocentrum cordatum, assembly GCA_963575745.1. NCBI lineage: Eukaryota > Dinophyceae > Prorocentrales > Prorocentraceae > Prorocentrum > Prorocentrum cordatum. Next base: position 72,575 of record CAUYUJ010015253.1, read on the forward strand.
GGAAGGGGAGTAGGAGTACGGGGAGGAGGAGGAGGAGGAGGAGGAGGAGAAGGAGGAGTAGGAGGAAGAACAGGAGAAGGAGGGAGGAGGAGGAGGAGGAGGAAGGAGGAGACAGAAGGCTGAGGGCGAGGAGGAGATGGAAGAGTCCGAGGAGGAGGAGGTGGTGGACGAAAAGAAGGAGGCTCAGGCCAGCCTCAGGGCTTGGAGCGCTGAGGAGGAGGCGGAGAAAGAAGAGCCAGAAGAGGCCGAGGACGGCGGATGTCAGCCCCAAGGCAGAGAGCACCCAGGAAGAGGGAGGAGGAGAAGGAGGAGGGGGAGGAGGAAGAAGATGGGGAAGAAGAGCAGCAGGAGGAGGCGGATGAGGAGGAGGAGGAAGAGCAGGAGGATGAGGAGGAGGGGGAAGGAGTGGGGGGGAGGGGGGCCTGAGGGGAGGGGGACGGGCACGGGGAACTGCCGGAACACCAGGACCATGGCGGAGCAGGAGGTGGAGCAGGCAGGCAGGAAGAGGATGACGTGCGGGAGGGGGAAAGGAGGGAAGGGAAAGGGGGGAGTGCGGGAGGGGGGGGGGAAAGTGCGACAGAGGATAGGGAGAGGGGGGAGGAGGAACAGAGAGAGGGAGGAGAAGGAGAAGGAGTAGGAGAGGAAAGGAGTGCGGAGAGGGGGGGGGGGGGGGGGAAGAGAGAGAGAGAGAGAGAAACAACAAAAAAACAAAAAGATAAAGAAATAAAGAGAGAGAGAGAGAGACGCACAAAGGTGGGAGAGGGCCTCCTGGGGGCAGGCCACAATCGGGGGTGGAAGGGGGCCAGGTAGCGCTAGCTGCCAGTAGTAGGAGAAGAACCCTTACTGCACCATCAGGCAATTCTGAAATATGATGGGGTCCAACCATTCAGCGATCTGTGATGAATTGTTGGGGCACGCGCCGTTGTACTTTCAAGTGTGGAAGCCTTTGAATATGGCACGGCCCGTAGTTCGCACACGCGGAGCCAGAATGCGTGCGGAAGATGCGCTTTTCTCGGGAGGCCACGATCGACAGACAGAGTAGACAGAGTCGCCAGTTGAGAAGAAGGATGAAGAGGAGAGCAGATGAGATTAGAAAGTGAGTGAGGGAGGGGGGAAGCAACAACAAATGAGGAAGGGATGGAGGACGGGAGGGAGGGAGGGAGGGGGGGGGAGAGAGAGAGAGAGAGAGAGATACTACACATATATATATATATGTATATAAAAAAGGAGTCGAACGAGAGAGAGAGAGAGAAACAAAAGAGAGAGAGAGAGAGAGAGTATGAAACATATGATCATCACAGAACGCAAAACAAACAGCGGTGAATTATATAAACAGACAGAGATGTAGAGAGAGAAAGAGAAAGAGAGAGAGAGAGAGGCACAAGGGCACACAGAAAGACCCGGAGGAAGGGAGACAGAGCAAGAGCGGGAGTAATATGGGGATCGAGAGAGAGGGACTGGAGGAGGTAGGGGATTCACGGAGAAAAAGAAGCTCAATACAAACAATGAGAGACAGAGAGAGCGAGGGATGAATCAATATGTATATCTGTGTGTATAAAGATACCCACCACACATATTACACCCGAGCAGTAATAAGTACAGAGAGGGGGGGGGGCGAACGAGAGAGTGAGGGAGGAAGAGGCAGAGAGAAACATATGTAAGGAGAGAGAGAGAGAGAAAGAAAGAAAGAGAGAAAGAGAGAAAGAGAGAGAGAGAGAGAGTGAGAGAGGGGGAGGCAGAACGACGGAGGGGGTGAGTACAGCGAGAGAGAGATACTAGTAATATATGTATAACAAAAACGAGATGTATAGGGATATAGAGATGGAGGGAGAGAGAAAGAGAGAGAGAGAGAGAGAACAAACAAACAAAGACAGAGAGAGTGTGTGTGCAAAAGAGAAATATAGAGAGAGAACGAGAGAGAGAGAGAGAGATAGAGCGTGTGTGTGTGAGAGAGACAGAGAGTCAGAGAGAAATAGAGAGCGAGAGAGCGCAGCTGAGATATCAATATGTGTCAAGAAATTTGGGGAAAGAGAAAGAGAAAGAGAGAGAGAGACCGCATGGGAAACGGAAGCGGCCGGCGGACTCCTCTTGGCCCAGCAATGACCCTTCTCGCCAGCGCTGGTCAGCTTCCAGCAGCCACCGCTTGCAGCTTTCGCACAGCTTCCCTATCACCTCGACCTGTACTCAGTTTGACGGCTCTGCCCTGGCAGTGACCATCCTGGCCGATGCCCACCCCTCCTCGCCTTCGTGGCTGTTCTACATCGTGCACCTGTCCGGTGCCCCCCCACAGGCCTCCAGCTCGCGCGGGGCCTGCCTTGCCGCCCTCCATTCCCCGCCTTCGCGGCCGTCTCACTTCGTGCACCTCGCCGGTGCCCCCCCAGCAGGCCTCCAGCTCTCGCTCGGGGCCTGCCTCCTCCCAACAGCCGTCGGCCTCGCCGCTTCGCCGGGCTGGCCCTCCCACGCCCACGGGGGGGTCTCGCTGGCCGGCGGCGCCTGGCCGGTGCCCACCGCTGCCGCCCCATGTGGTGGGCCCTGCCACAGAGGATTGGTCTTGCCGCCTGCTCGTGGCCTCCGGGCCGCCCCTCGCTGCTTGCCTTGGGGTGCCCTGCCCCGCCGCCGCCGCCTGCCTCCCGGGGCGCCCGGCCTTCTGCAGGTTCTGTCCAGGCGCTGCCTGTGACATCCCGCTGGCCCTTGCTGTGCTTCGCCGGCCGGGCGGCACTCGCTGCATTGCCTGTGTCCCCCCCCTCTGCCTGGCTTTCCGGCCACCTCCCCAGCACCGGCTACCGGTGTCCTGGCCGCTGCCGCTCCCGTGGCACCTCGCCGCTGTCGGCTACTGCCCAGTTGGCCAGTTGGCCTCGGAGCCCACCTTGTTCGATCCACCTGGCCCGCCGCTCGCCCATTGGACGTGGCCTTCTCGCGTTTCCCGCCTTCGGCTGGCGTTCGCCGCCGCTTTCCGCCGCCTTTCTCCACACCGGTGCCTTTGGCCCTTTGGGCTCGCCTTGGCTCGGCACTCGCCGTTTTGACCTTGGCGCCCGCTGTGGTCTGGGTGTCGCTGGCTTCGTGCCTCCTCGCCTCGCCGCTGTCCAGGCACGCCTCGTCGTCGGCTGTTGCTCCTTCCCGCCCTGGCTTGCTGCGCCGTTGCGCATCGCTGGGCAGCCGTTCTCTTCCTTGCCTTGCGCCTCGCAGGCCCTCCTGGTCTCGGCGTTCCCCCACCGTTGCCGACGATCATTTGGCATCGCTCGGACGTGTGCATCTTTTCTTCGGCGAGGACCATCGAGGAGCATCCTTGATCATTTGGCGAAAAAGCCACGCACGAAACAGAAAAAAGCACAGGGAATGGACGTCCGAGCGATGGCCAGATCAGGGTGCTCTCCAGTTGTCGGCGGGTCGGGTCTCTGCTTTGCTTTCCCTGCTCCCCCGACCGCCGCCCTTCCGCGGGCTGCCTGCTCGCGCTCCTGCTCTGCGCCGCCCAGTGCAGCGCAGAGCCGTCCGGCGCCCTCGCCTGTGGTGCCTTCGCACCTGCCCGCACCACCTCTCCCTGCCCGCGCCTCGCAGGCTTAAGTCGGGCCTGTCCCCCTACAGGGGGACTTTCGACGAAAAATTTTAAAGATACCCCCAAAATAGTCAAAAAGTAGTCCAGAATCGTCCGGGGACGATTGTTGGAGTATGTTTGGACCTTTTTGGGGCCTTTTTTCAGTATTTTCTTATTCTTCGTCGAAAATCCCCCTGTAGGGAGACGCGCCCGACATAATCGTAGGCCCGCAGGTCTCGGCGCCTCGGCCCATGCTTGGGCCGTGCCTTGGGTCAATGGGTTGGACGCTGCGACGCTGGGTTTCTCCATCACCTCCTGCCTTGGCAACGCTCGGACGTGTGCATTTTTCCTTCGGCGAGGACCATCGAGGAGCATCCTTGATCATTTGGCGAAAAAACCACGCACGAAACCGAAAAAACACAGGAAATGGACGTCCGAGCGGTGGCCAGTTGCAGCTCAGTGCTGATTCCCCCCCCCGGCTTCAGCTCTGTTCAGCTCAGTGCAGCTCAGTGCGCCCCCTCCTGGAGTTCGTCTTGGGGACCTCTTGGGCAGTCCTGGGCGCCTCTTGGACCGTGTTGGGGCTGTTTTAGGGCCCTCTTGGAGGACTTGATGGCCATCTTGGAGCGATCTTGGGGGCCTCTTGGGCCGCCCTGGGGCGTCGGGAAACCGAAAAGGCGAGAACGCCAAAATCGTCCCAAAACGTCAGGCACATCATGTATGCTGTCCTCGTAGAGGCCTCTTGGTGCGCCTGGGGGGTCATCAAGGGTCGTCTTGAGACCGTCTAGGGCGCCTTTGAGACGCGACGACACGCGGGACCCCCCCAGGATATTTGAGAATTTGAGGTCCAGGCTCTTTCTAAAGAATCAGCAGGCTTGAGGACCGAGGCTTCAGGGAGAAGGCGAGAGACCTGGGGACTCCGAGTCGTGCCTCAAGAGCACGGGGGCGTAGCTATAGACATATTTGTATATATGTATATATATATATATGTATGCACATAGATACGTGTGTGTACGTGTGTGTGTGTGTATATACACATATCTATAATATATATATATATATATATATATATATATATATCGAGAGAGAGGGGGGGGGGCTTCCGCCCCGCCCAGTGGACACTGGGTCCTCAGCAGGGTGGAGGGCGACTTCGAGGCGGCGCGGCGGCTGCCAAGTCCCTGCAGGATGGAGTGGGCCAGGACGTTGTAGCCCGAGGGGGCTCTGCAGTTCGAAGGGGCGGCGCTAAAAAAGGATCGGCCCTGGCAGACTCGCACCTTGAAAGAACACGACGGCAGGTTTTTGGCAGGGGGAGGAGGAGGAGGAGGAGGAGGAGGAGGAGGAGGAGGAGGAGGAGGAGGAGCAGGAGGAGGAGGAGGAGGACGAGGAGGAGGGGGTTCAGCCTCCGAGGTCCTTCGCTCGGCCCCGGGACCGTCAAACAAGGACTCGGGATGACACGCCAGCCTCGGGGAAAGAGCCGGGACGTCACGGAACCCGTATGGAAAAGGTCAAGGCATCGGATGTCTGGACAGGGGCCCTTGGTGATCTGCGGAGGAGGGGGGGCGCAAGGAGTCAGCCGGGGTATCCTTGGGAGTACGATGGAGCCCCAAGAGGCCTCGCTCAAACTTAGGAGGGGGGGGTTCAGCCGGGGGGGGAGGAGGGAGGGGGAGTACCAGGTGCCATCGGGAAGACGGTGGGGCTTCCAGGAATATGGAGGGAAGGGATTGGCAGGAGGGAGAAGGTGGTGGGAGGAAGAAGTAGGGACCAGCCTACTCTCGTGATCGCGTCGGCTGGGGCAGTCTCATCTCTAGTGTTTGGCCTTTCTGCACACATGTACTCCGTCCTAACCAACCCTGCAGTAACCCACCCCTGTCCTCACCCAGACCACTTCATTTTCACAGCTTCAAACTCAAATGTTTAGCCAATCGCTGCTCAATCCGCATTCTTACCCGTACCCTTCACCGTTGCTCGCGAGTGCAAATTGAAACGCGCGCTTCTTCACAGGATTACATGTACCGAACCAGGCCCGACTATCCTGGATATGGACCCGCCCTACCATCCCTGACAGACCACTTGTTTTGGTCGGCGGGGCGAGAGCGAACCTCTTCCGCTAAAAGCTACGCGGGCTACGCACAGCTTTCATGAGGGAGACGGGGCGCAGGCAGGCGGGGCCGCAGGCGGCCGGAGTGGGCGGGGCCCGGGGTGCAGGCGGTGCCGAAGGGCCCCGACACATCACAGGATGGGTGTGTTTTTCGCGGCTCGGGCCCCGCCGCCGCTGGGCCCGCTGGCGCAGCAGCCGCCGCGGGCTCGCCGGCGGGGCCGGGCGCGCCGCCCGCTCGGGGAGCGGCCCGTTCCCCATGAGCCGCTCGCTCCGTCCGCCTTGCGTTCGGCCGCGCCTCCCCCCCATTCTCCTCCTCTTCGCATAGTGGCACATCTCGTTATAATTTGGCGGCGGGCCCAGGGGGGAAATGAGAAGGAGCAGGCCTTCTCAGAAGGCCGCGGGACTTCTTAGAAGTCCGGGGGACTTCTGAGAGGTCTCCTTAGCCTATTTCGAATACAGACTGAACTTCTCGGAAGCCCTCTCAGAAGTCCGGAAACTTCTCAGAAGCCTCGGAAGTCCCGCCCCTTCTCATTTCCCCCCCGCGCCCGCCGCCGAATAATGGCATCCCCGATTCGGCGTCACAACGCCAGCGCTGACATCCCCTGCCCAGCCAGCGACGCTAAAGTACGTTTGGCGCTTCCCATGTTGCGGCATGACGAAAGTTGTCCAACAGCGACGGTTTCAAGTGCTACATGTTGTCGAGCGCTGCACCTGTATGGAAGACACCGATGCGGGCGACCAGCCCCTATCCAGCTCGGCCCTGCCCCCCAGCTGGCGATCGACACTGCAGCTTTTAGACTTTGTTGGTAAACTTCCTTGCTCAGCAGAAGTGGCAAGCCATTGATTTTGCAATTGGATCATCATGTTGGTGGTCGTGGGGACTTAACTCATCATGGTCAGTCCTGTCATGATCGTAGTTTGTCTCGATCGACGTCTGCAGGATCATCACCATCATCACTATACCAATTATCATAGTCGTCATCATCATCATCAGCAGCAGCATCATCATCAGCATCATCATCATCCATTGGCGCTTCTTGCTTCCATGTTCCTGACGGCGTCGCCTGCCGACGGGCCGGGCGGCTGGGTGAGAGGGCGCGCCATGCATGCGTGTATGATTGAGGAGGTTTCCGCTCTTGCAATTTCTCACACCCTTTCTCGGGCGCTCTGGGGGACTTGGCCATCATTGCCATCATACCCTCGCAATCACCATCATCGGCATTACCACGATCAGCAGCATCTTCAGCATCAGCACCATGGTCAAACAGGTGGGACGGATATGCTTCTCCTCCTCCTCCTTCGCCTTCCTCATCCTCCTCCTCCTCCTACTCCGACTCCTACTCCTACTCTGATCCTTATTCTTCATAAGAATATACTTCTTTGATGAGGGGATTGGGCGGGTGTTAGCATGGATGCCACGTAGCAATGGTGACGTTCCAATCCCAGTGCCATGTTTGACTAGTTGTACGGCCCTCGACAGCAGGCTGGGCATGCCCAGAGCGGGATGCCGTACCAAAACCCACCCAGCCGAGGGCCTTTCCGTCAACAGACCACACCGTGCGGGCCACGTGCGTTCCAAAAGGACACCGTGCTTCTCGAGTAACATTCGACGCTTCGCGTGACCCCGCCAGCCCTCTTGAACGATGCCCAGGCGAGTTGCCCTGATCAGGGTTGCGGAGGAGCACGCAGTGGAAAAAAAAGGCTGGGTGAGACGTCGTACCCCAAGGGGGGGATGATGGAGGAGGAGGAGGAGTTCAGGAGTTCAGGAGTTCAGGAGTTCAGGAGTTCAGGAGTTGAGGAGTTGAGGAGTTGAGGAGTAGGGAGGGAGGGAGGAGAAGGAGGAGGAGGCGGATGAGGAAGATGAGGGGGAAGAGGAGGACGGCGAGCAGAAAGGCAAGAGACCTCGTGGCTGCCTCTCGGAGTCTCTTCGGATGTCTCTTGAGAGCTTCTTGGAGTTCTCTTGGGGCGTCTTTGAAGCCTCTTGGTGGCCCCAGAGGCCTCCTGGAGCGTCTCGGGTGCCTCCGGGAGAGCCTCTTTGGGCATCTGTGAGGCCCCTTGGGAGCCTCTTGGGGACCTCTTGGAGGCCTCTTGGGGCCTCCCGGGCGCCTCTTGGGACCATTCTCGGGCACTCTGGGGAGCCTTGGGGGCCAGCTTAAGGAGGACTGGTAAGTCAGGCCCCCCCCCCTCCTCCCAGGAGGCCAACACGGTCCCAAAAGCTGAGACAAGTCAATGATGTTTGCGCCGTCTCGCCGAGCGCTTCTTGGACCTCCAAGTCGGTCGCGGGGCGCCCCGTCCAGGCCCAGGGGAGGGGGCATGGGGGAGGGTTAAACCCCTCCCCGAAGGGGAAGAAGGGAGGTTGGACGAGGAACCGCCCTTAACCACTCACGCCTTGCATGGCTGCTGGGATTATTATGGGGGCAACGCGCGCGCGTGCTGATCTGCACCACCCTTGCAACAGCATAGTATGCGGGCCGCGCGCGTGCGCCAATCCTCATTAACACCATTGTCTGAATGTGCTCGTGAGTGCATAGACTAGCACGGCCTTTTGCTTGCATTCGTTCGTATAATCTACGCAGGCATGTATGTGATTACGCATTCGCTTCTGCGGTGTTTTGCAGAGGCAAGATGTTTGGGTTGACGATACGTATGCTGAGGGCCCAGGGCGAGAGGTATGACCGTCTTCAGCGACTTGGGGAACCTTTTTCCCGCCCTTACCATCGCACTCACCGAAACCGTCCCCTACCCGATCCTGCCGTTAGTTACTCTGTCAAAATCTTCCCATTGCTCTGGCGAGGGTTGTTCTGCTGGTCCGGGGACTGCGGAATCCCTGGGGGCCGAGAGGGAGAGTCTCTTGGGAGAGGGGCGTTCTTGGGAGAGCGGCCGGGGAATCTCTGGAGGGCCCCATGGGGCGATTGAAGTGTATTTTCGGCGGCGAGCGAGGGGGGGAGATGAGAAGGAGAAGGCCTTCTCAGAAGGCGGCCGGACTTCTCTCAGAAGCCCTCCCGCCTTCTGAGGCTAAGAACACATCTCAGAAGGCTTAGAACACTTCCGAACCTTCTGAGAAGGCCTTCTCCTTCTCACTTCCCCCTTCGCTCGCCGCCGATATGGACAGGGGGGAGTGCGGGAAGGGACCTTCAATGGTTCGGGGGCGCCACGTCAGGGAGCGGGCCTGCAGAGCTTCCAGGGTCTGTGAGGCTTCCGAAGGGACACGAAGATGATCCAGCAGAGGTCGAATATACACGGTACGCCGCGGAAGGCCGAAGAAGAACGCAATCGATACTGCAGTGTGTTCGTGAGCATTTTCGAGCTCGGTTGGTCCAAGGCGAAAACTGAGCGCGCGCTTTCCCAGGAGGCAGCGATTTGCCCTGGTACCTGGATGCTCCAATGTCAATGAGGTGGGCTGTCAGGCAAAACTTCGCGCAGGGGTGTTCTGTGCAGCGAACCACCGCTTGAATCGAAAAACAAATGTATACAATCACTCCGAAACATATTGAATGTTGTTTGCTATTCCTCTTTTGTTGGAGGAATAAGTGCAGGTCTGTTTTCTGGGTGGATTGGGGTCGAAATCTGCGATTCGGACGAATGCCCCTGGCCTCAGGAGCCCCGCGGAATCCCACAGAAACGGGGACATTCGTTTTTTGCGAGACTACAGAAACGGTGGCCTACAGAAACGGAAGCTTACAGAAACGGGGAGACAGACGAGCGCGGCAGGGCGAGTCATTGTTTTTTTGTCGGCGGAGGCTTGGGTCTAAGACGCGGTCGGGGTAGCCGAGGGAGGACGACACCCGGGGCGGCATCGATCCGAATTTTGCTTTGGTTTAGTGCGTCCATCGGCGATTCCTTTGGATGCAAGATAACATATCCCTTGCCATCTTCATTGTTCGTCCTACGTATCTCGCTTTTCCGCGCGCGTGGGGTGCATGGTCAAGCGTCAGAGCCACCACCGAGCGACATCGGCACAAGTAGGGATGCATGCACGGTCGTGCACTTCAGCCGAACATACATACGCGTGCACCTCTTCCGCGTGCTTGAACGCTTTGACGTGGGTGTGCGTGCGTGTTGAGTTTCTTCATAGTGTCGGATCGTGGTTTCTTGGATGGCGCTGTGCCGCGAGCACGGTGCGCGATACGTGAGATGTCGGCGGTCTCGGTTTTCCGCCCGACCGTCAGCCTTGCCCGCGAGGAGCCCTTCTTCTCCTCCCCCCTGCTCGTGCTCCTCCTTCGTGCTCCTCCCTTCTCCTCGCCCCGTCTCCTCCCTCCTCCTCTCCCCCATCTCCTCCCTCCTTCTCCTCCCCCTCCCCTCCCCTCCCTCCCCCGCCCTTCCCCCCTTGGCGAAGTTCCTGGGCCAGCCCGCCGCGAGGCCCTCATGATCGACGCAGGGGTCGGCTGGGCGCTGCGGAAGGCCTCGCGGGGCACGCGCCCTCGGCAGGGGGGGGTGGGGGGGGAGCTCTTGTGCTCCTCCTCCCCCTCGTCCCCCTTCCCCGCTCCTGTGTCCCGCCCTCCTCCTCCACCTCCTGCATCCTTCTTCCTTGTGAATGCCCTGAGATCCAGCGCTCCAAGAAAATGCGGGAGCGGCGAGATTTCTGCAGCTTTCGGCCTCCAGGGGCCCTCGCCGGGCCATAGGGAGCGTCAACAAAACGAGTCGGGACGAGCAGCCGGCCATAGGGAAGTGGTCCGAACCTCCGGGGCCCATGCATCATCAACACTGGAGCAGCCGGATAACTGGGTAAGTCCTCCCTGTCGCACCCCGAGGACACCTACCTCGACGCCCCTCACAACTGCCTGCGCGGGATTGGGGGGTACCAGCTCAAAAAAGGAAGGGGACACAGCGAGGGGTCCCGTCCCCCACACGTTTGCTCATCTCTCTTTAGTGTTTCTACCTTCGGTGGCACCCTGTAGCATGACCACCCCATTAGAATCCAACCCTTATTCATAGTAGCACACAAGAGTCTCAATCCTCGACCCTCGATGGACGACGACACAAATTAGGAGGGCGCGCCGCTGGATCTCCCCAAGGGGCGGGGAATCCATTCCCCCCCCCTTTCCTGCTCCGTCGTCGGGAACCCCCCCCCTCCCCCCCTTTCAAACGGGGGGGGGGGGTCCGAACCCCCCTCCCGCCCCTCCCCCCTTTTGGCCGCAACCCCCCCTCCCTTCCCCCCCTTTCGCCACGCCGCCCCCTGACTCCAGAACCCGACCCCCACCACCCCTACCCCTAGTCCCCACCCTAACCCAAACCCCGAACCCTAACCCCAACCACTAACCCCAGCCCCAAAGAGTATTCAGTACTCATTACTCACTACCCACTACTGACTACTCGCTATTCGCTACTCACCTCTCACTACCCCTTACTCACTATTCACGACTCACTACTCACCATCTACTACTCACTACCCACCACCCACTACTCGCAACTCACTACTCCCTACTCACTACTCCCTCCTCCCTACTCACTACCCACTACCCAATACTCACTACTCACTACTCACTAAGCACTACTCATCTCTCCCTATTCACTACTCACTAATCACCACTCATTACCCACCATCCACTACTCACTACTCACTACTCATCGCCCACAAATCATTACTCAGTACCCACTATTCGCTACTGGCTACTCCTTATTCCCTACACAATACTGACTACACAGTACTCAGTACTCACTACTCGCTACTCCCATACTCGCTACTCAATACTCACTACTCACTCCCCGCTACTCACTACTCACTACTCCCTACTCACTAGTCACTACATCGTCTCTAGTCACTACCCACTACTCACTAATCGCTACTCGCTACCCACTATTCGCTACCCGCTTCTTACTGCTCACTACTCCCTACTCACTACTCGCTACCCCCTACTCGTTACTACCTAATCACTAGTCACTATTGACTGTTGTCTACTCACTACTCACTACTCACTACGCCCTGCTCGCTCCTCACTATTCGCTACTCCCTACTTGCTAGTCACTACTCACTACCCACTGCCACTACCCACTAGTCTCTATTCATCACTACTCAGTACGCACTACGTACTACTCAGTACTCACTTCTCGCTACTCGCTACTCTTTTCTCGCTATTCACTACTCACTATTCATTACTCACTACGCACTACGCACTACTCACTACTCACTAATCACTCATCACTACTCGCCACCCACTACCCACTACTCACTACTCACTACCCACTACTCATTATTCCCTATTCAGTACCCACTACTCGCTAGTCGCTACTCACTACGCACTACTCACTATTCTCCACGGACTACTCACTTATCAGTACACACTACTCACTATTCACTACTCACTACTCCCCACTCACTACTCCCTACTCCCTACTCGCCAGTCACTACCCACTACTCACTACCCAATACTCACTACTCACTACGCACTAACTCACTATTTCACTACTCACTACTCACCACTCCCTATTCCCAACTCCGTACTCCCTACACACCTTCTCCGGCGTAGAAAAGAGAAGCGGGAGAGGCACCCCCTCCCCGGCTCCCTGTCCGGCGCAAAGGGGGGGAGGGGTCCGACCCCCCCCCTTTTCCAGCGCCAAGGGGGGGAGGGGGGGGGTCCGGACCGCATGTGGGCCGAATCCCAACCAACTGGGCCCAATCCCAACCAACTGGGACCAATCCCAACCAGTGCGAAAAGCAAACTGGGCCCAATCCCAACCTGCTTGGGGTAGCCTCACAATAAGTTTTTAAGTGTAGAGAAGCCCAAGACGACTGTGAAGACCAAGTGAGACCTCTTATGTCAAAGCAGAGGTTCAGGAAGGCAACATACGTGCCAGAGTT
>CAUYUJ010015253.1:87500-287796 GCA_963575745.1 Prorocentrum cordatum
ACGTGTTCACGTCCTTCCTACCCTCCCTCTTCTTTCCCCCTCTGCCTCGCGGCGCGGCCGTTTCCGGGTGAGGGACAGGGGGGAGCTGCAGGGAACTGGGAGAGGGGGGCGGCGGGAAGGAGGGCGAGGTTTGGAGGGGGGAGGCGGACTGGAAGTAGGGGCGCCATGGCGGGAAGGGAAGTGGAAGGGAGGGAAGGGAGGAGAAGAGGGAGGGATGGAGGGCAGCGGAGGAGAGGGACGAGGGAGGTAAGGCGATATGGAAGGGGGGGAAGAGGGAGGGAGGGGAGGACAGGATGGAGAAGCAGGGGGGAGTGGGATGGGGGTGATTGGAGGAGGGGGAGGTGGGGAGACGAGGGGAAGGAGGGGGAGAGGGATGAAGGGAGAAAGAGGGAGGACGAAGGAACCATCGATCTCTTGGCTCGATCGCTCTCGACGTCTGCTCCGTTCGATCCGAGATTATACCTTTATTTGGGGGGGTGCCGAGCAAAGGCATGTCTACCTTTCTTTGTGGGAAGGGGCTGCCCGTGATAACCGCGACTACAGATGGCGAAGAGTATGAACTACGGCGCCGGAATCGTCACGCACGACATCGAGCAGGAATTGGCCTCTCCTCTTCCTGCGATGTCTCATCATTTGCCTCGTCGTCGTTCGCGTGGCTGCGCTCGTTCTCCGTCGTCGTCGTGTCTTCCGTCGGCCTCGCCGCTGTCGTTCGCCTTCGTCGCCGCCGTCGTCGGTGATTATGTTGTCCCAGACCTCGTGCCCCGTCGCGGGCGTGCGCGAGGCCAACCCAGAATCGTCCCCTGCTTCCTCCGCGCGCTCCGCCTCGACCTCATCCTCCTCGCCCTCCTCTTCATCCTCCTCTTCCTCCTCCTCCTCCTCCTCCTCGTCCCCCCATGCCCCCCCCCAGGTGGGGCCATCAAAGAGGGCAGACGATGCCCGACGGTCTTGGCCGCAAGGCTGGTCTTTCAGCGCGGCAGATGTCTCGGAGTTTCACGTCGAATTGATATATGGATGATATGTGCAGCTTGCGCTTGGTTTTGGTACGACTGGCCTGGGTACGTAAAGACTAGGGACGAAGACCGGCAGCAGTTCCTCTCCTCCAATTTGAACCGGATTCGGTGCTGGTGTCGCCGCGGACGCTGTCCATTTGAGATAGGGTCGCCCGCCCAACGGCGGCCGTTACCGGTTCGGGATAGTATTGGCTGTCGGGCACCGCAATACACTTTGCCTTACCGATTCTGGGCGTGCCAATGGTTCGATTGCTGGATCCTCTCCGACGCTCACGGAGGCCTGCTTCGCTTGGGGCCGCGTTGCGAGCGCGGCCATGTAGCCGCAGTTGTATATATGTTGTGTTGACCCGAGGTTGCCTCCATAATGTTCCTAGCAGCAGCAGGGGCAGCAGTAGAGAGTTGTTTACCCACGTTCCATCGGAATTCCATGCACAGGAAGGCAATTCGTTAGTCATCGAGTTCAACAACGGCCCTGGCCAGGTGACTAGCACCATGAGGCTCCCGAAGCGGAAGGGAAGGAGTGGGAGGGGAGGAGGCAGGGTGGCTGGAAGGAAGGAGGAAGGAGGGCTCTTGAGAAGGGGAGGGAAGGGGAAAGGCCCGGTCGGAAGAGAAAGCATGGGAGAGCATCAGCAACAGCGGCTGCTACAACAGGAAGAAGGGGTCAGAGGATGAACAGGAGGAGGAAAAGGATGGTATGAATGAGAGGTAGGAAGGTGAGAGAAAGGAGGAAGAGGGGAAGGGGAAGAAGGGGGAACGAAGAGGATCGGCTCGCAATCTGCAGGATCGTCGCTGGCTGGTGCTTCATCCCCTACTTCCCCAGGTCCTGCCTCGACCTTCGCGCTGCTGACTCTTGCCGTTTCAGAGTTCGACGTCTTGTGCCACCCCCCACTTTGGCATTTAAGTTGATTTAGACGTGAGCCTGGCGGTGATATCGGCACTCGAGTTCAGATAGCATGTGGCGGGCGATTTACAATATGCTTTCAGGCATGTCTTGGTACAGAGCGTCTCGCTTCAACTAAATGGATGAGAACAGGACGCAGGCAGAGGGAGGAAGCATAAGCAATAGTAGGACAGTCTCTACATATCCAGCTGTGTGGGGGCAAGCGCGGCAAACGCCACTACCGTGCCCTCGTAGCAGCGCAGGTTGGGTATTTGACCTGCTCCAGTTTCATCGCCCTATCTGTCTTGGGGTACGTTCGTTGACATTCTTTGTTGTGGGCATCGTGGGGGACCATCGTGGGTCTCGGAGCAATCTTGGGCGCGATGGTTCTACCGAACTCTCCCGAAGAGTGGGTGGAAATATCTTGTGTACGCATCGGTGCCGTTGTCGAGCCCTCTTTGGACGATCTTGGGCCGTCTGGGCGAGGCTCTCGGTTCGTTTCGGGTCTGTTTGGGGGCCGTCTTTGGGCTCTTTCGTCCAGCGTTTGGCTGAGAGTCTTGTCCTGGATGTGGCGGAGAGAGTAGAAGAGCGGGGGAAAAACGGAGGAGGAGGAGGAGGAGGACCGCCGGGGATTGAGAATTTCAAGCCAGGAGAGGGAGGCGTCCCTTATTCCTCGCCTACGCGTCCTGGGTTCCCCATCCCCCCACTCTTCTCCCTCCCCCCCCCCGCGTCCCCATCATTCCCCCCTCGTCTCCAACCTCCTCATGCCCTCCTCGTTCGAACACCCACCCACCCCCAGCTTCTCCCGGCCCCGCCCTCTTCCCCACCGCCTGCCAAGACACGCAGTTTTGGGAAGGCAGGGCAGATGCTGATTGGGGTTATCTTCGGCAGGGGAGTGTACACCTCGTCGCAGCCCTCTCGGCCCGAGGGGCTGCGCAGGCGAGGCTCTCGATGTTCACCACCCCCTTTTCCGTCAAACACCACCCGTAGCACTCCAGCATGTTGCCTTCGGTGCCAGCATGCCAAGCAACGGGCCGGGCCGCAGCTTCCTTGGGCTCCGTCCATCCCAGCATGGCCAGCTGCAGCTGGCGTCAGTCCTCAGTTCAGGTCTGGCACGGGATTCTTGGTCCCCGTGCTCCTTTGCGGACGCATGGTTTGGTCGACCAGGGCACCTTGGCCAAATGTGGGGCCCTTGATGCCTCCGCCACCGCTGGTCAAATACTGCAGCTGTGGCGCTCCCTCTACATCAGTTCTCGGAGGTTCGCGTGGATTTCTTGAATCGGCGCTGGAGACCCCTCCCTGGCGAGCGGGGCGCGCCTGGGGCAGCGCCGGAGGTGCTGCCAGGGGGGACCAGCGCCGATCCAAGAAACCCGTGCGGACCTCCGAGAAAGTATGTGTGTGCAGTTCTGGGTTCCTCTATTTGGTCGAGATTCCGCCTCCTCCTCCTCCACGTCCCTTCTGCTTTTCCTCCTTCGCCCGGCCTCGGCTGACCTTCCCCCCCTCCACCTACAACTGTCGCCACGCTCCCTGCCTCCCCTCCCGTCCTTCGCCCAACCCTCGTGCCTCTGGCCGCCCCTTCTATCCTGCCCCTCTCGGCGGGGCGGCTTGCGCCCTGACAACAGGCTGGCCGTGGGCGGCGGCGGCCAGAGCACGGCCAACGAGGACCTTGTTGGAGAGGGGCCGCTGGGCGCAGACTTGGCTGCGCGTCCGTCTGCTCAGTTTCTTGGGGAGAGTTTCTGGAAGCTTTCGAAAGGTTTTTCAGGCGATCAGCAACGGGTCCCGTTTCCATGGGAAAGCGCTGATTTCCGCCGCCGAACGAGGCGGCACCGGTTGCATTTTGGGGAGGGCACTTCCCCCGATCCATGGACCTGGCGACTGCGCGCCAAATCCATGGATAGCGAATCCATGTTTGCGCGCCCCCGAGAGAGGGGGCGCTGGGCGCAGATTTGGTCGCGCGTCCGTCTGCCCAGCTTCTTGGGGGGAGTTTCCGGAAGCCTTCGAGAACCAAGGGGCGATGGGCGCAGACTTGGTTTGGGCGTCCGTCTTCAGACATGGTCGCGTCTCGAAATAAACATGACGAGCTTTCTCCGTTTTCGGCCTCCGGGAGCCTCCGTTGGGCCCGGGACCCTCAACAAGCGACCCAGGTTGAAAGACCGGCACGGGGGAAGGGTCCGGGACTGCCAGGGACACCACAGGGACACCCTTTTGATCGGGCGAAGAGAACTATACACATGCACCGATCTTGGCAAGTCCCATCCTTGACCCAGGATCGGTGCATATACCTTCCTGGCCAAGGTAGAGGGCGTATGCACCGATCCTGGGCTCAGGACGGGCCTGGCCAGAATCGGTGTATGTGCTTAGTTCTCTTTCCTCGAATTGAAAAAACAGGACATCGCATGCCTGGGCCTGTCGTGCACCGTTGGCTTGTGGGAGAGATGCTTGTCATGGCCCCTGGCCGCCCGTGCGGCCGACTCGGGGGCGCCCCCTCGCCCTACCACGGCGACGACCGAAGGCCATCCCGGCCCCCCCCCCCCAGCAGCAGAACTCTGGGAGTGCTCCCCCCCCTCTCTCCGCTTAGCCATGCCTTTTGGGGGGAGGTTGCTTGTGGA
Source organism: Prorocentrum cordatum (assembly GCA_963575745.1). Taxonomy (NCBI): domain Eukaryota; class Dinophyceae; order Prorocentrales; family Prorocentraceae; genus Prorocentrum; species Prorocentrum cordatum. Next base: position 92,000 of record CAUYUJ010015253.1, read on the forward strand.
GAGTGGGGGTTATTTGGAAGGTGCCGTTGGGGCCAGGAGGGGCATGAACAGGGGGTGATGGCCACGGCATGAAGGAGAGGGAGGACGAGGAGGGGCATGGTGCGAGGGACGAGGAGTCGCATAAAACATCGCGAGAGGTAAGGACAAGGGGATAGGAAGAGGAGGAGGAGGGGGAGGAGGAGGGGGAGGAGGAGGAGGAGGAGGAGGAGGAGGAGGAGGAGGAGGAGGATTGGGAGGAAGGAGGAGGAGGAAGAGGGGGAGTACGATCAGAGTAGACCTCTAATGCATCAGCGATGCTGCAATGCAATCTCCCGTCCCAAGGCCCCTCCTCATCAGTCCGGACACGCCTTCCTTCTCCCTGCGAGACGCGTCCCCTTGAACAAACACAGCACCCGGTGAGCCGACCGCTCGGGGGAGAGCCCCCGCTTGAACAGGGAAGTGCCTTGCATGGCCTAGCACACTACCAGCACAGCGAAAAGGTATGATCATAGGGGAACAAAAGTGACATAAACACAAAAACTCGGAGGTCCGCGCGGATTTCTCGGATCGGCGCTGGACCCTCCTCTATGGCGCGCGGAGCGCGCCAGGGGCGGCGCCGGAGGCGCCGCCAGGGGGCCCCAGCGCCGACCCGAGAAATCCGCGCAGACCTCCGAGTTTTTATGTTTATGTCACTTTGTGTTCCCTAGATCATTTCGCTCAACGAGGTGTCGAGCGAGATGCCCGATGTACAAAGGAAGACCGCCCAGCGACTGTGTGACTGTGACTTTGAGTCTGGTCATGAGCTTCAAGTAGCTATCAAACGCGAGCCCCGCTTCGGATCTTGTTTGTTTTGAAGGTGGCGCGATTGCCCCGACTATCGGGCCCGCTCCCCCCCCCCTCCCCCCCTCCGGAGAACCTGACGTTGTCGAACGGGGATGCGCAGCAGTGGTGCGCGCGGGCAAACGTTGCGCTGCCCAGAGGAAACAGTGTAGGTCATCGGCCCGCACTTCCTCCTCCCCCCATCGGGATAATCTTAAGTCGGGTCTGTCCCCCTACAGGAGGAATATCCAAAAATATTCAAACATAGGCTGGGGACGATGTTTGGATCATTTTTGTATTTTTTTGGAGTATGTTCGCAGTATTTTGAATTTCTCGCCCAAGATCCCCCTGTAGGGGGACAGGCCCGACCTAAGGATACTCCGAGCCATCGCCGGACAGTTGAAACTATCCGTTGAAAAGCAGCAGCCCTTCCCCCCTGCAGCTGCTCCATGCGTCGCAGTGCTTGGCACGAGGGTTCGAGGCAGTCGTGTGCGAGAGCCAGACTCTGAACAGGAGCCGTCCTCCGTCCTCGTAGTTGCTCGGAGCGCGAATGACCTACCCCGCGTTCGCTTCCAGGCAAGACCAAGTCGTACCACGCGCCTCCCCGTCGAGCGGCCGGACCAGTGCAGGCCGTCGCCTGGCATCGGTTGGCATCTCTTGGAAGCGAGGGTGGTCAAAAGCGAGGTAGGTTTGTTTGCCCCGTCATTGCTGCGACCGTATAGGACGAGTGCGCGTCGCGCCTGGGCGAGAGCGCCGGTATTTGGAAGGAGCCGCCCTCCGTCTCTATATAGATGCTGCCAGGTGGTACATCGAGTGCGCGCGGCACCGGGGCCATAGCTCCGTTTTGAAACTGGCTAGGTTTAGGTCGGGCGTGTCCCCCTACAGGGGAATTTTCGACGAAAAATAAGGAATCCCCCCAAAATAATCAAACAATAGTCCAAAAATAGTCCGGGGACTATTTTTTGGAACATTTCTGGTGTATTTTTTTTGTTCGTCGAAAATCCCCCTGTAGGGGAACACGCCCGACATAAGGCTAGGTGCTCCATCATGGTAACCGCCAAGGCGGAAGCTCCACCTGAAAGGGAGTCCCCGCTCCATGCATGCAGCTGCTGCAGACTTTGGAGACGAGTCCGCGCGGGCCTTGGGCGAGAGCTCCATTTGGAACGCGACCAGTGCTCCATCCCTGCAGGTGTCGCGGATGTCAAGTTCCAGGATCATGAGTGGTGGGTGAGTTTCAGGCGGCCCGCCGGGCCCGCCCTACGCACGCGTCTGGGTGCGCGACGGGGAACGGCAGCCCATAAAGAACAGGAGATGGAGGAGGAGAAGGAGGAGGAGATGGCTTGCTTCGAGGAGGAAGAGAAGGGAGGAGGAGGAGGAGGAGGAGGAGGAGGAGGAGGAGGAGGAGGAGGAGGAGGAGCGCGACGACACGCACGTGTTGGAGGAGAGGGAGGAAGACGACGCAGAGGACCAGGACGAGAGGGGAAGCTGGGGAAGACCGGGCGGGCCTCGGCTCAGGGCGCGCTCGGGGGCGGGTTGCGCCAGGCCTTCTTGTGGGGGCCAGTGGCCCCCTGCAAGCAAGCCACCGTGCGCGGCCGCCGTCCTTCTAGGGAAGACACTCCAGGAGGGGAGAACACACGCAGACACAATTCATCGTCGGTTCCCCCGAGAATTTGGGAAAACATGGGAAGTGGCGGAGGGGACGAAAACCCCAAACATACAGTCAACGCGCCTAGTACGGACGCGCGCCTTCATCTAGGGTACCCTTGCGTCCTTGCCTGTGAGGCTCGCCCTTGCCATTATCACTGGTCGCCCGCCGCCCTAAGAAACCTCCAAGGGTCTTGCGTCCTTACCTCGCGTCCTTACTCTACGTTTTGACTGTATAGGAAAATACCAGGGCATTGTGTTGTTGGTGTGCATTTCTTCGTGTGTCCTTGGGCGCCCCAGCGCTGTCCGCCGCGGCGAGGGGAGAACACACGCAGACACAACTAATCGTCGATTCCCTTGAGAATATGGGAGGATATGGGCAGTGTGGGGGGGGGAGACGAACCCCCCAAATAACTTTATATATATATATAGGAAAATACCAGAATGACAATCGGCCCGAATCAGAACCGTGACCAGGACCAATCTTTGTCACAATTGTGGTCCGGTTCCATGAATATTCTTCGAATGTTATCAAGGCTAATCGACCCGAACCAGAAACGTGACCAGAACCCATCCTGGTCACAACTCCGTGATTGGTGTGCGTTTCTTCGTGTGTCCTTCGGCCCCCCGGCGCTGTCCGCCCCCCTCGCCGCGAGGCGGCCCCCCCGCCGCGCGGCGGGCCCGGCCGCGCCCCTCTAGAGGTGATGCGGGATGCGGAGTCCTCCTCTTCATCCTCATCCTCATCCTCATCCCTCCTCCTCCTCCTCCTCCTCCTCCTCCTCCTCCTCCTCTCTGATATTGTTCCCATTCCTCCCCCCTCCGAGTCGGGCAGAGTCGGGCGCAGACGTTCGGGCCGCAGGAGACTCGGCCACGATGTCCCGTGAACGCGTGTCATAGCATCTGCGCCGCCGTGCCTGGCATCCCTTGTGGCCTGCATGCGCTGTATTTTGCGCGCTCCAACTAGACGTGGTCGGCTCGATCAGATCGGGCCGGACGAAAGGGGGGGAATGTACGGAAAGGGGGGGGCCCGAAATTTGCGGCCTGCAGCTGGTTTCGGCCCCACCGAGGGGCCCAGGCCTCGATGCATGGGCCGCCTGCGGCGCCGGGAGGCGCCGGGAAGACCAGCTGCGTGGGCTGATTCTCAAAACCCCCCCCTTTGCTATCCCCCCCTTTCGCCCGACCCGAGACTTGCCCGCGCCGTGAGCAGTCACTGCGAGGGGTGGCGTTGTGCCGTGCTCGGCCGGCGCGGGCCCTCGCCGGGCCCCGGGGCCGTCCACAGAAGCATGCGTAAGAGAGTGACCTTTCGCTGGAGTGACCTTTGGTGCGGGCACGGATGGGTGAGCTCCTCCCTCCTCCTCCTCCTCCTCCTCCTCCGCCGCCGCCGCCGCCTCCTCCGCCTCCTCCTCCTCCTCCTCCTCCTCCTCCTCCCCAGATGGCTGAAAACGAAGCAGGAGCAGCGGCTTGCGCGCCCAGGTTTGGTGCCCCCTGCGGCGCTCAAGAAGCCGCGCACCAAAGGTCACTCTTACCCAGGGTCACTCTTGCGTGGAGCCGAAGCATTCTGGATGAAAATTCTGCCCCGGGGAAAGGGTCTGGACTCCCTTGGGGGGGCCGTACATCACAACTCAAGACATCGGATGTCTGCAGGGGAGTCCTCGGGGCGGTCTTGGAACGCTCCTGGTGGCGTCTGGGAGGAAGGGTTGCGGCCGTTTTGGCGTCCGTGGAGGGACTGGAAGGGGGGGGGGCCCTGCCTGCTTCTTTTTGCATCCTGCCGGCCGCCTCCCAAAAAGGCGTACCCATCGGTCGCTGAAAGTATTTAGTTCTGGATTCCCAGAACCCAATCTACTTCAAGCGCCTTCCTGCTTCAAGAGTCGATGTGCGTTTGCTGCGTTCTGTCATTCCGTGGGCGGGCCCGAACCCAGTCTGCTCGATCCGCCTTCCTGCTTCATGTTTCTACCTACCGTGCCGTTTTTAATACATGCTCCGCGTGCGGATCATGTATGAAACATGCAGGGACTTAGTATTAGAAACAACGATGCGTTCATGCATAAAATTATGCACATATTAATCAGGCATTAAAAATCGCAGATTAAAAAAAAATCCCATGTATTAAGAATTGCCCTGTACTTCCTCCGACCGATGGGTAATTACGCATCGACCTGGGCCGAGAATGGGCACGTCCGAGGTCGGTGTGGGTGCGGACGGGCGCCCTCCCTGCAGTGGGGGCCCCTGCCAAGAATCAGGCCCTGCTCGCCTCCAGGCCGCCCCTTGGCATCGCTCGGACGTGTGCATTTTTCCTTCGGCGAGGACCATTGAGGAGCATCCTTGATCATTTGGCGAAAAAACCAAGCACGAAACCGAAAACAGCACTGGGAATGGACGCCCGAGCGATGGCCAGGCCCTGGGTTTCGTGGGTTTCGATGGCTTTGCCATGGCAAGCGTGGCGCGTCCCCACACCAAGAGGCAATGGACGTCCCGGGGTCTCAGGGCCGGGTGTCCTGTGGGAGGCTTCTCTGTGGAAGGGGCCCTGCGGTGCAGCGGCTGGAGGCTGGAGCTCCCGCGGCCCCCGCCCCCCTCCCCCTCTCCCCTCAGGGGCAGCTTGCGGAGGAGACAGGCTCAGGAGGGCGACGCATCGACGACCCCCAATCGCCCGTTGAGATCGCCCACGGGGGCCGATAGCCCACCCCGCCCAGGAACGTGCGGATTCGCTATCGGGGGCCTGTCTCGAAAGCTGGGCGAGGGCTGCTAAAACCGTGGCTGCTAAAACGGCCCTCCCGGAAGGAATAAACAACTTCCCGGAATGAGGCGCGGCACGCGAAACAGTCAACGGGCTTCTTCCCGGAAGGACGAAGACAACTTCCCGAAGGTCGATTTTAGCAGCCACCGATTTAGCAGCCCTTGCCCGGCTTCCGACTGTCGCAGACCTGTGAGGCATCGGCGCTGTATCGCCGCTTCCAGGACACTGTTCCTCCCCCTTGAGCCCATTCCCCCCGGTCGTTGCCCCTCGCCGTTGATCGCCAATGGGGGCCGATAGCCCACCCCGCCCAGGAACGTGCGGATGCGCTATCGGGGGCCTATCGCAGACTTGTGAGGCATCGGCGCTGTATCGCCGTTCCCAGGACACTGTTCCTCTCCCCTTGAGCCCATTCCCCCTGGGCGTTGCCCCTCGCCCCGCTCACCCCCCAGGACGGAGCGCCCATCGTCGTCGACCCCAGGCCGCCGCCGCCGCCGCCTGGGGCCGGGTGTCGCGCCCGTGGGAATGCTTCGGAGGCCCAGGCCCCCTCTTCTACTTCTTCTTCTTGTTCTTCTTCTTCTTCTTCTTCTTATTATCATTGTTATTATTATTGCAGCACGTTTCTTGCCTCAGATCCGACTTTCCGAAGAAAGGCAACACGGAGCAAGTCACGACCAGAGCCCCAGACCCCATCTCCCTGCACCGTTTTCCGAGACCGATCGGTCCTCGAGGATCCCGGGGACCGAAACTGGGCGAAAACACCCGCTGGTTATAACAAACGCAGCTCCAGGATTTGAGGCTTGGTCCCAGCCTCGTCCGTGCGCACACCTCGGACCCTGATTTGCGAGCCCCTCTCTCCGTCGCCCCCACTCGACGACGACGACGACGACGTCGAACGACGGCGGCGACGACGACGACGACGACGACGTCGAACGACGACGACGAGCCAGATTTCTCGAATCGACGCTGGAGCCCCTTGGCGCGCTCCGCGCGCCAGGGAGGGAGATCGAGCGCGGATCCAAGAAATCGGGGTGGACCTCCAAACAATTATGTTGTGTTGTTGTGAACTCCTTACGGCCGGCGCCGCCGACCCCGAAAGGGGACAACGACCACGAAGCTCATGCCTCCAAGACAAGCCATTTCAGACCCCCCCCCGTGGGAGAACCCTCCAAAACACCGTCCCCAGACCCCCCCAGGCCCTCCAAGATAGCCTGGAAGAGACCCCCCCCGAAATGAGACCCCCCTCCCTTTTATTACGAAATCTGGAGTACGTTGTTTGTGGCTCCTCTGGTGAAGAGAGGGGCCAAGGGCGCTCCCGGAAGGCGCCGAGGCTGCGGCGGAGGTCTCGAGAGCGTTACTCAGCAGTCCGTGGAGGCCTTCTGGGCCTTCTTTCGGGGGCGGCACAGAGGGGGGGGATGACTAGGGGAGGAGGAGGAGGAGGAGGAGGAGGAGGAGGAGGAGGAGGAGGAGGAGGAGGAGGAGGAGGAGGAGGAGGAGGAGGAGGAGGAGGAGGAGGAGGAGGAGGAGAGGGAGGACAATGAGAAGGAGGGCGCGGAGGATGGGGGAGGATGATGAGGAGGATGATGAGGGGAGGGGGGGGGGGGGATATCATGGCGGGGGCCGTGAGATTCCCCAGGTGTCATGGCGCCTCTTCTTGTTTCATGACGTCCCTGGCCCCCCCGCTGGGCCGCGCACATGCCGCCGGTCATGATTTGCATCCCCCCCCTCTTTGACGCCCCCCTCTTTGCCGCTCCCGATTCTTGGCTCAAGCTTTCCGGATGCTGGACATCGGTCGAGGGTCTCGAGAAGGCGCTATTTCCCTCGAAGCGTCGATCAAGACCTATTGTCGGACAAAACAATGGAGCGCAGCACTGCGGCTGCTCCGCGAAGGAATTCGATTAGGTGCGCAACTCGTCCCAAGCCACTACGTTGCGACTGCCAGCGCATGCAGAAAAGGCTGCCAATGGCAACACGCGCTTTCAGTACTGAGCGAGATGTGGGACGTGAAACTGGAGCCCGACGTCATCCGTACTAGAATTCAGGGCGAAGCGCGTGCGAGAAATAGAAGCAGCGACAGCGCCTCAGGCCTCCCAGAGAGCCCGCGGGCCGCCTGGAGAGCCTCCGGGGAGCTCATCGACGGCCCCAGGAGGCCCCTGGAGCGCTGGCCGACGGCTCCAGGACCCCCAGATCGTCCCAAGACGGCCTCACAGACGCCCAAGAGGGCCGAAGCCGACCCGACTGGAGCCCCATGACGGCACAAAAAGGCCTCAGAGATGGCCCCCGAGGACCGCGTGGGCGGCGCCAAGAGGCAATACTTGTGCGTTTTCCAAAGGTTTCGAGGGATTTCCCGTTCCCGCCATTCGGGGCCTGCAACGGCCCAGGATGGCCCTGGACTCTTCCCAAATCGCCCCTGCACGGTCCAAGAAGGCCCCAGGAGGCCCCCAGAATGCCAAAGAAGGCCCGTAGACGGCCCAAGAGGGCCCCAAGGCGGCCCAAGAGAGCTTCAAGTGACTCCCACGTCAGCCCCAACCGGGCCCCAGATGGCCCCAAGACGCTCCAAGAGGGGCCCCAGATGCCGCCCAAGAGGGCCGAAAGCGACCTCCGAGACGGCCCGAGACCCCCAAGATGGCCCCAAGACCTCCCTGCGCGGCCCCCAGCTGAGGCCTGCAAACGTGGCCCCTTCACTCTGACTGTGCCTGAAAACCGATTCCTCTTCACGCTTCCAGGTCCGTGCCCCCAGGGCTCCCCGACTGCTTTCCGGGGCGGCCCCCCAGACGTGGCCCTTGAAGCGCCGGCCCCACACGTGGCCCCAAACGGGACCCCCAAAGGCGGCGCGGCCCCCACACAGAGCCTCCGAAGGTCGCCCCTACCGCCCCAGTAAGCGTGGCCCCCGAACGTCACCCCCACGCGTAGCCCCCAGGCGCCCCCAAACGTAGCTCCCACCCACAGACCCCAACCATTGCCCTCAAACGTGACCGTCACATGTGCCTCCAAAGGTCGCCCCTACCGCCCCAGGGACGCCCGAGCTGTTCAACTTACGAGCTGGTCACCTACGGTGTGCGAGTCCCAGGCTCAGCACGCCGTGGATTTAATCCACGGGTTCTCACCCATCTATATTATCTATGCTACAATGCAGGGCCCTGCGCGTGCGAAAACTGCGATTCGGATCAAAATGGCGAAGCAGGCCCCTGCGAGCCCCAGCAGGCCCTGGCGCGCTCCGAGACGCTCCAAGATGGCCCAAGAGCGCTCCGAGACGCGCCCGGAGGCCTTCACGAGGGCCCCAAGACGGCCCAATATGGCTTCCGAAAAGATCCAAGAACGCTCCAAGACGCCCAAGATAGCCTCCCGACGGCCCAAGCGGCCTCCCAAGACGCTCCAAGTGGGCTCCAAGTCGAGCCCCAAGAGAGCCCGAACAAGGAAAAATCGCCCCAAAACCTTAGGGCAAACAACCATTGTTGTAATTACCGCGCTTTGCGTCCTCAACGCGTTCAACACGGCCATACATGCCCTCAAGATCGCCCCTTACGCGCCTCTGGAAGCCCCCATGACGGCCCCGAGACGGCTCCACGACAGCTCTTGAGGCGCCTATGGCAGCCCAAGAGGCAGCCATGACAGCGCCGAGACGGTCCCAAGACGGCCCAAGACGGCCCATAGACGGTCCCAAGACGGCCTTAGGCGCCCAAGACGGCTCCACAGAGCCCCAAGACGGCCCCAGAGGCGCCCGAGAGGGCCCCAGACGGTCCCAAGACGGCCCAAGAGGCACCCAAGACAGCCCAAGAGTGCCCCAGGAGGCCCCCATGAGGCCGAAACGAAGCGCTAAGAGGGCCCCAAGACGGCCCAAGAGTCACTCAAGGCATCCCCAAGAGCGGCCAAAGACGGCCCAACCCAAAGGCGTCCAAGACGGCCGCATACGGCCCCAAGACGGCCCAAGGAGCACCCAAGACTGCCCAAGAGGGTCCCAAAAGGCCCCAATGAGACAGAAAACCAACCCCGAGAGGCCCCCCAAACGGTTCCCAAGGAGAAGGAAGTGCCCGCCATCAGTGGCAGCATAGGGAGCGTTGCCCTCCTCCGCGGGTCCGGGGCGCGAGCGAAAGAGTGCCGAATAATGCACAGCAACATGGATGCTACTTCCTTTTGCTATTGCCTCCCAGCTCCAGGGCGCCTTTCGCCGCTGCCGCCCAAGTGAGGCGAGATACACCGGAGGCCTCTAGGGAGCGCAGTCCCCAACACAGCCTGATCTCAGAGGGGCGCGGAGACGGCGCCTAAATGGACGTGCCTCCCTGCGCGTCCACACTGAGCCCCCATGCGCAGTCCACCGTACGAGTGCCCTGGGTGGCAGCATCGATCTTCCCCGTGGGCACGAAGCAGACAGCAGCAGCGGGTAGAAGCACGCACCAAGCGGAACTGGCCATCAGCAGCAACCTGCAGCCGCAAGCAGCAAGAACACGCAGCAGCGGCCTCAAGCACTACCAAGAGTACACAACAGCGGCAGCAAGCAGCAGCACGCAGTAGCATGCGCGGAATGAGAGGTCGGGCCCCACAATCAGATGCCAGTTCGTGCAGATTTCGTGGACGGACCGCACGGACCAATCCTACCGACGTCGCCAGCCTCCTTCCGGTGCCCACAACCCACGACGATGACGACGACCACCACCACGACAACGACGTCGACTGCGACGGGTACGACGGCGGCCTTGCGGCGGCGACGACAACGACGCCGACGATGACGGCGACAGCGGCGGCCCTGCGACGGCCAAACTGCTGGAGCGCTGCTAGAGCTCGGACACGAAGGCGCGGTCTCGCTGCCGCCGCCCTGGCCGCCGCCGTGCTTATAGGTTTTCGGCAAAATCTCCGCCGTTCCTCCGAGAATCATTCCAGAAAGACGTCGTGGACGGAGTCCACGGGTCAGCCCTAGTCAGCTACAAGGTCCCGAAGACGGCCCAAGACGGTCCAAGAGTGGATCCGAGACGCTCAAAATGGCTTCAAGACGCCTTCAAGACAGCCCGGGACGCGTCCAGAAGGCCCCCAGAGCGCTCGAAGTGTACCTCCAAGAGGGGCCGCAGAAGCCAAAATCGTTGATTTTCTTTGTTTTTTCTGATGTTTCTGGCCTTCTCGCGTTTTCGGCTTTCCGACGCTCCAAGACCGCCCAAGAGGCCCCCCAGACCGTTCCGAGACGGCCCAAGAGGCCTTCAAGACGGCCCCAAGACGGCCCAAGAGGGCCCCAAGACGGCCCAGGAGTCGCCCAAGACAGCCTAAGAGGGCCCCAAGAAGGCCCCAAGAGAGGCCCCAGACAGGGACCCGGAACCGAAAAATTTAGGCCTCCACCCCAAGAGGCCCCCAGGAAGCCCCAAGACGCCCCAAAGAAACGCCGGGACGCTCCCAAGACATCCCCAGGAGGCCCCAGGACGCCCCAAAGAGGCTCCAAGAGGCCCCCCAGAGGCCGCCAAGCGCCCCAAAAGACCCCCAAGAGGCCCCAAAAGAGGGCCCAAGAGGCCCCAAGACGCCCCCAAACTGCTACCAAGAAGCCCCCAAACTGTCTCCCAGAGGCCCCCGAGAGGCCAGCCATGAGATCCCAACCATCATCCACGAGATCTCTTACCCATTACCCAGGCCCGCAGCGACATTGTCCGCAGGCCACTACAGCCAGTTCGGGGGCCCTACGTATACCAGCACCCGCACCCTTGGCTGTATCGGGGGCCTCACCGCTGCTCTCTCGGTTCTGCTGGCTTCGATCTGCCAGAGCTCTCGAGACGGCCATCTCGACGGCCCGAGAACCCCGAGATGGCCCCAGGACCACCCTGCGCGGGCCCGCTAACGTGGCCCCTTCACTCTGACGGTGCCTGAAAACCCTTGAATTTGCTGATCGCGCCCAGTCTCAGCGCGATTAGCAACAACCCATTCCTTTTCACGCTTCCAGGTCAGTGGCCCGGGGCTCCCCGACTGCTTTCTGAGATCGCCCCTGGACGTGGCCCCTTACACGTCGGCCCCACGCGCGGCCTCCAAACGAGACCCCCAAAGGCGGCCCCCACACAAAGCCTCCGAAGGTCGCCCCTACCGCCCCAGTAAGCATGGCCCCCGAACGTCAACCCCACGCGTAGCCCCCAGGCGCCCCCAAATGTGGCCCCAACACACAGCCCCCAACCATTGCCCTCAAACGTGACCGTCACATCTGCCCCCGAACCCCGCACGCGGCCCTCAAACATGGCCCCCAGCAGGGCCGCGAACGTTGGCCCCAACCATGACACCCTGACGAGACCCCCCAACGTGGCCCTCAAACGAGGCCCCCCAACGTAGCGCCCAAGTCTGGCCCCCACGCGTCCACCCCCCACATCGAACTTCTCGCGCACAGGGACTCTGTACGATCGTTCGGGCCCCCTTACTCTGATTGCGTCTGAAAACCTATGTGTTTCTGCTAATCGCGCCCAGGCCTCGCTCGATTAGCAAAAACACATTGCTTTTGACGCTTCCAGTGCTTCCGACACGTGCGCGTTCGGGACCAAAGCCTGGACCTGCGGGCCGTGGATTTTCCACGGGTTCACACTAGTCAGCTACAATGTTGGGATCAGCGCGTGCGAGAAGGGCGAGCAGTGGCAGCGGGCCTTGGCGCTGCTGAGCGAGATGCGGAAGGCTCAGCTGGAGCCCGACGCCATCTTTCCTACACTGGCCGGACCTGCGCTCGCGGAGCTGCCGATCGGTGGCAGCGGACCGGCCTCCTGCGAAGGCCTTTGCGAGCCCCAGCAGGCTTCGGCGCGCTTCCAAGATGGCCCAAGAGCGTTCCGAGACGCGCGAAGAGGCCCCCAAGAGGGCCCAGGCGGTTCCCAGACGGCCCAAGAGGCTTCCGAAACGCTCCAAGTGGGCTCCGCGACGAGCCCCAAGAGAGCCCAAGCTCCGACAAATCGTCCCAATCCCTTGGGAAAACGTTCAGTTTGGCAGTTTCTGGGCTTGCCTTTTTCATGGCGTCCGAGACGGCCATACAGGGTCCCAAGATGGCCCCAGGACGGTTCCTGAAGCGCCCCTGATTGCCCACGGGGTACCCAAAGCAGCCCCGGGAGCGGCCCAGGACGGCCCAAGACGACCCCCAGACGGTGCCCAGATTGCTCCAGAGACGCCCAAGGCGGTCCCAGGTCACCCCCAGACGGCCCCGCCAACGCCTCAGACGCCCTCCAGACGGCCCAAGAGGCTTCCAAAACGCTCCAAGTGGGCTCCGCGACGAGCCCCAAGAGAGCCCCAACTCCGACAAATTGTCCCAATATTTTTCGGAAAACGTGCATTTTGGCAGTTCCCGGGCTTGCTCTTCATAGCGTCCAAGACGCCCATACATGGGCCCAAGATGGCCCCAGGACGTCTCCTGAGGCGCCCCTGGCGGCCCACGGGGTACCCAAGACAGCCTCGGTAGCAGCCCAGGACGGCCCAAGACGACCCCAGACGGTGCTCAGACTGCTCCAGAGACCCCCAAGGCGGTCCCAGGTCACCCCTAGACGGCCCCGCCAACGCCTCAGACGGCCTCCAGACGGCCCAAAGACTTCCAGAACGCTCCAAGTGGGCTCCACGTCGACCCCCAAGAGAGCCCCAACACCGACAAATCGATCCATGGCCTTGGGAAAGCGTGCATGTTGGCAGTTCCTGGGCTTGCCCGCTTCATGGCGCCCAAGACGGCCATACAGGGGCCCAAGATGGCCCCAGGACTGCTCCTGAGGCGCCCCTGGTGGTCCACGGGGTGCCCAAGACAGCCTCAAGAGCGGCCCAGGACGCCCTTAGACGACCCCCAGACGGTGCCCAGACTGTTCCAGAGACGCACAAGACGGCCCCCAGACAAACTCCAGACGGCCCCGGACCGCCTCCACACGGCCCAAGAGGCACCCGAGACTTGGTAATCCCCAAACGTGGTGGTGACAACACCTGGCGGTGAGTCTCGGGCGATTTGGTGTCACCACCCGGTTTGGGGACTCGTGCGGTTTTCCGAGGATGTCCCGGACACTGGTGGGTCCAGGAGCCACAAAGCCCGGTGGTGACCCCGCGTCCCCACACCCAGCGGTGACCTCTTTGGGGGATTCCAGGTCGCCACCTGGTATCTCACCACCCGGTTTGGGGGCTCCCAAGAGGAGGAGGAGGAGGAGGAGGAGGAGGCGGAGGAGGCGGAGGAGGCGGAGGAGGCGGAGGAGGAGGAGGAGGAGGAGGAGGAGGAGGAGGAGGAGGAGGAGGAGGAGGGAGACAGCCCAAGAGGGCCCCAGGAGGCTTCCAGGAGGCCGAGGAGAAGCGCCGAGAGGCTCCCAACGACCCCCCGGGGGCCCCAAGAGCACGGCCCAGGGCGCACGGCCACAGACGGTCCCACATCGGTTCCCAGCGCACCCTGGTGCGCTCATGCTCGTTTGCGCTCATGCTTGTTTGGCGCTCCCTGCCAGATTTGGCCCAAAATCCCTCGCCCTTTTTGTCGGTCTGGAGCCCTCTCCGCGGCCTCCTGGGGCGACGCCGTGTTTCGCTCTTCTAGTGGCCCAGAATCGCCTCGCCTCGGGGGGGTCATAGCTTCGGGAGGTTTTTGAAACAGGCCCCAGAGGTCTCTTGGCGGGGCTCGGCCCTGCCCTATCATGATATAGGGCAGGTTTCCGATTCCATTTCGGTCCATTTTGGGCCATATCCTGCTCCTACCGGCGATCATTTCGGACTATCTTTGGGGCTTCATCGGGTCTTTTGGCGGGTCTCGGGCCTGCCCTATCATGATAGGGCAGGTGTTCGACGCCATTTGGGCCCACTTTGGGCCATCTCCCCATCGGCGCTCATTTCGGGCCACCCTTGTGGCTCCATGGGGTCTCTTCGCGGGTCTCGGCCCTGCCCTATACCATTAGGGCAGGGTTTCGACGCCATTTGGGTTCACTTTGGGCAACACCCCGTCACCCCGCAACCCCGCAAGTGGACGTAGTCCAGGGGTCAGCCCTAGTCAGCTACAGCGCTGGGATCAGCGCTTGCGAGAAGGGCGAGCAGTGGCAGCGGGCGTTGACGCTTCTTAGCGAGACGGGTGAGGCAACGCTGGAGCCCAACGTCATCATCTCTACGCTTCTTGGACCCGCGCGTGCGGGAACGGTTCTCGTCTCGGACGGCTCTGCGAGGCCCCCGCCGCCCCCGGGCGGATTCAAGGGCCATCTGAGGGCCCACAGAGCTCGCGCTGACGGCCGAAGACTCCTCGAAGACGGCCGCAGCGCTTCGCAAGTGCTCTGCTCGAGTGCCCACAGAAGCTTCTGTCCGCGGACGACTTGTATGCACCGTGCCGCGTTGGCGTCTACCGAGGCTTCGTCGATCCTCCACCCACGCATGGTGCGATACATATGTAGCGCTTTGGGCCCCAGGCCACGCTAAACTAGGCTTCAAGACGGTGAGCGGAGCGCCCCGTCGTTGCGAGATTTGCGTGTTGGTTGCTCCTGGCTCCTTCCTCCTCCTGTGACCCTCCTCGCTCCTCGCTTCCTGGCCCTCGCCAAGTGCTGCTCAAAGAACCATCCTCGCTCCTGGCGCTGATCCAGGTCTGCTCCCGCACCTCCTACTCCCTGGAAGGCTCCCAGTGAGCATTACGACAGGTGAGCCAGCGGTCCTAGCCCGACGCCATCGTGACAGCCTGTCGGCAGCACTTCCTTGCCCACCAGGTGAGTGGGATGATTTCGCGAGCAGTGAAGTTAACAACAGATTGTGAACAAAAATTTAACTACACCCAAATACTGCACCACGCAACTCACGCAACATAGATTGAGCCGCGCAGATTGAACCACTGGGATTTCACAACATGTATTTCACCACATCGGGTGCACAACACATATTCTGTTTTATACAAGGGAATTCGTACTACCCCCCTGGATTATCCGCCCGCCATCTTGTATTGCAACGTACATGTGATTCTGCCCCACCGCTCATTCTAGATATGAAGTCGTATCATTGCCGCCAAGCCGTCATCGACCTCCCATCACCCTTTTCAACAAAAAACAACAGGCGCACACTCGAGTATCACACATCGCCAATGTTCTACAATCCTGCGCAGCAGACTGGACGACGTGCACACACGCGCGTCGTCGCGCGCACACGCGCGTCATCGCGCGCGAACGCCGCAATCCTTCAAAAACCTTATGTGTCGTGAGTATTTCAAAAGCGAACGTCCCGTTTTTATATATAAAAAGCATGGTTCGGAGCATCAGTTTTCGAACAATGTTCGCGCGCTCTTGCAAATCCTTGAGAAAACAATTTTTGTCTTTCAGCACGTTCATCCAAGTCGACCAAATGGGCCTCTCGCGCGTGCATGCCGAATTCACTCGAGCGCCCTTGCGCGCGTGGTGGGGATGCACGGTCCCTGCCAGATCGTGCCATGCGGGCCATAATGGCCCGCATGGCACGAGACCTGTGAGGGGTGTGCCACAGTGCGCGGCCGACGCGCGCGAATGGCCCGGCCATTCGCGCGCGTCGGCCGCGCGCGGATATCGAAATCTGACAGAAACTTGGATCACCGACGCGAGGGCACCATCATCGTCATCATCGTCACCAGCACCTCTACTGTCATCAACGTGTCTACCGTTGCCGACGTCGCCATGACACCGCGCCCGCCGAGGTCACCGCCTCGCACTGTGAAGTGCCGGCGCGGCCTGCGAGACGCGCTGAGCAGTGCCACCGCGGCCGCGGCGGTCACGCCAGGCTAGCCCGCCTGTCCGCGCGCGAGCACGCGGGTGGGCGGGTTGGGACGACTGCGCGAGCAGTGGAATTGTCGATATCAGGTTTTCCACCTCTCATTGCGCCACATCTAGAGTCTCTTTTCCGAAAAGAGAAATAGGATTGACCCCTCCCCCCCCGGGGGGTTATCCGTAACGCATCGCGTCCTTCAGTTTACAGATGGCGTTGTCTTATCGTTCCTGTTACATATGAATTCACACTGTCCCAGCCAGGGCGGTTTCGACGACCCTCCCCTCATCCCTTACCGATAATACGGTGCGCGCGCATTCGTTGATCAGAGCTTATCAAAGTCGAGCCACTTGTGCACAACATGTAGCAAAGCCCGCACGCGCGCGTCGTCGCGCGCATGCACTCATTCGGTGTCATAAGAATTTCAATATCGAGTTCCCGAAACTGACTGTATTGTTCCGCGTCGTGAGTTATTTCAAAAAGTGCGCGCGCGCGTTCTTGTGAATTCTCAAGGCGACCATCGTTTGTTCAACGTGGTCATCAGATTCGACCAAGCGGGCCTCTCGCGCACGCGTGTCGGCATCGGTCGAACGCCTTTGCGCGTTTGCTGGGGGAGCGCGCTCTCTGCTTCACAATACCATGCGGGGCCGTCGTGCCCCTCGGCCGCGCGCGCATGTCGAAATCTCCCCGGCGCCTTCCTCGCCGACGCGTGGGCGCCATCATCGTAATCGACGTTATCTGCATCGGCGGTCTTATTGGCCGTGTTGTCGTCATCGTCTCCATCGTCACCAGCACCGCTACTATCATCACCGCGTCTGCCGATGCCGTCGTCGACGTTGCCATGATACCGTGCCCGCCCGAATCGCCCACTAGTATTGGAGAGCCCGCGCGTCAGCGCGGCTTGCGAGACGCGCTGGGGCGTCCACAGCGGTCAGCGCCATTATGGTCGCGTCTTTCGCGTCAGATCAGCTGGCCGCTCCGCGCGCGAGCCTGCGCGCGCAAGCACGGCCGCAGCGATGCGCCGGCCAGCGCCCAACAGACATCGCAATCGCAGCCGCATGGGTCTCGCAAGCCAAGTTGCGGGTGGGCGCGCAGGACGATTGCACGAACATGGGAGGTGCAATTCGAACGCCCTTGCGCGCGTGTTGGGGTTGGGGGCACGGTCCCTGTCGAAAGAGACAATGCGGGCCACCCGCGCCCGTCGGCCGCGCGCGCATGGCGAAATGTTTCCAAAATTTCCATCACCGACACGTGGACACCATCATCGTCATCGGCGTGGTCATCATCGGCGCCATCCGCGGGGTTGTCATCGTCATTGTCATCGTCGTCATCAGCATTGCTACTATCAGCATTGTGTCTGCCGTTGTCGACGTCGCCATGAGTCACCGACTCGCATTGATGCGCCAGTGCGGCCTGCGAGCTGCGCTGGGAAGTCCCCGGCGGTCAGCACCGCCGCGGCCGCGTCGGTCGCGCCAGACTAGCTGGTTGCCTTGCGCGCGAGCTTGCGCGCGCTAGCGCAGCCGCCGCGATGCGCCAACCAACGCCAAACAGTCATCGCAATCGCCGCCGCCGGGGTTATGCAGACCAATTTGCGGGTGGGTCGGCGGGATGTTGGCATGAACCTGGGAGGTGGTCGCGCGCGAAGGGGTCAAAACCAATTGCACCCCACAGACTGCACAACGCCAGTGCTTGGAATCACGGTTTGGGGGCAACGCTGGCTAACATGGTAGTTTGTGGTCTTCGCAAGGTCCGGGTGCCGGCAGGCCCCGGAGGCTCCCCGAATTCTATTAGAAGACAGTTTCGGAGGCCCCCGTGAGAGCCCCAAGACGGCCCTCGAGGGCCCCAGCATGGTCCAGATGGCGCCCAAGACGGCCCAAAAGAACCCACCATGCCCCCCCAAAGGGGAGCTCGAATCGACATGTCCCGCCTTCCGTTCCGGGACGATCCCAGAAACCGCCGGCAGTCCCCCAAGAGGCACCTCGGAAACCCCAGGAGGCCCCCAAAGCGCCCAGAACAGGCCCCGACGGGCCCCAAGAGGCTTCAAGAACCGTTTCGATGAGGCTTCCGAGGAAAGACCCCTAGGGAGCCCTGTGAGCGCGCCGACTACCCAAGAGAGCCCCATGAGCGAAGCAGACCAGACGTTCGGCCACACGCGCGCCGAGGCCAAGTAGACACGGGAGTGTTGTTTTTTGTGTATCATGCCTCTGCCTTCGCTCCCTTTGCTCCTCGCTCCACGCGCATCGCCTCCTCCCCGCTCTCCCCGCCCCTCGCCCCCTTCGCCTCGCTTCTCGCTCCTCTGTTCTCACGCCACCTCGCTCCTGCACCTCTCTCCTGGCATTCTCCCTTTTCCCTCCTGGCTAGTGGTGCCTGCCTCCCCTCTCCGCTTCGGCTCTCCCTTATCCCTCCTCTCTCCTCTCTCTCTCATATATATATATATATAAATATATCCCTTTCGCTCCCTGTTCCTCGCTGATCGCTCATCGCGTCCCGCACATCCCCCCTTGATCTTGATTCATCGCTCCTTGCTCTTCTTCGCTCCTCGCTCCACTCACGAGCTGCAGGTTGCGTTATCTAGCAAGGGTACCAAGAAGCAGCATTAAGCAGCATCAAGCAGCATTAGCGAACAACAGCAGTCCGCAGCAGGCAAAGGTAGCACAGCAAAAGTAGGCAGCAGCAACAACATGCCGCAGGCAGCATCACACTGAAGCTGCAGGCAGCAACAGCAGACGTGAAGTTCGGACCCAACGCCAGGACGAAAGCCTTTGAGCAACATCTCTGCCCTGGTCCAACGTGCCATCTCGGACTTGTTTCGTGGCCAGAAGGCCACGAGTCAGCCTTTGTCTCTACTACATTGCAGGGCCCAGTGCGTGCCAGAAGGGCGCAGGCTCCAATGAGTCAAAACCGCCCCGGGCTGGCCCCGGGCCGCCCCGGGCCGCCCAGGCAGGCTCCAGGACATGCCGAGAGGGCCCCCAGAAGCCCCCAAGACGGCCCCGGAGAGCCCCGGCACGCTTAAAGATGGGCCCAAGGCGCCCGAGATTCGCCCCAGACTGCCCAAGAGGCGTCCAAGACGCCCGAAGAGGCCTCCCAAGAGGCCTCCCAAGAGGGCCCCGAGCGACAGACATCGTCGATTTCTATTGTGTTTTTCGATGTTTTCGGCCTCCTCGCCTCTTCGGCTTCCCGACGCTCCAAGACGGCCCAAGAAGTCCCCCCGACCGCTCCAAGACGGCCGAAGAGGACCCCAAGAGAGCCCCAAGACGGGCCAGGAGGGCCCCAAGACGGTCCCAAGACGCCCCAGGACGGCCCCAGGACGGCCCAGGAGGCGCCCAAGACGGCCCAAGAGGCACCCAAGACGGCCCCAGGAGCGGCCCAAGACGGCCCAAGACAGCCCAAGAGGCGCCGAGGCGGGCCTCAGACGGCCCCAAGACGGCCCAAGAGGCACCCAAGACGGCCCGAGAGGGCCCTAAGAGCCCCCCCGGGAGGCCCAAAAGAAGGCCGAAGAGGCTCCGCAACGGCCCCCACGAAGCCTTCAGTGGCTTCAGAATTCCCTCCAGGAGCTGGAGCCCGACGCCATCATGATTGCCTTTCGGCCCTGCAGCCGCACCCCCCCGCGCTTGCCCAGAGACCCCTCGCCACGTCGAGCTGATATCGTGGACGGAGTCCACAGGTCTGCCCTAGTCTATACTATATGGCCGGAGGAAGCGCGTGCCGGAAATCCAGTCAAATGCCGGGAAACGGCTCCGAGACGCTCCAGAGGCCGCCCCGACGGCGGCTCCGAGATGCCCCGAAGGCGGCCCAGGAGGGCCCCGAGACGCGCAATGATCCGGCCAAGACGCCCAAGATTGGCCCAAGACGGCCCAAGAGCTCCCCAAGACGGCCCAATAGGCCTCCCAAGAGGCCTCCCAAGAGAGCCCCGAGAGGCCAAACTCGTTGATTTTCATTGGTTTTCACGAGGTTTTTGCTTCCTCGCTTTTCCGGCTTCCCGACGCTCCCAAACCCTCCCAGAGGCATCCAAGACCGCTCCAAGACGGTCGAAGAGGTCCCCAGCAGGACCCCAAGACGGTCCAAGAGGGCCCCAAGACGGTCCAAGGCGGCCCCAGGACGGCCCCAGAGGCGCTCAAGACAGGCCAGTGGGACCCCAAGATGGCCCGCAGAGCGGCCCAAGATGGCTCCAAGACAGCCCCTGACGGCCCCAGAGGCGCCCCAGACAGGCCAACGGGACCCAAGATGGCCCGAAGAGCGGCCCAAGATGGCTCCAAGACGGCCCGAGGAACCGCCCAGAGCTCGCCAAGACGGCCCAACAGGCCTCCCAAGAGGCATCCCAGGAGAGGCCCGAGAGGCCAAAATCGCTGCGCTGATTTTCATTAGTTTCCCCGAGGTTTTTTGCTTCCTCGCTTTCTCGGCTTCCCGACGCTCCGAAACCCTCCCAGACGCATCCAAGACCGCTCCAAGACGGTCGACGAGGTCCCCAAGAGGACCCCAAGACGGTCCAAGAGGGCCCCAAGACGGTCCAAGGCGGCCCCCAGACGGCCCCAGAGGCGCCGTAGACAGGCCAACGGGACCCCAAGATGGCCCGAAGAGCGGCCCAAGATGGCTCCAAGACGGCCCGAGGACCGCCCAAGAAGGCCCTAGGGGGCCCCAAGACAGCCCAAGGAGCGCGATAGACGAGCCCAGAGAGGCCCAAGACGCCCCCCAGGAGCCCAACAGAGGCCCCCAAGAGGTGCCCAAGAGGTTTCCAAGAGCGCCCCAAGACAGCCGAAGAGGGCCCCAAGACGACCCAAGAGACGCTCAAGACGGCCCACGAGGGCCCGAGGACAGACTCAAGAGGGGGCCTAGAGGGGGACCACGGACCGAAATTCCGAGCCTTGTGCCCCAAGGGGGCGCCAGGAGGCCCAAACAGGCCCCCAAGAGGCCCCCAGGGGCCGCCAAGAATCCCCCGAAGAGGCTCCAGGAGGCTCCCAAGGAGCCCAAACGAGGCCCCAGCAGAGGCCCCAACAGCTTCCAATGAACATGCTGCTATGTATCGTCGTCGCCTGGCGGCAAACCCCGTCACCCCGCAAGTGGACGTAGTTCACGGGTCAGCCCTAGTCTCTACTACATTGCAGGGCCCAGTGCGTGCCAGAAGGGCGCAGGCCCCAATGCACCAAAACCGCCCCGGGCTGGCCCCGGGCCGCCCCGGGCCGCCCAGGCAGGCTCCAGGACATGTCGAGAGGGCCCCCAGAAGCCCCCAAGACGGCCCCGGAGAGCCCCGGCACGCTTAAAGATGGGCCCAAGACGCCCGAGATTCGCCCCAGACGGCCCAAGAGGCGTCCAAGACGCCCGAAGAGGCCTCCCAAGAGGCCTCCCAAGAGGGCCCCGAGCGACAGAAATCGTCGATTTCTATTGTGTTTTTCGATGTTTTCGGCCTCCTCGCCTCTTCGGCTTCCCGACGCTCCAAGACGGCCCAAGAAGTCCCCCCGACCGCTCCAAGACGGCCGAAGAGGACCCCAAGAGAGCCCCAAGACGGGCCAGGAGGGCCCCAAGACGGTCCCAAGACGCCCCAGGACGGCCCCAGGACGGCCCAGGAGGCGCCCAAGACGGCCCAATAGGCACCCAAGACGGCCCCAGGAGCGGCCCAAGACGGCCCAAGACAGCCCAAGAGGCGCCGAGGCGGGCCTCAGACGGCCCCAAGACGGCCCAAGAGGCACCCAAGACGGCCCGAGAGGGCCCTAAGAGCCCCCTCGGGAGGCCCAAAAGAAGGCCGAAGAGGCTCCGAAACGGCCCCCACGAAGCCTTCAGTGGCTTCAGAATTCCCTCCAGGAGCGGGGGAGCGGACGATAGGCGACAGGCACGCCGCGCTTGCCCAGAGACCCCTCGCCACGTCGAGCTGATGTCGTGGACGGAGTCCACAGGTCTGCCCTAGTCAGCTACAACGCTGTGATCAGCGCGTGTGAGAAGGGCGAGCAGTGGCAGCGGGCTCTGGCGCTGCTTAGCGAGATGCGTGAGGTGAAGCTGGAGACCGATGCCATCAACTCTTGCAGCGCAGGGCCCCCGGCGTGCGAGAGGTGCCTGTGCCACTGCTGACCTCTCGCAGCCCCCCGCGAGAGCCCCATGCAGCGACCCCCCCAGGAGCCACTGGAGGCGGCTCCAGTGGCACCACCAGTCCCCGCAGGCAGTCCTCACGACAGCTCCAGAGGCCCCCCCAGACCCTAACCTTCCAGAGAGCTATTTTTTAGCACGGGAGGCCTAAAAACCTAAAAAACAAACGAAACAGCCTAAAACCAAGACATAGGATAGCTCTGGGCTCGGTTTTTAAGTCGCGTGCTATTTTTTTGCCCTCCTGCAAGGTCAGGGGAGCTCGCCCCCAGGGTGGCTCCAGCAGTGTCCCGGTGTCTCCGCGGGTTGCCGGCGGGCAGCGCGGCCGTGGAAGCCTGTGCGGAGTTGCGCGGCTGTCGCGCTCGCCCCGTCGGGGCATGCGGGCTCCGAGCCCCGGAAAGGCGGCGCAGAGGGAGGCCCCGACACGCCTCGAAGGCGGCTCCACTCCTCCTCCTCCTCCTCCTCCTCCTCCTCCTCCTCCTCCTCCTCCTCCTCCTCCTCTCCTCCTCCTCCTCCTCCTCCTCCTCCTCCTCCTCCTCCTCCTCCTCCTCCTCCCTCCTCCTCCTCCTCCTGCCTCCTCCTCCTCCTCCTCCTCCTCCTCCTCCTCCTCCTCCTCCTCCTCCTCCTCCTCTTCCTCCTCCTCCCCGAGACCGCGCCAGCACACCCGCACACGGCCCCATGAACAAGGAGCGGCACCGAGAGGCCCCCATGGTAGGGACGCGAGGAGGGGCGCCGCGAGGGCCCCAATGGGAGCTGCCGCACCCAGACCTCCTCCCCACAACAGCTCCAGAGGGGCGCCCAGGTGGCTCCCAGGAGGCCCGGGAGGCCCCACGGGAGCAGGAGAGGTCCTGGCGAAGGCCCCCCCTTGGGGCCCAGGGTCCCAATGTGGCCCCATGAAGCAGCCCACGTGCGCAGCCCGCGAGGAGAGACCACTTCACCTGTGCTCGCCGCGCTGTCCCGCTCCGGGCTCCTCGCCCGCTGCTCGTCGCTCCTCTCTCCTGGCGCACTGCTCGTCCTTGGCATCGCTCGGGCGTGTGCTTTTTTCCTTCGGCGAGGACCATCGGGGAGCATCCTTGATCATTTGGCGAAAAAACCACGCACGAAGCCAAAAAAACACAGGGAATGGACGTCCGAGCGATGGCGAGCGTCTCCCCCTCACTCCTCCTCGCTCTCTCTCTCTCTCTTGGCCCCTGGCGCCTCGCCCACCGGCAGGGCACCTCACGGCCTCGGAGTGGCCCGGCGCGCATCGAGGGACGGGCCCCGGACCGGGTGGCTTCCGTACGGCCCCGAGCATCAAACGGCCGTAAGCGGCAGCGGGCGGACGAGCAAGTAACGAAGCAAGCGACACAGACATCAGACGACAGGACCACGAAGTGCTGGCCACCAGACCAGCAATTCTTCACCCTTCGCGCATCCCCAACAACTTGCCCGTTCGCGACCTCCCGCCGCTGGCGCTTCCGCCTGCGGCTGTAAAAAAAACATCCCCAACAGCCTCCCCTTTCCTCGTCGCCACGTGCTGTATGTCATTCCGCGGCGATCGGCTGCTGACCCCCCTTTGTCGTCCGATTCTACACTCTTGACTGCGGCTATCGGCTGCTAACCCCCCTTTCTCGTCGCCACAGGGTGCGATTTCCGAAGGAGGAGGAGTTGCTATGGACCCCAGGGCCACTGGGTCACCACCAGGCGGCCACTCCTGTCGGCAGACTGCGACAGGTCCTGTTTCACCGATGCAGTGGGCCACTGGGGCGGACTGTTGTTACCTCTGGGGTTGAGGTGCCCCCCCACCACCGAGATAGTTCCTGCGTTCGCGTGGGCCTTTAGCCCGTTCGGCCAGCTGAAATAATCCCGTCGACGGTTTGGCCGCAGCGGCGGCCCGTGGTGCTCCGAGGGGGCTCGCTCAAGGCGCTTCGCCCGCTCTCGGCAACACTTTCAGTTTGCCCGCGACGTATGCGGGCCGGGACACACCGGACGCTGGCCTCAGCCACTCCGGGTGCCCGTCCTTTGGAGTCGGCAACATGCAGTGGCTTCCACTTCGTCGCCCGTAGGGACGGCGGCTTCTGACCCCCCTTTCACATGGGCGTGTTGACAGTACGGTCGGCCGCTTGTCGGCATTGGCGGACACGGACGTCGATCAAGGCACCGTTCTGGCGCTTGTGTTAGACGTCGGCTACAGTCACAGGAGTGCCTTCGGGATGCGCAGGCCGCATACCGCCTTTGCACCAGAGGCCATCGGGCGCTCTCCTTTGTGGTCGGCCATCTCCAGGCATTGGCCCGAACCCCCCCAGCGGCGTACAGTTTGGCCGACGTTCCAAGTGAGTGAGTGGTTTTGGCACCTTCCGCCTGGCAGTCTGGCCCCACCTGCGGGTCCGACCTTTCCGCCCTCCCCACCCCCGCTGGCATACGCTCAGCGGCCGGTTCTTCTCATTTGCATCCTTTGCTGACACATGTCCAACGATTTTAATTTTCTGCTGCTGGCACATGCTCAGCTGCTTCTGGTTGCCACCTCGGCCGGCACTTGTCCTGCGCCGTTAATTATTTGCATTCCCGCGCGCTGTGCCTCAGCCTCGTTCGCACCGCCCTGTGGACTTTTCCTTGCGGGCCGCGGATCAAAAAAAAACATCCCCAACAGCATCAGTGCCTCAGGTCTGCAGGTGCATCGGCTTCCCTGGGCGTTGCAGACCAGCCCTCCAGCGTCACCAGCTGCTGCTGCTGCCTCAGCCGCAGTTTCTGAGTGCTGGCCCGGCCGGCGTGCTTCGCTTAGTAGCTAATTTAGGCTGGCCCGCGCCCCGGACTACCCTCTCAGCGACTGCTTCACGCGTCCGCCCGCGACCGAAAAAATATCCCCAACAGCTTTGGCTGCGTATAGCTCCCTCCGGATCAGTACTCCCTTCAGGAGTCTCGGCGTGTGCGACTTCGGTGGCCCCATTTCCATGCGCCAGTTTCCTGGTCAGTGAGTTCTTCCTGGCCTAGCTGTTGTCAGCGTTCCTTCGTGATGGTGCTCCTGGCTACATCCTGGGATCGCGCCCGCGCCATTTTGCCTGCGTTTCAATTTCGGTTGGCTAATTATGCATGCGCTCGCTCCTGGACCTGGTTCCTGGCCGCTGCAGCCCGCACCACCTCGCGCAGTCCGTTCAGCTCAGCTCGGGAGGCAATTAGTTTCGCGCGTGGGCCGCCCGATTCTTGACGCTGCTGGCGCGCTCGCCTGCGGCCGCGACGAAAAAGTATCCCCAACAGCCCATTCAGAAACCCTGCGCATGAGAGCTGACAGGAAAAGGGACGAAGAAACACATTTAGGGAAACAAAGCGAGCAACCAGAGTGAGCCGAGAGATCTCTGGGAGCAAGGGGGTGGCCTTGGAAGGCCTCTTCGGGCCATCCCTTGGGGCCGCGTGGGGGTGAGGGGAAAAAGAGGAGGAGGAGGGGGAGGCGGAGGAGGAGGAAGAGGAGGAGGACGAGGACGAGGACGAGGAGGACGAGGACGCGGATGAGGACGAGGACGAGGAGGACGAGGATTAGGATGAGGACGACGCGGACGAGGACTCATGGAACCATCTAGAGGTGTTCGTGCAGCTGGTGTTGTTGCTGCTGCTCTCTGGGAGTTCTGGGGGCCCTCATGAAACCCTTTTGGGATCATCTTGAAGGCCATCGATTACTGATGGGGGGGGTCCCCAACTCAGCTCCCCCCTCAGCTGCCCGCGAACCGCCTCTTGTGGCTCTCTTGGAGCACTCTTGGGCGCTCTTGGAGCGGTCTTGGGGCCGTTTGGAGCATCTCGGGCGCCATCTTGAGCCAGCTTTGGCTATCTGAGCCATCTTGGAGGTCGTCTTGGAATCTCTGAGGCCGCTCGGGGGCCTCTTGGGGCCGTCTTGGGGCCCTCTTGGGACTCTCTTGGGACCCTCTTGGGGCCCAAGAGTGGCTGTCTTGGGGCTCTCTTGGGAGCCCTGGAGCGCTTCTTGGAGCCGTCTTGGAGACCATCGATCAAAGGATGGGGGGTCATCGATTTGCCTCCCCCCATCGGGGGCCACGATCCTCGTGAGGGGTGTCAAAAATTAACCCTCCCAAGGGCCGAACAAGAACCCTCTGACACATCGCAGGGCGCCCCGTCCAGGTCCAGGGGAGGGGGTAGGGGGAGGGGTAAACCCTTCCCCGAAGGGGAAGAAGAGGCTGTGGATGTGGAAAGCAAGACATCGTTAGACCACCTGTCGCCCAGAAGGCTGGTGGGGTTTCATGACAAAACGAAGTCGAACAGACAAGTGGTCATCACCCTTGCATGCGAGTAGGCTTTCGTGGCCACTGGGATGATAGGATCAGATCGGGCCGGTTGCCGTGGATGTTGTCAACGGATCAGCCCCAGTTCAGCTACAACGCTGGGATCAGCGCGTGCGAGAAGGGCAAGCAGTGGCAGTGGGGTTTGGCGCTGCTCAGCGAAATGCGGGAGTCCAGGCTGGATCCCAACGTAATCAGCTACAACGCTGGCATCAGTGCGTGTGCGAGATGCGGCCCGTGGCAGCACGCGCTGCTGCTGCTCGGCGAGGCGCGGGAGAGCAGCCTAGAGCCGAACAAGATCAGTTACAAGTTGGGCATCACGGCGTATGAGAGGTCACCTGGCGACTCGGCAGGATTCCCTGGCTCCCTTCAGATCGGTCTTTCGCCTGTTCAGGCATCTCGCGAAGCGCCGTGGTCGTGTGGGGTCATGCCAGGCAGCCGGCGTGATAATGCAGGCGCACATAATTTTTCCAGCGGCCATCGCACAGGAGGACTTCTGTGCATACCAGTTCCCATGGGCCGATGCTCTTCTGAGATGAGGCGTCATCCCTGGCCACCGCCTGGGGGGTCGATCTTCGGGGATT
Organism: Prorocentrum cordatum; assembly: GCA_963575745.1. Lineage (NCBI taxonomy): Eukaryota > Dinophyceae > Prorocentrales > Prorocentraceae > Prorocentrum > Prorocentrum cordatum. The sequence continues at coordinate 118,741 of CAUYUJ010015253.1, forward strand.
TTGGCAGGCGTCGAATGTGGACAGACTTTTGCCCCTCCCCCCAGGGGCCGAACATACCCATATCCTCCGCCTGTCGAGGCCCCCGAGGATCGATGCCCCAGGCGGTGGTGACAGATAAATCTCCACCTCCCACCTTGACCTACGCGACGGCCCAGCACCGCGGCATGTCGACCACTCGAACGGCTTCATATTATCAGTTGTCTTTTCCCGTAGCTGCAGCCATCGTCTTACCATAGGGAACGCATGATGGGGAACGGAGGGGATATTCGGGCCACTGCGGGCCTAGGCCACAAACAGGTTCCACGACACGAATCGAAGGAACGGCCCGAAAAAAAACACGAGCCCCTCCCGAGCCCACGGCGGTCCTGAGTTTGGCGCCCTCACTGTGTCAACCCTCGCGCGGCGTTCCGCTCTCGTGGCGCTGCACCTCCACCTGGCCACAGCACCCGCTCTCGCTGTTGCAGTCTGCAGCACCGAAGCTCCCCTTTTTGTTGGGGGGGTGGCGCGACGGCGCCCTGGAGCCTGTTCTCTTCTGGATTCAGGCAAGCTTACTTGCATGGCGTTCGCCCCCCCCCCCTCGCCCCTCTTCAAGCGAATACTAGCGTGCAAGTGCAATTCGACTTGCGTGATTTCCGCGCCCCCCCCGAACGTGCAAGTCGTTTGCGGCTTGCTTCAGGCTCAGCCCCCCCCCCCCCCCCGTCCATGCAAGTAAACTTGCCAGAGTCTAAAAAATAACAGGCTCCTGGCCACATACAACCCTCGTCAACAATAAGCTGAGGGATTCAAACATCCGACGACCCCTCCGCAGCATTGAAGGACGCAGTTTCTAACAAGTGCCCGAGAAGATCGATCGTCGTGATTTCCAACTGCGGGGGAGCAGCCTCCGCAGGAAGCGCCCCATCGGGGGCGCCCGCGCGGGGGCGAGGGGGCAGGCGGCCCAGGGGGCCGCCCCGGGCCGCCGGCCGCGGCCCGCGGGGCTCCCGGGGCCCGCCCCGGGGCCAGCTGCGAGGAGGGAGAGTCCAAGCCTCCTCCTCCTCCTCCTCCTCCTCCTCCTCCTCCTCCTCCTCCTCCTCCTCCTCTCCTCCTCCTCCTCCTCCTCCTCCTCCTCCTTTTCCTCCTCCTCCTCCTCCTCCTCCTCCTCCTCCCCCTCCTCCTCCTCCTCCCTGGCCCTCGCTCGCCTCGCGCCCCCCGTCCTGGCTTCCCGCCCTGCATCCCCGCCCTCGGCGTCGTCCTCGCGCCCCTCGTCCCCTCCACAGGCCTCCCAGATGGGGTCGGAGCAGATGGGGTCGGAGGACCGCGCCGCATCGCCGATGCAGCGGCGATGCGGCTCCGTGTGGAGCCCGAATTTCTCATGATTTCCCCGTGCCGACGTCGCCGGCGCGCCGCCGACGTCGCCAGTGCATCGGCGCTGCATCGCTGATGCATCGCTCACATGCCAATCGACACCCTGCTTGCTTCCAGAGTGCCCCGGGTTTGTTGGGTGTCGATGGTTTTGCGATGGAAAGCGTGACGTTCCCACATCAAAAGTCAATGGACGCCCTGGGGTCTCAGGGTTGGGTTTCTGACGGAAGGTGTCTTATGGTCGAGCTCCTGCTGTAGGCCATCGCGAAGGAGCCCAGAGGCAAGGCGAGGAAACGACCGACGACCAAGACGAGGGCGACAGGTAGGGCAGGGAGGGGAGGAAGCGCGGCGGCCGCTCTGCCGTGCCCAGGGCGGCTCTGGGGGCCACGTAGGCACGAGTTGCTGGATCTTTCAGGCCGCGGTTCGTTGCATGAGTATAGCTATCGCGGGCTGGGCCAGGTGCTATAAGAAAGGGAGAGAGAGAGAGAGAGAGAGAGTCAGGCCGCGGCTCGTTGTATGAGTATATCTATCGCGGGCTGGGCCAGATGCTATAAGAGAAAGAGAGAGAGAGAGAGAGAGAGAGAGAGAGAGACCCCAACAAAAACGCCGTAGACGTCAGAGGCGCACTGGCAAGATGGTGGGGCAAGCCGCGATGGTACAGTTCTGGCGGCTCGGCTCTGTTGTGGAACAGAGGAGGAACCATGGACACGAGCCCTCTCATTTCAGGGTCCTTGCGGATCTCGACAAGCCTGAACGCGCCCGCAGGGCCAGGGCAGGGACCAAAGACGACAAGAGCCAAGACGACCCAAAAGGCCCCCAAGAGGCCCCAAGACATCCCAACACCGCCTCCAAGAGGCTTCCGAGGACACATTCCTCAGAGAGCTCCGGGGCCCACCAAAGAGAGCCCCATGAGCGACCCAACGGGAGACATGATGTTCGGCCACACGCGCGCCTAGACCATTCAGACATTCGTGTGCTGGCCTCTTTTCATGCCTCCATTCTCGCTCAACTCTTCTCGCTCCACGCTCCTCGCTCCTCGCCGCTCTCTCCTCGCTTCTCGCCCCTCTCTGTCTCTCATCGCTCATGACTCCTCTCTTGTCAGTCCTCTCTCCTCCCACCTCTCTCCTGGACCCTCGCTTCTACCTCTTGGCTACTGGCATCTGCCTCACCACCCCTTTTCTCTTGCCCTCCCTCATCCCTCCATGCCTCTCACTCTCTCTCTCTCTCTCTCTCTCCAGGTTGCGTCAGTCCGCTAGGAAGGGCACCACGAAGCAACACTTTACAGCCTCAAGATACAACGGTGAACAGCAGCAGTCCGCAGCAAGCAGCGGCGGCATGCAGCAAACGTGTGCAGCAGCAGCAGCATGCCGCACGCACGCACACAGCACTCTGCAGCTGCAGTCGGCAATAGCAGAGACGAAGCTCGGGCCCAACGTCATCACGGACGCCTTTCGGCAACATCTCGGAGGAGGAGGAGGAGGAGGCTGCCCTGGCCCAACGTGCCAACTCGAACACATTTCGTGGCTGACAGGCCACGGGTAGACATTAGTCAGCTACAGCGCTGGGATCAGCGCGTGCGAGAAGGGCGAGCAGTGGCAGCGGGCCCTGGCGCTGCTGAGCGAGATGCGGGAGGCGAAGCTGGAGCCCGACGTCATCAGCTATAATGCGGGGATCAGTGCGTGCGAGAAGAGCGAGCAGTGGCAGCGGGCCCTGGCGCTGCTGAGCGAGATAAAGAAGACGAAGCTGAAGCCCAACGTCATCTATACTACAGTACCCGAATCAGCGCGTGCAAAAAAAGAGCCCGGTGGCATCGGCCCGCCTCGGGCCCGCTGCGGGCAGGCGCTCGGAGCCCCCCGGAGGCCCCCAAGAGGGCCCGAAGCGAAGACGAGAGCGTTCCGAGACGCACGAGGAGACCCCCAAGAGGGCGCCCAGACGGCCCAAGACAGCCCAAGAGGCCTCCCAAACGCTCCAAGGGGGCTCCACGACGAGCCCCAAGAGAGCCCGCACACCGAACAATCGTCCCATTCGTTTTTGCGAAGTAGTGCGTTTTCGCAGTTCCCGGGCTTGCCCGCGTCATAGCGTCCAAGGTTGCCAGGGAAGTTCCCAAGATGGCCGCAGGACGGCTCCGGAGGCGCCTCTGGCGGCCCACGGGGTACCCAAGACAGCCTCAAGAGCAGCCCAGGACGACCCAACACGACCCCCAGGCGGTGCCCAGACTGCTCCAAAGACGCCCAAGACGGCCCCAGACAACCCCCAGACGGCCCTGGACCGCCTCCACACGGCCCAAGGGGCACCCGTTACAGCCCCAGAGGGCCCCAGGAGGCTTCCAGGACGGCGAAAAGAAGCGCTGAGAGACTTCCAAACGACCCCCAGAGGCCCCAAGATCACGGCCCAAGAAGCACCGAAGACGGCACCAACAGCAGCCCAAGACGGTCTAAGACGGCCACAGACTGTCCCTAAATGGCTCCCAGCGCACCATGGGGTTTTGATGCTTGTTCGGCGCTCACTGCCAGATTTGGCCCAAAATGTCTCGCCCTTGTTGTCGGCCTCCTCAGGCCATGCCATGTTTCGCTCTTCTGGTGGCCCAGAACCGCCTCGCCTCGGGGGGGTTCACAGCTTCGGGATGTTTTTGAAACAGGCCCCAGAGGTCTCTTGGCGGGTCTCGGCCCTGCCCTGTCATGACAGGGCAGGTTTTCGACGCTATTCCGGTCAACTTTGGGCCGTCTCCGGCTCCTATCGGTGATCATGTCGGGCCATCTTTGGGGCTTCATGGGGTATGTTGGCGGGTCTCGGCCCTGCCCTATCATGATGGGGCAGGTTTTCTTCGCAATGTGGGTCCATTTTGGGCCATCTCCGCCAGTGGCAGCAAGCACGGGTAAACACTAGTCTGTACTACAATTCCGGGCGAAGCGCGCGCGAGAAGTACAAGCAGTGGCAGCGCCCCGGGCCGCCCAGAGAGCTCGCGGGCCGCCCGGAGAGCCTCCGGGCCGGGCCGCTGCCCGACGGGCCCGGGAGGCCAACGGACCGCTCGCGGACTGATCCAGGATTCCCAGATCGCCCCAAGACGGCCTCAGGAGGCCCCGAAGACGGCCCAAGACGGTCCAAGAGTGTATCCGAGACGCTTAAGATGGCTTCAAGACGCCTTCAAGACGGCCCGAGACGCCTCCACGAGGCCCCCAGAGCGCTCGAAGTGCACCTCCAAGAGGGGCCGCAGAAGCCACGATCGTTGATTTTCATTGTTTTTTTTAAGTTTTTCTGGCCTACTCGCTTTTTCGGCTGTCCGACGCTTCACGGCCGCCCAGGAGGCCCCCAAGACCGTTCCAAGACGGCTCAAGAGGCCTTCAAGACGGCCCCGAGACTGCCCAAGAGGGCCCCAAGACGGCTCAAGAGTCGCCCAAGACGGCCCAAGAGGGCCCCAAGAAGGCCCCAAGAGAGGCCCAAGACAGGGACCCGGAACCGAAAAATCGAGGCCTCCACCCCAAGAGGCCCCCAGGAAGCCCCAAGACGCCCCAACGAAACGCCGGGACGCTCCCAAGACTTCCCCAGGAGGCCCCCGGACGCCCCAAAGAGGCTCCAAGAGGCCCCCCAGAGGCCGCCAAGCGCCCCAAAAGGCTCCCAAGAGGCCCCAAAAGATGACCCAAGAGGCCCCAAGACGCCCCCAAACTGCTACCAAGAAGCCCCCAAACTGTCTCCCAGAGGCTCCCGAGAGGCCAACCACGAGATCCCAACCAACATCCACGAGATCTCTTGCCCATTACCCAGGCCCGCGGTGAGATTGCCCGCAGGCCACTACAGCCGGTTGGGGGGCCCTACGTATCCCAGCACCCGCACCCTTGGCTGTATCGATGCAGGGCCCTGGGGGGCCGAAACCTCTGGAAACTCAGATCGTCTTGGGCGGTGTCCAAGGCCTTGGGGTACGTGTGGGGGCCAATCCTCGCGCAGTGGAATGGCCAGAACCTTTGGATTTTCGCTAATCGCGGAGAGGCTGGGCGCGATTAGCGAAAACCCGATGCTTTTTGAGACCTCCACGCCCGGCCTTAATCGGTTACGATAGCCCTCTTGGGTCGGGCGCCTCGTGGGGCGGCTTGGGGCAATCTTGGGGGTGTGAGGCCGTCTCGGACCTCGCGTTGGGCTCCCGTGGGCGGCATCTGCGGCTGTGCTGGGCCCTGCTGGGGGTCACTTGAGGCTTCGGCGACACGTGCGAGTTCGGGACCAACGCCTGGACCTGCGGGCCGTGGATTTTCCACGGGTTCACACTAGTCAGCTATAATGCGGGGATCAGCGCGTGCGCGAAGGGCGAGCAGTGGCAGCGGGCCCTGGCGCTGCTGAGCGAGATGCGGGAGGTGCAGCTGGAGCCGAACGTCATCAGCTACAGCGCTGGGACCAGTGCGTGCGAGAAGGGCGAGCAGTGGCACCCGGCCCTGTCGCTGCTGAGCGAGATGTGGGAGGCGAAGCTGGAGCCCAACGTCGTCAGCTATAATGCGGGGATCAGTGCGTGCGAGAAGAGCGAGCAGTGGCAGCGGGCCCTGGCGCTGCTGAGCGAGATGTGGAAGAAGAAGCTGAAGCCCACCGTCATCTATACTACAGTACCCGAATCAGCGCGTGCAAAAAAAGAGCCCGGTGGCACCAGCCCGCCTCGGCCTGGCTCGGCCCGCTGCGGGCAGGCGCTCGGAGCCCCCTGAGGCCCCCAAGAGGGCCCGAAGACGGCCGAAGACCGTCCAAGAGGGCCTCCGAGACAGGCCCCGACCGCTCGAAGACGCCCAAGACAGCCGCACGACGGCCCAAGAGGCCACCAAACTGCTCCAAATGGGCTCCAGCAATCCCCAGGAGAGCCCGAACAAGGACAAATCGTCCCAATCCGAGGGAAAACGAACATTTCAAAAGTTCCCGTGCTTTTCGTGTTTGAAGCGGCAAGATCGCCCCGAGACGCCTCATGAGGTTGCCAGCAGGGCCCAAAAACAGCTCAAGACTGCGCCAGGACGGTTCCTCAGGCGCCCATGGCGGCCCCAAGAGGGGGCCAGGACAGGGTGGGAGCGCTCCCGAGGGGCCCAAGAGGGCCCCGACAAGGCCCCATGACGCATGTAACTTGGGTGCCCCTCTCGCAAGCCCACGAAACATCTCAAGTACATGCGGTTTGGGGCCCTCTCGGGGCCCCCGGGGGGAGCTCTTGCGGCCCTCTTGGGGCCTTCGGGCCCCTCCAAGACAGGGCTGGGCGCATTCTGCCGCAGAGAGGCCTCTCTTGGCAGAATGTCGGGCCCGCGCCCGGCGGCGCCCTGGGGCTCTCTGGAGCCCTCTTGGGGCCCTCTGGGGACCTTCCTTCGTGCCCTCTGGCACGACGGCCCCCAAAACGGTCCCGACACTGCCCCAGGAACGCCCGAACTGTTCGACTTCAACTGTTCACCCACGGTGTGCGAGCCCCAGGTTCAGCACACCGTGGATTTCATCCACGGGTTAACACTAGTCAGCTACAGCGCTGGGATCAGCGCGTGCGAGAAGAGCGAGCAGTGGCAGCGGGCCCTGGCGCTACTGAGCGAGATGCGGGAGGCGAAGCTGGAGCCCGACGTCATCTCTAGTATAGTGCAGTGTTCACCGCTCGCCAAATGGGTCGAGCAGTGGCCTTGGACCGGCCCCCTCCGGCGGTCACCGGCGCGGCCCCGGGCCGTGGACCAGCCCCCTCGACGGCCATCGGCGCGGCCCCGGGAACCCCAAGAGGGCCCGAGGACGGCCGAAGACGGTCCACGAGGGCCTCCGAGACGGGCTTCGAGCGCTCGAAGACGCCCATGATGGTTGCCCGACGGCCCCAGAGACCTGCAAAATGCTCCAACCGAGCTCCAGAGTGAGCCCCAGGAGAGCTTGAACAAGGACAAATCGTCCCAATCCGAGGGAAAACGTACCTTTCGGGAGTTCCCGTGTTTTTCGTGTTTGAAGCGGCCAAGACGGCCACACAGGTCCTCAAGATCGCCCCGAGACGCCTCAGGAGGCTGCCAGGAGGGCCCCAAGACGGCTCAACACTGCGCCAGGACGGCTCCTCAGGCGCCCATGGCGGCTCCTCGCGGGGGCCAGGACAGGGGGGGAGCGCTCCCGAGGGGCCCTGGCGCGCTTCCAAGATGGCTTCAGAGCGCTCCGAGTCGCCCCCGGAGGCCCCCAAGAGGGCCCGAGGACGGTCCCGCCGGGGCACGGGTTTCAGAGGCCTAGACCGCTGGCAAGCTGCCGGTTGTAATTCTTCAAGCGCAAAGAAGCTCTTTCGAAGTCACCCCTGGGTCCTATCAGGGCTTGCAAAAATGTTTCCATGGAGTCCTGGGGGGGGGCGCCTGCCCAACTCTGTCAAAGACCTCCCCTTCTTGTTAGCTTTTTTTCTAAGGTGCTGGAGCGCTGCAATAGCTCGGACACGAAGGCGTTCTCGCTACCGCCGCCACGACCGCCGTCGCGCTTATAGGGTTTCTGCAAAATCTCCGCCATTCCTCCAAGAACCATTCCAGAAAGATTTCGTGGACGGGGGTTACGGGTCAGCCCCAGTCAGCTACAATGCTGGGATCAGCGCGTGCACGAAGGGCGAGCAGTGGCAGCGGGCCCTGGCGCTGCTGAGCGAGATGTGGGAGGCGAAGCTGGAGCCCAGCGCCATCTCTACTACAATGCAGCGTTCACCGTTCGCCAAAACTGGCGAGCAGTGGCGGCGGACCGGCCCCCTCAGGCGGCCACCACCGACGCGGCCCCGAGGCCCTGGCGCGCTTTCCAAGGTGGCTTCAGAGCGCTCCGAGCCGCCCCTGCAGGCCCCCAAGAGGGCCCGAAGACGGCCGAAGACGGTCCAGTCTTCGAGCCCAAGACAGCCGCCCGACGGCACAAGAGGCCCCCCAAATGTTACAAGTGGGCTCCAGAGTGAGCCCCGGGAGAGCCCGAACAAGGAAAAATTGCCCAATCCCTGGGGAAAACGCACATTTCGGGAGTTCTCCTGTTTGAGCAAGAAAAAATTGCCCAGTCCCGAAGGAAAACGTGCATGCATTTCGGGAGTTCCCGTGTTTTTTGTCGTCGAAGCGCCCAAGACGGTCGCACAGGCCCTCAAGATCAAAACGTTTCAGGAGGCTGCCAGGAGGGCCCCAAGACGATTCAACACTGCGCCAGGACAGCTCCTCAGGCGCCCATGGCGGCCCCAAGAGGAGGCAGGACAGGGTGGGAGCGCTCCCGAGGGGCCCCAAGAGGGAGCCAGCAGGGCCCCAAGAGGGCCCTGACAAGGCCCCAGCATGACGCATGTACTTCGGTGCCCCTATCAAGTGTATGCGGTTTGGGGCCCTCTTGGGGCGCCCTGGAGGCGCTCTTGAGAGGCCCTCTTGAGGTCTTCAGGCCCTTCCAAGAAAGCCCTCCAGAGAGCCCCAAGACGGTTGAAGGCCTCCACGACGCCCCAATGACCTCAGAAGGTGGCTCCAAGACGGTCCAAGAGGCCCCAGAGACGCTCCGAGAGGGCCCCGAAAGGACTACAAAGAGGCACACATCTTCACATTCCTTTGGGAAAACGTGCATTTTCAGCATATCCGCATTTTTCATTGCTACACGGTCCAGGACAGACCAAGAGGCCCCCCCAACCCCCCAAGACGACCCAAGCCGCCCCCAAAAAAGCCCAAGAGGGCCCAAAGACGGCCCAAGGGGGCCCTCAAACGGCCTGAGAGGGCCCCGAGACAGTTCCAAGAGGGCTCCAAGAGGGCCCGACGAGGCTCCCAAGAGGGCCCCAGGAAGCCCTCCAGAGAGCCCCAAGACGGTCCAAGGCCTCCAAAACGCCCCGTGACGGCCCCAGAACGGCCCAAAAGGGCCCCTGAAGGGCTTTACAAAGTCCCCCACAAGGTCCATTGAGAAGGCGCACAGACGTCGAATACAAGAGCGATCGGTACAGTAAAAAGCTCTTCAATTCAAGGCTCCCAAGAGCGAACGGTGACACGACGAGCTCTTCAACCCGAGGCTCCCGAGAGCGAGCCGCAACGTCAAAAACTCTGAAAGCCACAGCTTCCAAGCACGAGCCGTGCCGGAAGGAAAGCGGATCAAGCCCTCCGGCGGGCCCCAGCGCGCTCTCGGGTGGCCCCGGGGCACTCCGCGACGGCCCAGGTTCGAGGGCCCCGAACGGCCCCGAGATGGTCCAAGGGGGCTTGCGAGACAGTCCACGAGCGCTCGAAGACGCTCAAAATTGCCTCCAGACGGCCCAAGTGGCATCCCAAAACGCTCCAAGTAAGCTCCAAGAAGACGTCCGAGAGAGCTCGCACAAGCAAAAATCGCCCCTGTACATTTTCGCAACTCCGATGCTTTTCGTTTCCAAAGCGTCCACGACGACAATACGGTCCCCCAAGATCGGCCCAAGACGTCTCAGGAGGCCCCCATGATGCTTACAAGACGGCCCCCGGACGGCTCTTGTGACGCTCATATGAGCCCAAGATGCAGTCAAGACAGCCCCAAGAGCGGCCACAGATGGCCCAAGAGGGCCTCCAGACGGTCCCCAGACGGCCCCACAGGCGCCCAAGACGGCCCCTAGAGGCAGCCAAGAGGCATCCACGACGGCCCAAGACGACCCCAAGAGGACCGCAGAAGGCCGCTGGACGGCCCAAGAGGGCCCGAAGAGGGCCCCAGGAGGCCGAAGCGAAACCCCGAGAGGCCCCCAAACAGGTCCCAAGGAGAGCACAGCGCCTGCCACCAGGCGTCGACGAGGCAACCAGATAAGTGTCACCAGAGCGCTCGGACGGCCTCCCCACAGAGGCTCGATGGCCCCAGACGGCCCCAAGACGGCTCAGAGAGAGCGCCCCGACGGCCCGAGCGGACCCCCAGCGAGCCCGAGGGCAGCCTAAGAGTGCCCGACGACAGGCGAGAAGCCTCCCAAGAAGGCCCAGGAGACTCCCGGTCGAGGCCCGAGACGGCCAAAGCATGGATTCCCCCTTGCTGCTTGAAGGACTCCCGGTCTCTTGCCATCGGATCCCTCGAACGGCCCAACACGGCTCCAGGACCCTGCGAGGCCGTTCCAACACGGTTCACGAGGCCTCCAAGAGAACCCCAAGACGTTCCAAGAATGCCCCGATACGGTCCCACGACGGTCCAGGACGGCCCCGCGACGGTCCAGGAGGCGCCCAAGACGGCCCGAGAGGCACCCATGACGGCCCCAGCCAGGCCCAAGAGGCGCCTACGCCGGCCTCCGAAGGCCCCAACACAGCCCAGAGACACCCAAGACGACCGAACAGAACCCCCCGTAGCCCCTAAACGCCCACAAGACGCCGCTGGACCCCTTCCCGCGGACCGTTCTCTCCTCCCGGGCTGCTTTTCACAGTGTCTGGAGGCCTTGCGAGGGCCTCCAGGGGCTGAACATTACCAAACATGTTCTCGGGCCTCCAAGATGAGGTCAGGGTGGATGGGGTCGGAGGATTGGGCCGCATCGCCGATGCATCGTCGATGCGGCTCGATTCGGAGCCCGAGTTTCTCACGCAGGCCTCGGCGACGCACCGCCGACGTTGCCGCTGCATCGCCGATACGTGTGGGAGGCCTCCTCATGTTCCGCCCCGATTCTTTCACGACGCGAGGGAACGTCTCCCGCCCGCCCGCCATTACGGGGCGATGTGGGAAGTGAGCGCAAATCACTTGCCACTTCGTGGCAGCTTACCGTGGACGGGGTCCACGGGTGAACCCTAGTCTATACTACAATGCAGGGCCCCGCGCGTGCGAGAAGGGCGATTCTGGTCAAATGGCGTAGCAGGCCCAAGACACGCCAAGAGGTCCCCAAGACCGCTCCAAGACCACCGACGAGGCCCGCAAGAGGGCCTCAAGACGGGCCAAGAGGGCGTCCAGACGGTCCCAAGACGCCCCAAGACGGCCCCCCAAGACGGCCCCAGAGGGCCCCGGGACGCCCCAAGATAGGCCCAAGACGCGCCAAGAGGGCCCCAAGAGGCCCCCAAGACGGCCCCAGAGGGCTCCGGCCGAAGATTGGGCCAAGACGGCCCCAGAGGCGGCCAAAATGGCCCAAAAGGCCTCCCAAGAGGCTTCCCAGCAGGGCCCCGAGCGGGAGAAATCGTCGATTTCCATTGTGTGTTTTCGATGTTTTTCGCATTATCCCTTTTTCGCCGTCCCTGCGCTCCAAGACGGCCCAAGAGGTCCCCAAGACCGCTCCAAGACTACAGACGAGGCCCGCAAGAGGGCTTCAAGACTGGCCAAGAGGGCGTCCAGACGGTCCCCAGACGCCCCAAGACAGCCCAAGACGGCCCCAGAGGGCCCCGGGACGCCCCAAGATGGGCCCAAGACGCGCAAAGAGGGCCCCAAGAGTCCCCCAGGAGGCCAACAATGATCCCCGAGAGGCCCCCAGACAGCTCCCAAGAGGCCCGAATTTGATGACCCCCGAGAGGCCGAGCTGCTCGAGCGCTTCGACAGCTCGGATGCGGAGGCGCGTCACCGCCGTCGCCGCCATCACCTCCGCGGCCGCCGCCGCCGCTCCCCCTGCCGCTGCCGCGTCGTCGCCGCCGCCACCGCCACCACTGCCGCCACCTCCGTCGTCGTCGTTGTCGTTACGTCGTCAGTGTTGGCATCGTCGACCTCCGAGGTTCCAGCATTTTATATGTTATGCTCGGCCTCTGCACGCCCACCACCCTCATCCTCGTCACCGCCATCGTCATCATCACCATCATCATCATCGTCATCATCTTCGTCATCTTCGTTTTCGCAATCGTCATCTTCACCATCATCGCGTATCTTAGCCAGGACACTCCCGCGGGGACCCTGGCGGGCATGTATGAAAACCCGATCCTTCTCCCCGTGTGTCCTTGCAAATCGCCCCGAAACCAACGTAAAATTGCATATGCCGACCTCGGCGGAATCCGGACGCTCTGCCGAAGCGGTCCTCCCAGCAGGGGGCCTTCAACGACAACTCCAGATACGTTGGGTTTCCCGCATTTCCAGGGGCGCGCGGGGAAGCCTCTCAAAAAGCGACAACGCAGAAGACATTGGAGAACACAATGGTTCGCAAAGCCTCGTCTAGTGGATTTCGGTCCGTGGGGTCGTCGTCGTCGTCGTCGCCGTCGTCGTCACTGGGCCAGCAGCCTCGCTCGCAGCCCGCCGGCGCCGCCACGACGCGAAAACGCCACCATGCCATGTCAAGCGGCCCCCAAAGGGGTCTGCGAGCACTTGTTCTTGGAAAAATGATCCGCGGGGCCCTTTGGCGCCCAGAGCGAGCCTACAGTATGCGATAGTGGCCCTCGGAGGCCCTCTCAGAGCCACCTTGGGCCGTCTTGGCCATTCGCGCCGCTCGGACCCCCGACATCTTGGGCCGCGTTGGCCGTTCTCACCGCTCTGAACGCCATCTTCAGCCATCTTGGCCATTCGCGCCGCTCGGGCGCCCCGACGAATCCACGCTCTCCTCCAGGCACCTCGCCGTCACTTTGGAGCCTTCGCTTTCCAGAGCCTCGCGGGCTCAAACGGCCCAGCTGTCAGCCGCGCACGCATCCCACCGGGGCCGCCACGACGCGAAAACGCCACCATGCAATGTCAAGGTGGCCCCCAAAGGGGTCTGCAAGCACTTGTTCTTGGACAAATGGTCCGCAGGGCCCTTTGGCGCCCAGAGTGGGCCTACAGTAAGCGATAGTGGCCCCAGGAGGCCTTCTGAGAGCCATCTTGGACCGTCTTGGCCATTCGCGCCGCTCGGACCCCCGACATCTTGGGCCGCGTTGGCCGTTCTCACCGCTCTGAACGCCATCTTCAGCCACCTTGGCCATTCGCACCGCTCGGGCGCCCCGTCGAGCACGCGCTCTCCTCCAGGCATCTTGCCATCACCTCGGAGCCTTCGCTTTCCAGAGCCTCGCGGGCTCAAGCGGCCCAGCTGTCATGAATGGGCGCGCCCGGTGCCCCCCCCCCAGGGGCCCCCTCCGTTGTGTCAGACTTTCTGGCCCAATGTTCCGGCCTTCCCGAACCTGGGTCGCTGCGCGCGCACCCGGTCGGACGCGATGAGACGCCCGGCAGCCGTTGGGCGCGCTGCGCGCCAGGCGGCGAGAAGAACGTTTTCGCAGGGAGTAGCTCAGGTGAAACATTGGCTCCAGCGCACCGACGCCATACCACGGCGGACGGGATCCCCTGGGCTCGAGAAACGCCTTGGGACATGGCTGCACTGGCAACGCACTAACCGCGCCAGGGGCCTCCTGGCGCCCAGTCTCATTGTGGAGTTGGACGCGTCACTGCCGCATTGGAAAGGGAAAGAGAGCCGCAGTATCTGGGGCGTCCGCATTGACGCCTTGCGAGAGAGGCTCACCACGCACCACGGGCGATGCCCAAGCAGAACAGGTCCACGTCGAGGGCGCTCTCCAGAGGGACGACGCCAGAGCCCGCAGAAGCACTCCCCTCTGATCGACCCCATCCCCTTTTCCCGCATCACAGAGACCCCGACTCCATCTTCACCCCAAAACCGCGGTGCGGCTTCTGACAGCCACCGCGCGAACCCTGCCTCTGAGGTTCTGGCGGCGGATCCGGCTGGCGTTCTGTCCCCGAGCATCTTCTCACGAGAAAGACCTCGCCAAATTTGTGACCCACATGCCCAGTCGCATTCGCGCTGGCGCTGGCATGGGCCCCACCGCTGCTGCAGCTCGGAAGGCCGCTGCGAGCGGCTTGCCCATTGCCGGGGTGGTCTTGGGTGCCGCTCGGGTTCGCGTCTTCCTTGGAAAACCTGAAACAGTGACATTCAGTCCACGGACGCATGCCGCGCCGAACAGGTACAGGAGAGGAAAAGAAACTAGCGTTTTGGGTGAACTTCCAGCGACGGCGCCGCCGCCAAAAAAAACTTGCCGTCGGAGTGCTCCGCCGAGCTTGAACGGCGGCCCCCCTGGAGCCGGCGTGCTCGCGAGGCTTCATGGGATGCGGCTCTTGCCGATCTAGCCCACTGGTTCCAACGGCGCGACAACCGGTACCCGCAGAAAACGAGCCGCGCATGCCGACGCGCTTGCCCAGGCTGCTGGCCCCGCTGCACAGACGAGCCCGGGCCCTCTCGCCCGACCCCGGCACTGCCCGCAGCTGCCCCCCAACGAGCAGCAGGCCCGCAGCCCGGACTGGCGCGTCGGACATCGAAGCTTGAGCTTCGCCTTGCCAACTTCGTCGACCTCGAGAGACGTCGGCTTACCCACGAGGGCACCTCTGACAAACATCAAACGCGCCGTGACGCTCTCGAACAGCTGCCTGGATGGGATTGGCGCGGGCGAGACGTCTCCTGGGATGACAACTACAAACGCCTCCAGGAGTGGCTGAAGGGACGCGGTGGCGCGTGCCCGTCCAGCATCGCCACGATGTCTCGAACGCCCGCCGAAGCGGAACTCGCCGCGTGGCTCACCAGAGCCCGCGCAGCCCACGCTCGCCGCGAGCCTGGGGCATGCCCTCCAGAATGCGAGCGACTTTCTGCCCTGCCGGGGTGGTCGTGGACACGCCGCCATGGGCAGACGCGCAGCTTCATCGTCAACCCAGCCACCGCCGAGCAATGCGGGAGAGCCGCTCTGCTTCAACTGCACTCTGGCGTTTACTACTGCCGCCTGCACCGGGACATGCTCGCCCGCAGCGCGCCCGCCTCGCGCCTGGGGCAGGTGCCAACTGCCAGGCCGCCACAGACGGCTGCACCGGGCGCTCCAGTGGACGACGTCGGCTCCCTGCCGACAGACCGGAGCGTCGGCCCGCCGACAAAGCGACGGCGCCTCTGAGGGAAGCAGTCAGTTCCCCCTACGGCGCTGGCGCACTCAATCGCCGTGTCTTGCTCATGGGGGCATGGCTACAGGCTCGCAGGCGTCGCGCAGCTCGGCAGCGGCTGGTTCTGCCCACGACGCCCCCGCCGTGTCCGCGGAGATCAACTCGCCGCGCTCTCACTTGCCGACTACGCCGACACCGCTGTGGAGCAGCACGTGGGAAACCGCATGACAGACCAGTGCGAGATATGCGGGTCGTACAACTTTCAGGAAGAGCGCGTCGGGTCCAACCATGGCCGTCGCCAAGGCTACTTCAGCATCTGCTGCAAGCGAGGCGCTGCGCCGCACGCTGCCCTCCGACCTCAGCCACGCCAGCCCGGCGTCGTTCTCCGCGTCCTCTCTGGCGCGACCCCAGCGGACCGGATTGCTCGCGACCGCTTCAAATATTACAACATTGCCGTCTCCTTCGTCTCGCACGGGGCCGACTGCTTCCACGAGGTTCGAGGAGGCGGGGGTCCTCCCGTGGTTAAATGCAGCTACCGTAGTGAGCTTGTGGACCGACCGATCCCATCCCGGCCCCGAGATCGCCGATCCTATCCTCACTGCGCGATGTCCCCCAGCTCCTGCCGTGGTTTAATGCAGCTACCGTCGTGAGCTTCTGGACCGACCGATCCCATCCCGGCCCCGAGATCGCTGATCCTATCCTCCCTGCGCGATGTCCCCCCTGATCGCTGCCTCTCCCGCCCGCGGCAATCCCTCGAAAGATCCGCCCCCTGAGGCCGCGGAGTCGCGTGCCAGTTCTCGGGGGCACTCTTCCCCAAAGCGACGACCGACCCTCAATGCACTCAGCTCTACTTGTGCGATCGCGCCGACGCCTTGCAGTTCCGCGCGCCGAACCTCATGCATGACCGCATCGACGCACAAGTCATGCGCGAGCTTCAAGACATGCTGGATGCAGTGAACGCGCACGCGCCCGTCTACCGCGCCATGCGCGACGTGCTCGAGGCGAACGGCAGGCCCGAGATACACATGGCCATCCAAAGCGACAGAGATCACGACGTCCGCAGGTACAACAAGCCCCGCGCGTACGAGTCGTCCATCTTGTTCGCGGGCACCGACGGCAACTTGATCGGGCACCGCGACATTGCCGCGTGGCCCCGGGACGAAGATCAACACGTGCACCGACTCAACGACGCATGCGAGCACCTCGACCCTCTGGCATGCCCTCTCCTGTTCCTCTACGGCGACCCTGGGTGGCATTCGGACCTGCGCCTCCACACCGCGCCGGGCCACGCCCCACGGAAATTGACTTGCTCTGCCTTTAATGCATGCCGACGAGGCTGGCGACGACGCAGAACAACCGGACCCCTGGCCCAGAACGAACGTCGGCTTGCCACATTCCGCTGGCCTGCTGTTCCAGATGTGGGTCTGCGACGCGTGGAGTCGGGCCGAAACCCAGAGACTTTGGTGGATCCGCAACCACCAGGCGGACCTGCGCGCGGAGACGTACCAAGGCATCGTTGACGCTCTCGCAGACGACACCTACCAAGCTGGGGCCACCAAAGTTGGAGCCCGCGTCATTCTGCCGGCCGCGTACACTGGCAGCCCGCGCAACATGCTGCAGCATTACCTCGACGCCATGACAATCGTCAAACACCATGGGAAGCCAGATTATTTCATCACGATGACGGCGATACCGGCATGGCCAGAGATTACTCGCGAGCTCCGTGCAGGCGAGACGGCCAGTGACCGCCCAGACCTCATTGCCCGCGTTTTCAAATGAAGCTCGACGTGCTCTTGGACCTCCTTCTCCACCGTCGCGCTCTGGGCGTCGTCCAGGCCTATACGTGGGTGATCGAATTTCAGAAGCGCGGCCTCCCCCACGCGCACGCTCTCCTGATCGTGCGCAAGGAGGACCGACCTCTCACGCCGGACGAGCTGGACGAACGCATCGTTGCCGAGCTGCCGGGCCCGCAGAACTCCGCCCACGCCGAGCTCTTGCAGCTCAACCTCGCCAGCCAAATCCATGGGCCATGCGGAGCCCGAAACCCGAAGTGCCCCTGCATGGAGGACGGGCGCTGCACGAAGCGATAGCCGCGGGAATTTCAGGAGGAGACGTGCGTGAATGTTCAGGGCTACCCTATGTATCGCCGACGGGCTTCCAGCGGCACAGCAATCAGGAACGGCCACGTGATCGACGCCCGCGACATCGTCCCCTACAGCCCCGTGCTGTCGCGCAAGCTGGGCTCTCACTTCAACGTCGAGCACTGCGCTTCTCTGAAGTCGGTGAAATACCTTTATAAGTATATTCGCAAGGGGCACGATCGCGCCGTTCTCAGCGCGCAGACGGACGAGGTGCAAAAGTACATCGACACCCGGTACGTGGGCCCATCTGAGTCAACATGGCGACTGCTCAACTTCCCGCTTCAGAGCAAGTCCCACACTGTACAGCACCTTGCGGTCCACCTGCCAGGGCTCCATCGGTTACACTTCCACACCGGCTGCGAGAAGCAGGCGCTGGACGGCGGAAAGCACGCGACATTGACAGCATGGTTCGAGCTGAACGCCGCCCCCCGCGATGGAAAAGAGCCGGCTCCGCAGGACCTCTTGTGCATTGACGTCCCCAGGTACTTCACGTGGGACCGACGCTCCACTAAATGGAAACGCCGATTCGGACGGACACCGTCGGCCGACGTGCTCGGTCGCTTACATTTATCCACGCCAGCCGAAGGCCAGCGATGGCACCTGTACCTGTTGCTGCTGCGCATCCGCGGAGCTTCATCATGGGACGACCTCGCCCCGCGCGTCGAGGGCATCCCAGACGACGCCCGCGCCCATGACTTCAGGGCTGCTTGCCAGGCACGCGGCCTCGCTGAGACGGACGACGAGCACGCCACAGCCCTCGAAGAGGCCGCCCGCATCAATGGGGCCCAAGGCCTTCGCAACCTCTTCGCCGTCATGTCATCCTCCCCCATTGCAACGTGGGGGCCCCCCGAGACCTCCCTACGAGAAATTCGCAACCGATCTGGCTGACGACCACGCGCAATCACGACGCCGCCACGGCCGCCAACTACGCCCTCGTGCACCTGCAGCCCCTCCTGGCGCAGGCTCGGGAAACCGAAACCGCCCCCTGTCCTCCCCCCCCAGAGCAAGGGGCCCAAACAACGATTCTAGCGATGCCAGTAGGACCGCGCGCCCACAGACGCGCTCGCCGAGGCGATCGATCCAGTCCCCGACTGACACTTCTGAACCGTCTTGGGGCTGCCTTCCTAGCTCTGGGGCCGCTGCCCCGAACAGTTTTAGTGCTTCCCCCACCAACGTGGCCTCAAGCTGTCTACTCTCGCCGCCCTTCCAAATCCAAGAGTTCTGCGGGTAGGCCTGACGGAATCGACCCCGCCGCGAAACCCGTCCACCCGTCCCCCTCGCTCTCGCGGAGGCGCTTTCCGCCCGCCCCAGACCCCCCTCCTCTCCCAGGCTGGCAAGACGCTGGAACACGTCAACCTGCCCACCCCTCCCGCAGGCCTTCTCCTTGAGAAAGGCCAGCGGGGCCTCCTCCGAGAGCAGGCGCACGACCGCTCTGCCTGCGCCAAGAAGGCCTCCGAGACACGGCCCCTCATGAACCCCGACCAGGCAGCCGTTTTCGACGCCGTCGCAGAGGCGCTCCACGCAGGCAGCGGCACCTGCATATTCTGCAGCTCCGCTCGCCGACGCCCCCTTCAGCCCTGCGAGAGGGGCCCGCGCTCGGGCCGTCTAGCGAGGGCCCTCTCCTTCTTCTCTTGCCCCCCCCCCCTCTGCGCCCTTCACCCGCGCGCGCGGCGAACGCTCGTGCCATGCGCGCCCCTTCCCCTTCCGGCCCCAGGTGCGGCCCGCGGCAGAGTTGCCTGCATAAGCATCGCGCGCCCCCCAGGCCCCAGACTGGACTGGGCAGCGGATTCCTGGACGGCCCTGGCGGCACCGGAAAGACATCCGTGTATCAGGCGGTCCTCGACCTCGCGCGCGGGAGGGGCGACGTGGCCTTGGCGCGCGCCTGGAGCGGCATCGCTGCGCTGTTGCTCGAGGGCGGTCGCACGTGTCACAGCCGGTTCGGTCTGCCCGCGCCCCTGCCGACTGAGGGCGCGCAGAGCAGCATTGCCGCCACCTCTTCTCGGGCTGAGGTGCTTCGGCGCGCGGCGGTGCTCGCGTGGGGCGAGGCGCCGATGGCGCCCCGAGAAGCACTGCAATGCGTGGGCGACCACCTCCGCGATTTGATGGATTCGGACGCCTCCTTCGGCGCCAAAATCCTGCTCATGGGCGGGGGCTTCAGGCAGGTCCTCCCCGTAATGCCCAAAGCATCCCGCGACGAGATCATATCGCACTCCCTGCAGTACCACCCCTTGTGGACGTCCGGCTACGTCCAGGTCCACTCCCTGACGGTTAACATGCGTGCCCGACGGGACGCGGCGCGGCAAGAATTCCTCCTGCGAGTTGGTAACGGGACAGAGCCCACGCGCCCAGACATCGGACCGCAGTCCCTGCGCTTATCCGCCAACACAGCGATGCCGAGCGACACGCCGCCCGCCGACCTGTGCGAGATGGTCTTCCCCGACCTCGCGTCGCGGAGTGCCAGCTGCGCGCGCTCGGGGCCAGGCGGCGACGAGCGGGGCTACTTCTGTGATCGGGCCGCGCTCACTCCCACCAACGCCTCCGCCGACGAGCTGAACGACTCCTTGCTGGAGCAGTTCGACCAGCGCACAGTCCGAACTTACTTCAGCGTCGACGGCATCCACGCATCCGACCCTGCGGAGACATCTTTCTGGCCAACGGACTTTCTCAACTCTTTGCAACCGAACGGGATGCCCCCGCACGACCTGCGCCTCGCTACAGGCTGCCTGATCATGGTCCTGCGGAATCTGAACGCCGAAGAGGGCCCCGTCAATGGGGTGCGCGCCATCGTGGTGGAAATGCACGACCGTGTTCTGGATGTGCTCTTGGTATCTGGCCCCCATGCCGGCCGCCGTGCTTTTATTCCCCGCATGCGACTTCCCCCCAGCAGCCCCGACTTGCCCTTCGTGCTTCAACGCTTGCAATTCCCAGTGAAGTTGGCCTGGTGGATGACCACTAATAAAGCGCAGGGCCAGACGCTGAAGCGGGTCGGCTTGTATTTGCCGTCGCCGGTGTTTTCCCACGGGCAGCTGTGCGTGGCATTCATCAGAGTGGCAAGCTCATCTTGCATCAAGGTCCTGGCCCCGACGACGGCGCTGCACGGCGCCCGCGACGAGTCCGACACTGTCCGAGCAGGGGTGTACACCGAAAACGTCGTCTGGTCGGGGGCGCTCTTGCAGCCCACGACGTCGAACGCCAGTTCGAGCGATGCCGCGGGCACCGCCCAGCGGAAATCGCGCAGTCCAGGCACCCACTCTCCAGGAACCTCACCACGTGCGTCGCGAACCCTACTGCATGACGCTGGCGATCGCAAGGGCGACTCCTCGTCCGCCGGGCCCACCTGAGGACGTCGGCGCCCATGCAAGCAACCGCCACGAGACCGACGACATCGCAGAAAACGGCCCAGCACCACCGCAGGACGTCGACGGCAACGCCCGCATCCGACACCCACAAGCCCCGCTGCCACGCGCCACCTTGGCCACGAAGACCCGCGATGACACGGCAGAATCAAAAGTCGCGGCAACGACTCCGAGCGCGCCGACCACGGTCACCCAGCCGGCGCCGCATGGCCCACCCTCATCGAGCACCTCCACGACAGCCGCATACGACCCTCCCCCATGCTACACCGCGTACTTTGAGCCACAGAGCGCAGCCTACTGCGGACTCCACGCCATCAATAACGGACTCGGCTTCCAGTACCGCACACCAGACATGGCGTCCGACGCAGTGCCGGACTTCCTCGCGCACTGGGCGCATGAAGGAGTGGACGCAGCCGCAGATGACCACATTGCTCCAAGCGGAGATTACTCTATCGAGTTACTCTCCTTCTCATTGCAGTGTTCTGGGAACGTCTTTACCATCGAGACAACGAACCCGATGCGGGCCTCGGTCAACGATGTCGGCAGTCTCAGCCAGGAAGGGGTCGTCGCAGCCCTGGTACACAAAGATTCGGAACACGGTGGGCATTGGGTAAGCTTCCGGGCCTTCCAGCAACAAGCTTGGCTTCTCGACAGCGGCGCCCGGCCGCAGCCATTGGCAGTTAATGACACATTAGCGTTTGTCAAACGATATCCTAATTCGTTCCGAATCGTCGCTGCGACGCTCCCGCTGTGAGATGCGCAGCTTGTCCGCCGCCGATGTTTGCCCTGTATCACCTTGGAGCTGCTGGGCCGAACAAACGTCACCACTGCTTACCTTATGGGCTTCGCGACGCCTCCGGGCTGAAGTGCCACCCCTATTCTCACGCGCGCGTATCCCCCCCCCCCCCCCCCTCCGACAGCCCAGCGTTTCAGGCCTCCAGAAGCTGTCAAAGGGCAATTGGCCCTTCGTAGATTTCCAGACGAAGAACAGCCTCACGAGCCTCCTCCAGCCTTTGACGGACCTCCAAGAGATCGTCGTCGCCGCTGCCGCCCTCTCCGCCGCCGACGCTGCCGCCGCCCCCTGGGCCTCTGACGAGCGCAGAGTTCTTGTTTGCCGCCGTCGCTGCCGTCGCCGCCCGGGCCTCCAGCGCACGCGGAGATCATTTGATTTAAACGGACGGCTTCCAGCGTTTGGACCCTCCCGAGGGCTTCCAGGAGCCGCTTCGCAGCCTCCCAAGTGACTGCCAGAGAGCCCCAGGACGCTGCCAGGGCCCCGACGATAAGTACAGGCAGTCCGAAGTGGATCCCAGAAAGCTTCCAAAAACAACACCCGAGGGCTCCCAGTATGCGATGGTCGCCTTCGGCGCCCACAGCGGCCCTACAGTATGCAATGGTGGCCCTCGGAGGGCCTCTTAGAGCCATCTTCAGCCATCTTGGCCACTCCCACCGTCCCCGCGCCCGCCATCTTGGGCCGTGTTGGCCGTTCTCACCGCTCCTCGCGGCTGAGGTCCCCGTGCCTCTCCGCAGCGATTATGGCTTGCCTGCCGCCCTCAGTCGAGGCCCCCCTGGGCCCTCTGAGGCCGCTCTTCATATGTTTTGGGGGCTCCCTGTGATACTTCGCAAACCCTCCTGGAGCAGAGATGCACGAGGGGGGGCCGTTGGACAGGCCCCCCCCCTCGGGCCCCGAAAATGAACCTCTTGGGAGCCTCTTGCGCCACTCTTGGGGCGATCTGGAAGCTCCTCGGAGCGTCTCGGGGCTCCCCAGGGCCCCTGTTCGCCCCATTTCGGACCATGTTGCGACCATCCGCAGGCCTGAAGAGCCCACTGGACGCGGAAAAGCCACCATACAGAAGACATCGGAGAACACAATGGTTTGTAAAGCCTCTTCTAATGGATTTCGGCCTCCGGGGTCGTCGTCAGTTTCGTCGCCGTCGCCGTCGTCGTCACTGGACCAGCAGCAGCGCCTGCAGCCCACCGGAGCCGCCACGACACAAAAACGCCACCATGCCCTGTCAAGTGGCCCCCAAAGGGACCTACAAACACTTTTTCTTAGAAGAATGCTCCGTAGGGCCCTTCGACGCGCAGAGCGAGCCTACAGCATGCGATAGTCGCTCTCGGAGGCCCTCTTCAAGCCATCTTTGGCCATCTTGGCAATTCCCGCCGCTCGGACCCCCGCCATCTAGGCCCGCGCTGGCCGTTCTCAGCGCTCTGAACGCTATCTTGGACCATCCTGGCCATTCGCACCGCTCGGGCCCCCGCCAGCATCGCCCGCGTTGGCCGTCCTCGCCGCTCTGGACGCTCCTCACCGCTGGGATCCCCTCCCCTTGCCCCCGTTCGCAGCCATTTTGGCCCGCGGGCCGCCAGCGGCCGAACAGCGGTGCTGTGGGAGCGCACCGCCAGACCCGTCCCCAGGATACACCAAGCACCAACGGAAGGCACTTGTACACCACCCCCGTGCCTGGCCAAGGCCACGCTGAGCTTTCGGAGGGTGCACGTGGGGGGCCCCGGCCAAGCTCGGGGGGGAGCGCATGCGCCAAACCTTGGCTCAGCTTGGCCCTGGCCAGGCATTCGCGTTGGTGCGCGGGGGCCTCTGCTCTTCAATGTGGCCCTCGGGGCGCCCAGCCAGAAGCATTATTGAATCGCTTCGCTCACTCCGCCGGCCCAGATTGCATCACTGGTGCTATATGCCGGCGTGCTCGCGACGAGAACGATGAGGAAGAGGAGGAGGAGCAAGAGAAGGATAATGAGGATGAGGAGGAGGACGAGGAGGAGGAGGTGGAGGAGGAGGAGGAGGAGGAGGAGAAGTGGCAGGAGGAGGAGGAGAAGGAGGAGGAGGAGGAGGAGGACAAGGAGGAGGAGGAGTGAAGGAGGAGGAGGAGGAGGAGGAGCAGGAGGAGGAAGGGGAGGAGGGCGAGGAGGAAGAGGAGGAGGAGGAGGAGGAGGAGGAAACTTCTCGATGGTTTCTTGCGGCATTTTCGAACCAAACTTGGTCGTGGACAAGACGTCTCTTTGGGAAGTTTCTTGGGGTCTCTTGGGAGGCCTCTCGGGAGCGTCTAGGACGTATTTTTGACCCTCACGGGGGCCTCATGGGGCCTCTTGGAGCCTCCTAGGGGCCTCCCTGGGCCGAGGACTCGAAACATCCGTTCGGGTCCCCCGTCTGGGCCCCCTGTTGGAGCCGTCTTGGAAGCCTCTCGGGGGCCTTTGGGGCCGTCTTGGAGGCCTCTTGGGCCGCCTTGGTCGCTGTAAAATCGCAATAGGCCATCACGCTAAAATATATACGTTTTCCCAAGGGAATGGGGCGATTCTTGTTTCTTGGGGCCATCTTGGGACGCCTCTTGGAAGCTTCTTGGCCCGTCTTGACGGCCTCTTCGGCCGTCTGGAAGCCATCTTAGGCGTCTTGTAGTGAACTTTCGGTTTTTCAGGGCCCTCTTGGACCGATTTGGAGCCCTCTGGGGCTCCGAAAAAGAGTTCCGGCATCCTTGAACCTACCTTGCCAGGACCTTCCCGGGAGTCTGCCAGGAGTCTGCCGGGAGTCAGCAGGAAGTCTGCCAGGACCTTGCCTGGGTAGCTCTCGCCCAGGGACCCCCGGGGGCTGCCCCGCGCGCGCGAACTAGACGTATTGTTAACCTGTCACCGGGGATCTTAGCACGCCCCTGGCCCGTTGGGCCGGCGAATTCGAGGGGCACGCCTGCAGAAACCCAGGCAACAAAACACTTGCTATTGAAAGACCCGATCGCGTATCTCATGAACCTGCTCCGCCTGCAAGTGGCAAGAAGGTATGCAGCGAAAGTGGGCAACTACAAGGGCTTGAAACCTTGGTTGGGCCCCCGCCGGATGGGAAGTCCTGCAGATTTCAATGGTAAGGCGGGTAAACGAGCAACAACTGATTTAGCCAGCTGCCTCCGGCAAGTCCCGCCACCGTGCCAGTTCAGCGTGTTCGGTGGCGGTTGTTCCATGGGGGCGCCAGAGGCATCTTCGATGTTCTTTGGAATATCGTGGAAGGCCTCTTGGGGGCTTCTTGCAGGCAGTTCAGATGCTTCTTGGGGGCTGTTTGAAGACTCTTGGGCGGTTCTTGGGGTCCACATGAGGCTTCGCGAGCCCCCCGGGGGGCCTCCTGGGGGCCTCTCCAAGCAGAAGGATCGGTTTCTCGGTGTATGTTCCCCCTCTTTGGCGTGTCGCGTGGCTGTCTGGAGCCTACCTTGACATGTCTTGGGCACCTCTTAGGACGTTTTCATGCCCTCTTGGGCCGTCCTGGGGCCCACTGGGAGGCCTCTCGGGACGTCTTGGGGCGCCCTTTGGCGGCCCTGGAGCCGTCTTGGAGCGTCGGTAGTTCTAAGGGGCGAGAACGAGAGAAGTTTTTTTGTTTTAGAATAGAAATCGTAATAATAATAATAATAATAATAATAAAACAAATAAATGAAGATCAGTGCATGTTGCCTCTGTGGCCCCTCTTGGGCGACCTCTTGGACGCGCTCTTGGGGCTTCAGTGAGGCCCTCTGGGGCCGACTTCGGGCCATCTTCGGCGTTTTCAAACGCTCTGCAGCCGCATTGGGAGCCTCGCAGGCAGCCTTGGAGAGCGCCAGGATGGCGTCATGGCTGGCCAGGAACCCCTGGTACTTGGGGAGATTCACCAAACCGGACGCGATCCAGAGGGGAGGGGCCCCTGAATGATTGCAGAAGCCCTACCGTGCAGCACTTGGCCTTCAACCACGCCTCTACGGGCCAGGGGGCGCGGTGGCGGTTTCACGATAGCAAATGTTGTCAAAATCAATGATTCCAAATACGACGAATGTAGTGCCTATGCGGACAAAATATTATTTCATCGCTTCGCTCACTCCGCAAGCCCACCCTGCATGACCGGTGTTCTATGTTGAATATCGCGGCGAGAAGAAGGAAAGAGAGGAGGAGGAGGAGGAGGAAGAGGACGAGGAGGGGGGGAGGAAGAGGTAAGGATGAGGACGAGGAGAAGAACGAGGAGGAGTCTTCTCGATGGTTTCTGGCGGCATTTTGGGCCCAATTTTGGTCGTCGACATGACGCCTCTTTGGAAGGCTGGTCGGGGTCTCTTGGAAGGCCTCGCCTGGACATATTGGCTGCGTTTTTGGTCCTCATGGGAGCCTCTGACGGCCTCTTGGGGGGACCCAAGCAGGCCTTCGGACCCTCCTGAGATCTCTGGAGGCCGGCTCCGAGATAGCAGTTCCAGTCCCGCGTCTAGGCCTCCTCTTCGGGCCGTCTTGGAGATGTCTTCGGCCGCCCCAGGCCCCTCTGGGCCCGCTTTGACCCCGCTTGGAGGCTTCTTGGGCCGTAGTTGGGCCTTCTCGGAAGCTCTTGCGCCGCCCAGGGGCAATCTTCGTGGCGTCTTCGGCCGCCCGAGTAACTTTGAAAACCCGCGAGACGACTACACTAACAACGCACGCTTTCCGAAAAGAATGGGGCGGCTTTGGCAATTTGGGCCCCTCTTCGGACGCCCCTTGGCGACCTTTTGGCACGCCTTCACTGCCTTTTCGGCCGTCTGGAGGCCATCTCGGGCGTCTTGGAGTAGTCAGCGGCGCTTCGGGGCCCTCTTGGGCCGTATGGGACGCCTCTTGGGGCCGTCTGCGACGGTCCGGAGGCATCTTCGCTTCCGAACAAGAGCTCCGGCATCTCTGACCCACACGTCTTGCTGGGACTTACCAAGGGGCTTCTCACCATCTTGCTCGTCATCCTTGGGCCCTTCACGGGGTCGGCGGTTCCGGTGTCACCAGCAGAGGCACAGCGCGTGCCGCCTATTGGATCGTTCGCTTCACATGTCGACGATTCCTACAAGCGCGGGCTGCGTCCACGTTCAGGGGCACACAGGGGCTGCATGAGGTTGTGCGAGCTTTGCGAACAGAGAACCCATGGCTCAGGCCTAAGCGCCTGTTCTCGCAGAGCTTCCCCCCGCAAAGCACGGAATACGGCGCCGCATCAAGAACCAACATGACATGGCGCGCATTATTCAAAACATATCGGCCGTGCACCCGCCCACGCAGGATAGTGTTCAAGGGCGCTCCAAAGCGAGAAATCTCGAGATGTTTGTAGAAGCAGTTTCATGGCACAGGCCCGTTCGCTTCCAAGAACATGTCGCAGCTGCTGCAGCGGCACGTCCGGATCAATTGGGTAGGCTACATTGACTCAGGCCCAGGAGCACGAGTAGGCGTCAACCTCCTCCGAGGCCGCCCCGCCGCGCTCGGAAAAGACGATGCGCATCAGGACGCAGCTGATTTCTTCAATGCCGAGCTGCGGTGGGTTCAGAGGCTGACACGGAAGCGCCCGGCACGGATTGCGTCAGAGATTCGCAAAGCCCTGCTCTCCAAGAAAACAAGACAGAGCCTCCTCGAGGCCTGCGGGGAGACCGCGGACGAGGGGGGGGAGTTGGAGGAGGTCCAGCATTGGTGTTTCCAGCTATCTAAAACGACGGAATACTTGAAATCGAACAGCTCCAAGTACACCAGAGCATATGCGAAGAGCAGAAACGCCAGCGACACCAGCGTGCAGCCGTACGACACAGACTACGAGTTCGACAACGACTCCGCGTCCGACTGCGCACCCATGCACTTCGATGGAGAGGGCTCCGAGGACGAGAGCGGCGAGGGCCACGACTGGGGGCTCGAGGACGAGGACTGAGCGCCATCGTCTCCTGACAGGGGCCGTGCCGGGGGCGGGGCTTCGGCGGTCCAGCGCCTGCATAGGGCCAGACAGGAAAAGCGCCTCGTCCCCGTCGTTGTCGCCGTCGGCGGCCCTGGCGCCAGGCAGCCCGAACGGCGTCGCCACTGGGGCCTCCGGGCCGGTTTTCACAAAAAATCTCCCTGGCAGCCCCTGCGGGGCCACGCACTGAAAGCAACGACAAAACGCCTCCCTCCGAAAATTTGCTCCGCCTCGGGCTCAGGCTCGAGCTCTGGGCTCGGGCGGCTCGGGATCGGGCTCGGCCTCGAGCTTGAGCCTGGGCTCGGGCTCGGCGCTCGGGCTTGGGTCGTGCTCCGGCCCGGGCCCGGGCTCAGGCTTGGGCTCGCGCTTCGACATGTGCTCGAGCCTGGGCCGGGGCCACCGCTCGGGCACCGTCGGGCTCGGGGTCGGGCTCCGACCTGGCCTTCGGCTCGGGCTCAAAGCACGGGCTCGGGCTCGGCCTGGGGGTCGGATTCGGGGCCCAGGCCCCCCCCCCCTCCAGTCGCGCCACCGACGCCGCCAGAGGGATCTCCACACCGGTTTTTACAGAAAAACTACCCGCAGGCCCTTGCGGGAAAAGCCGCGGATCACCCCGACCAAAACGCGCCCACCTGGACCTCGGCCTCCGAGAATCGGCCTCCAGGGCAACGCCGCGGCCCACGCGCCGGGGATCGTTCTCGCGCCCCGGGGCCTGGGGGGATCTGGGGCCCTTCCAGCACCCTCCTACGACGGCGGCGGCAGCGGCGACGACGACGGCGACGACGACGACGACGACGACGACGACGACGACGACGACGACTGCGACGACGACGACGACGACGACGACGACGACGACGACGACGACGGGCGCGCCATCCACCACCCAGACGATCCTTTTGCCAGCCCCGTGCAACGCCGCCCATTTCGCCTGTTGTCTTACCTCGACGAGCTCCCTCGCTTGCATCCGGCTTTCGCGGCGCCCCCCTCTCGATTTTGGACCCTGCCGCCGCGGCCCCCAAGTTAGACCCGAACAAGAGGGCCCGCGTCAGTTCCGGGCAGGCTGAAACGCTCGGTTCGCCTGGGCGCTCGTCGGCAGCGTCGGGCCAAACGCCCCCGCGCAATTTGCGGGCCCTCAGCGCGGCGGCACAGGCCTCCATCGCCACCTCGCCCGCGCAGCCGCCCAAGCCAGACAGCGCTGCCATCGCCATGACGGCGCGCAAGTGCAGCGACTGCGCTCGCACGTTGTGGCAGGGCGCCCCCGATGGAGATTCGCTGTTTGCGATCCGGCTTGCTCATGGCGCGTGGCCGACGGTGACGAGCCAATTGATTAAAGCTTTCGGTGACTTCCTCCAAGCACAGCACGAGCAGGACGCGTCGTGGCCGATGAACCTGAAGCAGCTGCGCGAGGCCCAGAACGCGGTCGTCAAGATCGCCAACCCCGACGAGCCCAACGAGCAGAACTTACCCATCGACGCGTGGAGCGTCGCTTTCTGGGTGTCCAGCAACGCAGACGACGTGACCAACTTTCTGTGCGCGCTGGGCGCCTTCGCGAAGCACCGCGTCGAACACCCTCGCACATGCGACGAGAGGACGCGGCCGCCACTGAAGAACATGCGCGTCAAGGTGTATCTCTCCGAAGGAGGCGGCGTGCAGTGCGAGAACAACGGCCTCAACATCGCGACAGACATCATCCACGACGTGGACAACCCGCCATTCAGCCTGCTCAGCATGGCCCCACCCTGCGCGACGCGCATGCTTCTCGCGTCGACGGAGATCGTGGACAGCGGCCACATCATCGCGTGCTGGGGCGGACGCACCTACCCCTGGAGGGCGCACTTCGATCGGGCTGGCGTGCCCCGTGTCGATGAGAACATGAGGCCCCTTCCGCGGAACTTCACCGATGTGAGCGCTGAACAGAACTACGACGAGATCATTCGTCTTTTCACGGACATACTCGGCAACACTGCGTGCCACCTGACAGTCAAGTGGGGGGATGTTCCCAGCGAGGGCCCCGTGCACAAATTGCTCGCGGAGATCGCCGCCCTGCCGCGCGTGTTCACGAATGTCATCAAGGACTGAGGCGCTGCTGCTCAGGCGCCAGCCCGCGGCCCACGCGAGTGCATTCTGATACGCCCTCAGCCAGCGTCGCTCAACGCAGGGCGCGCGCACCGCGCAATGCGAGCACACGAGGCGCGCGCCAGCGCGGCGACAGATAACCTACACGTGCGCCAACACGAGCACCCAGGCCAACTCACGCACACATTCACGCGCGCCGCAGTGCTTAGCCGATAGATCGGCGCAGCGGTTTTTGAACCTCCCGCGTCTGGCCACGCCCGCATCAGCCTCCTGCTCCTGCCTCCCCTGGTCTGCCAGGCGCCACCCCTTCCCTGCCCCCTCCGGCCGCCGAACACGCGCACCTTTCTGACCGCGAATGCGAGGTCCACGGAGCGCCCGGCGCCGCCACCCGACAGGGCATCAGGACAAACGCTTAACGGCGGCAAGTTTGTTGCCCCCCTCTCGCCCTCGACCCCGTTCCCATCATCCAATTCGACCGCCAACGGCGTCAATGCCTCTCCCCCTCCCCTCCCCTTCCCTTATTCAGTCCTGCCTCCTCTGCGCCCCTCCCTCAACATTCGATCCTGGACCCCCCCTCCCTCTTGCGATCGTCGATCTTCCTCGGCCCAACACGGCCCTGAGACGGCCCAAGAGGCGCCCCAGACGTCCCAAGAGGCACCCAAAACAGCCCCAGGAGCGACCCAAGACGGCCCAAGACGCCTCCAAGCAGTTCCAGGACAACCCAGGAGGCGCCCCAGTCGGCCCAAGAGAGCCCCAAGACAGCCTGAGAGGCACCCGACACTGCCCAAGAGGGCCCCCCCGAGGCTCCCAGGAAGTTGAAAGCGAACCCCCAGAGGCCTCCAAGCGGCCCCGCAGAGGCCCCAAGCGACGTCAAAATTGCTTCCAAAAGAAGGGGACGGACGGCAGGCGAAAAGCAGACCCAGGCCCGAAAGAACCGTTTTGGACCCTCTGAGAGCCTTGCATGCTTCGTCGTCGTCGTCGTGGTCGTTGTCATCGTCGTCGTCGTCGTCGTCGTCCTCGTCGTCGTCGTCGTCGTCATCCTCGTCGTCCTCGTCGTTCGTCCTCGTCGTCGTCGTGGCCGACCCTGCGCGCGCCTCGGCCGTCGTGGTCGTCGTTGTCGCCTTCATCCAAGTTTCGTCGCCTCTGGTTCTCTGGTACCCATCCCGGGGGAGCGTTTTGGAAGCCTCGGGCAGCCAGGGCCAGATCTGGAATCACAAAAGCGAATCGCGGGATCATTCCGCAGGGCCGCCGCGCCCATGAGCTCACGACCCCGAAAGATTCTGACTGTCTGGCCGCCGCCACCACCGCCGCTGTCGTCTCCCTCGGCAGGCGCCGCCAGGCGCTACAGGGCGTGCCGCTGCAGGAGAGGCCCACCGCCATGCGGATAGCCTTTCGGCACCATCCCCGCCGGTCCCCCCGGACCCCGTTCAGAAAGATGTCGCGGACGGAGTCCACGGGTCAGCCCTAGTCTATACTACAATGCAGGGGCCCGCGCGTGCGAGAAGGGCGATTCTGATCAAAAAGCGTAGCAGGCCCAAGACACGCCAAGAGGGCCCCAAGACGGCCCCAGAGGGCCCCGGGACGCCCCAAGATGGGCCCAAGACGCGCCAAGAGGGCTCCAAGAGGCCCCCAAGACGGCCCCAGAGGGCTCCGGGGCGCCCCAAGATGGGCCCAAGACGCCGAAGCTTGGGCCAAGACGGCCCCAGAGGCGGCCAAAATGCCCCAAGAGGCCTCCCAAGAGGCATCCCAGCAGGGCCCCGAGCGGGAGAAATCGCCGATTCCCATTGTGTTTTTCTATGTTTTTCGCATTCTCCCCTTTTCGCCTCCCCTTTTCGGCCTAAGAGGCCCCCAAGACCGCTGGAAGTCCACCGACGAGGCCCGCAAGAGGGCCTCAAGACGGGCCAAGAGGGCCCCCAGACGGTCCCAAGACGCCCCAAGACACCCCAAAACGGCCCCCCAAGACGGCCCCAAAGGGCCCCGGGACGCCCAGAGACAGGCCCAAAACGCGCCAAGAGGGCCCCAAGAGGCCCCCAAGACGGCCCCAGAGGGCTCCGGGACGCCACAAGATAGGCCCAAGACGCCGAAGATTAGGCCAAGACGGCCCCAGAGGCTGCCAAAATGCCCCAAGAGGCCTCCCAAGAGGCATCCCAGCAGGGCCCCGAGCGGGAGAAATCGCAGATTTCCATTATGTTTTTCTATGTTTTTCGCATTCTCCCCTTTTCGCCGCCCCTGCGCTCCAAGACGGCCCAAGAGGCCCCCAAGACCGCTCCAAGAACGCCGACGAGGCCCGCAAGAGGGCCTCAAAACGGACCAAAAGGGCCCCCATACGGTCCCAAGAGGGCCCCCAGACAGCCCAAGACGGCCCCCCAAGACGGCCCCAGGGACCCGGGACGCCCCAATATAGGCCCAAGACGCGCCAAGAGGGCCCCAAGAGGCCCCCAAGGCGGCCCCAGAGGGCTCCGGGACGCCCCAAGATGGGCCCAAGACGCCGAAGATTGGGCCAAGATGGCCCCAGAGGCTGCCAAAATGCCCCAAGAGGCCTTCCCAGAGGCTTCCCAGCAGGGCCCCGAGCGGGAGCAATCGTCGATTTCCATTATGTTTTTCTATGTTTTTCGCATTCTCCCCTTTTCGCCGTCCCTGCGCTCCAAGACGGCCCAAGAATTCCCCAAGACCGCTCCAAGAACGCCGACGAGGCCCGCAAGAGGGCCTCAAGACGGGCCAAGAGGGCCCCCAGACGGTCCCAAGACGCCCCAAGACACCCCAAGACGGCCCCAGAGGGCCCCGGGACGCCCCAAGATGGGCCCAAGGCGCGCCAAGAGGGCCCCAAGAGGCCCCCAAGACGGCCCCAGAGGGCCCCGGGACGCCCCAAGATGGGCCCAAGACGCCGATCCCCCGTGTGTCCTAGCAAATCGCCCCAAAACCAACGTACATTTGCAGATGCCAACCTCGGCGGAACCCGGACGCTCTGCCGAAACGGTCCTCCCAGCAGGGGGCCTTCAACGACAATTCCAGATACATTGGGTTTCCCACATTTCCAGGGACGCGCGGGGAAACCTTTCCAATTATCCCGGCAAAGCAACCTAACATCGAAGTGTAGGAGCATATCTGGAAGCATTCCCCTTAAGATTCGGATGAGAATCCAGTTGTAGAATTCTGCTGTTCTCGCAGTCGTAGTCGCATTCGCGATGACAGTCGCAGCGGCAACGGCAGTCGCAGTCACAGCCTCAGCCTCAGCCTGCCTCAGCCTCAGCCTCAGCCTGCCTCAGCCTCAGCCTGCCTCAGCCTCAGCCTCAGCCTGCTTCAGCCTCAGCCTCAGCCTTCAGCCTGCCTCAGCCTCAGCCTCAGCCTCAGCCTCAGCCTCAGCCTCAGCCTCAGCCTCAGCCTCAGCCTCAGCCTGCTCAGCCTCAGCCTCAGCCTCAGCCTGCCTCAGCCTCAGCCTGCTCAGCCTCAGCCTCAGCCTCAGCCTGCTTCAGCCTCAGCCTCAGTCTGCCTTCAGCCTCGGCCTCAGCCTCAGCCTGCCTCAGCTCAGCCTCAGCCTCAGCCTCGGCCTCAGCCTCAGCCTGCCTCAGCCTCAGCCTGCATCAGCCTCAGCCTCAGCCTCAGCCTGCCTCTGCCTCAGCCTGCCTCAGCCTCAGCCTCAGCCTGCCTCAGCCTCAGCCTCAGCCTGCTTCAGCCTCAGCCTCAGTCTGCCTTCAGCCTCGGCCTCAGCCTCAGCCTGCCTCAGCCTCAGCCTGCATCAGCCTCAGCCTCAGCCTCAGCCTGCCTCAGCATCAGCCTCAGCCTCAGCCTCAGCCTGCCTCAGCCTCAGCCTCAGCCTGCTTCAGCCTCAGCCTCAGTCTGCCTTCAGCCTCGGCCTCAGCCTCAGCCTGCCTCAGCCTCAGCCTGCATCAGCCTCAGCCTCAGCCTCAGCCTGCCTCAGCATCAGCCTGCCTCAGCCTCAGCCTCAGCCTGCCTCAGCCTCAGCCTCAGCCTGCTTCAGCCTCAGCCTCAGTCTGCCTTCAGCCTCGGCCTCAGCCTCAGCCTGCCTCAGCCTCAGCCTGCATCAGCCTCAGCCTCAGCCTCAGCCTGCCTCAGCATCAGCCTGCCTCAGCCTCAGCCTCAGCCTGCCTCAGCCTCAGCCTCAGCCTGCTTCAGCCTCAGCCTCAGTCTGCCTTCAGCCTCGGCCTCAGCCTCAGCCTGCCTCAGCCTCAGCCTGCATCAGCCTCAGCCTCAGCCTGCCTCAGCTCAGCCTGCCTCAGCCTCAGCCTCAGCCTGCCTCAGCCTCAGCCTCAGCCTCAGCCTCAGCCTCAGCCTGCCTCAGCCTCAGCCTCAGCCTGCCTCAGCCTCAGCCATCAGCCTCAGCCTCAGCCTCAGCCTTGCCTTCAGCCTCAGCCTCAGCCTCAGCCTCAGCCTGCCAGCCTTGCCTCAGCCTCAGCCTCAGCCTCAGCCTCAGCCTGCCTCAGCCTCAGCCTCAGCCTGCCTCAGCCTCAGCCTGCCTCAGCCTCAGCCTGCCTCAGCCTCAGCCTCAGCCTGCTTCAGCCTCAGCCTCAGTCTGCCTTCAGCCTCGGCCTCAGCCTCAGCCTGCCTCAGCCTCAGCCTGCCTCAGCCTCAGCCTCAGCCTGCCTCAGCATTCAAAATGTGGCCCGGGAATGGAATTCTGGGAACTCGAAGAACACGAAGTGGCCTACAGTTGGCTCCGGGCATTCAAAATCATGCCCAGGAATGGAAGTTCTGGGAACTCGAAGATCACGAAGTGGCCTACAGTTGGCTCCGGGCATTCAAAATGTGGCCCGGGAATGGAGTTCTGGGAACTCGAAGACACGAAGTGGCCTACAGTTGGCTCCGGGCATTCAAATGTGGCCCGGGAATGGAGTTCTGGGAACTCGAAGAGCACGAAGTGGCCTACAGTTGGCTCCGGGCATCCAAAATGTGGCCCAGGAATGGAGTTCTGGGAAATAGAAGAGCACGAAGTGGCCTACAGTTGGCTCCGGGCATCCAAAATGTGGCCCGGGAATGGAGTTCTGGGAAATCGAAGAGCACGAAGTGGCCTACAGTTGGCTCCGGGCATCCAAAATGTGGCCCGGGAATGGAGTTCTGGGAAATCGAAAGCACGAAGTGTGTGACTGTATGCGAAAAACGATCCCCGCCGGCAAACCCCAACGGCCCCCCAACTGCCACCCAACTGCCCCCAACGGCTGCCCAGACCCCCCTGTGGAGTAATGTTGAAGTAATGTTGAAGTAATGTGCTGCTCTCTTTTGACACTACTAGAAACCTATCAGTCTTCGATGTTAGGTAAAAAGCGACAATGCAGAATACATCGGAGAACACAATGGTTTGCAAAGCCTCTTCTACTGGATTTTGGTCAGTGGGGTCGTCGTCGTCTTCGTCGTCGCCGTCGTCGTCACTGGGCCAGCAGCCGCGCATGCAACCCACCGGAGCCGTCACGACACGAAAACGTCACCATGCCATGTCAAGTGGCCCCCAAAGGGATCTGCAAGCACTTTTTCTTTGAAAAATGCTCCGCAGGGCCCTTTGGCGCCGAGAGCGAGCTTACAGTATGCGATAGTGGCCCTCGGAGGCCCTCTTAGAGCCACCTTGGACCGTCTTGGCCATTCGCGCCGCTCGGACCCCCGACATCTTGGGCCGCGTTGGCCGTTCTCACCGCTCTGAACGCCATCTTGAGCCATCTTGGCCATTCGCACCGTTCGGGCGCCCCGACGAATCCACGCTCTCCTCCAGGCATCTTGCCATCACCTCGGAGCCTTCGCCTTCCAGAGCCTCGCGGGCTCAAACGGCCCAGCTGTCAGCCGCGCCTGCAACCCACCGGAGCCGTCGCGACACGAAAACGTCACCATGCCATGTCCAGTGGCCCCGAAAGGGGTCTGCCGTGTTTGTAGATTTTCGGTGCAATCTGTGCCGTTCCTCCGAGAACCATTCCAGAAAGATGTCGTGGACGGAGTCCACGGGTCAGCCCTAGTCAGCTACAGCGCTGGGATCAGCGCGTGCGAGAAGGGCGAGCAGTGGCAGCGGGCCCTGGCGCTGCTCGGCGCGATGCGGGGGGCGAAGCTGGAGCCCAACGCCATCCCACCTATACTGCAGGCGTGCGTGCGTGCCAGAAAGGGCCTGCGGATCAGAACCCGGAAAAACACGCCCCCGGGCGCCTCCCGCGAGCTCGGGGACGAAATTCAGCGCGCCCTCCTCGCCCGAGGACGAGGCTCCGCGCGAGCGTGCCGTGCTCCACTCTGCCCGCGCCCCACGGGGCCGCGCGGGCAGGTCCCCCCCCCGGCCCTGGCGCGGACAACGTTTCGCACGCCGCCCCGGCGTGAAGTCTTGCGCTCCGGCGCGGACGGACGCGCCGAGTCTCGGGCCGGACGAAAAAGCTGTTTTTTTTTGGATTCAGGCAAGTTTATTTGCATGGCGTTCGCCCCCCCCCCCCCCCTCGCCCCTTTTCAAGGGCATACTAGCGTGCAAGTGCCTTTCGACTTGCGTGATTTCGCGCCCCCCACCCCCCAGGCTTGCTTCAGGCTCAGCACCCCCCCCCCCGTCCATGCAAGTAAACTTGTCAGAGTCGAAAAAAAAACAAGCTCAAAGAGGGGGATAGCGCAATTTCCCGATGTAACCCCCCCTTAAATCGCTCCAGGGCGTTCCGGAGCGCTCTCAGACCGTTCCGGAACGCTCTGGAGCGGCCGCGGCGCCCAATACACCCTTCAAACCCTCCGATTCTCAGAGATTTCGAGTTATCCCGATCCGATTTTGTCCCGATCTTCGCGTCGTTTTATACGAAGTCTGCTGCATGCAGCTGGTTTCGGCCGCACCCAGGTGCCCTTTCCTCGATACATGGGCGCCTCCCGGCGCCGGGAGGCGCCGGGAAAATCAGCTATACGCGAGCTGGTTCTCAAAACCCCCCCCTTGCTACCCCCCCCCTTTCGCCCGATTCGCCCGATTCTCGGAATCCGAGGGCTCGAGCGACAGCCCGAAGAGGCCACAAACATGCATGCCCTTTCAGTTTTGCAAAGAGTTCACCCTTCCAGCTTTTGTTCCGGCTCCGGCCG
Source organism: Prorocentrum cordatum (assembly GCA_963575745.1). Classification (NCBI taxonomy): domain Eukaryota; class Dinophyceae; order Prorocentrales; family Prorocentraceae; genus Prorocentrum; species Prorocentrum cordatum. The sequence continues at coordinate 155,016 of CAUYUJ010015253.1, forward strand.
CCGACGATGCCCGCAGGGAACCCTTGAATGGCTCCAGACGGCCCCAGACACCCTCCATGATAGCCCCAAGACGCCCCAGGAGCCTCCCGCCGCCGCCTTCGACGGCTCCGACCCGGGCCCATGGAAACCCGCCAGAGCTGTCACAGAGTGTGGCAGGACCGCCCGAGGGCGACATTTGACGCGGGGGCTGGGCCCGAGGACGAGACTGAAATGTGAGTGTCCTGCGCCCCCCGAGCTCGAGGGCAACATTTGACGCGAGGGTGGGAGGGGAGATTCCTCTGAGAGCTCGGGGACAGCGCCGGCCACCCAGGAAAATGAAGCGCTCATGCGCATCTTATTTCCCCCCATTCTTTGGATTGGCTCCAGTCTGAATGGGCGACTCGTCGGGAGCTGTCGCCGAGAATGCCACAGACAGGCCGGAGATCGGGGGCATGCTCCGCCATGCCTTCGAACTGATCCCGGGCCCACGCAGCCAGCCCGCATTCTAAGCCTCTTCGGGCGGTCACAGGCACCATGGAACATCGTTAGAAGCAAGGCCCTCTGTTGCTTCTTAATTTCCACCCCAACACGGCCTAGATGTGGTTCAAACTCATTCTGGGGCGACCCAAAACGCCCCCATGACCCGAACGGCAGCAGCACGAAACACGGAGCAGGCAGCAGAAGCGGCAGCACACGGCAACAGTAAACAGCAGCAGCAGCAGCAGCAGCAGCAGCAGGAGGTAGCGGTCAGCAGCACGCACCAAGCAGACGCTGCCATCAGAAGCAGCCTGCAGCCACAAGCAACAACGACACGCAGAAGCGGCAAGCATTACCAACAGCAGGCAACAACGGCAGCCATCAGAGACACGCAGTAGCATGTGCCGCATGCGAGGGTCGAGCTCCACGTTGTAATTTCTGCTTTTCGGCAGCATGTCCGCAATCACGTGCTAGTTCGTGCAGATGCTGTAGACGGAGTCCGCGGGTCAGCCCTAGTCTATATTCTAATGCCGGGGGCCGAGCGTGCCAGAACGCCGCAGGATCAACTAGGGCAAAATCGCCCCGGGCTGGCCCCGGGCCGCCCCGGGCCGCCCAGAGAGGCTCCAAGACACGCCAGCTGGGCCCCAAAAGGCCCAAGTCGGCCCGAGAGGTCTCCAAGGTGCTCCGTGAGACCTCCCCAGAGTCTTCCCCAGAGGGCCCCGAGCAGGAAGAAACATAGATTGCCCGTGTTTGTTGCAAGGTTTTTGCCGTTCTCGTCTTGTCGGCTTCCGCACGATCCACGACCGCCCAAGACGTCCCCAAGACGGCTCCAAGACGGCTCCAAGACGGCCCCCAAGAGAGCCCCAAGACGGCCCAAAGGGCCCCCAAGTCGGCTCAACAGGCCCCTAGGCGGGCCCCAGACGCTCGAGGTTGGCCCAAGATTGGCCCAAGCCGGCCCGAAAGGCCTCCAAGGTGCTCCATGAGACGTCCCCAGAACCTTCCGCAGATGGCCCCAGGGCCCCGGCGCGCTTCCAAGATGGCTTAAGAGCGCTCCGAGCCGCCCCCAGAAGCCCCCAAGAGGGCCCGAAGACGGTCCAAGAGGGCCTCCGAGACGGGCCCCGAACGTTCGAAGACGCCGGCCCAAGAGGCCCCAAAAATGCTCCAAGTGGGCTCCATAGAGAGCCCAGGAGAGCCCGAACAAGGACAAATCGTCCCAATCCCAGGGAAAAGCGCACATTCCGGGAGTTCCCGCGCTTTTCGTCTTAGAAGCGTTCAAGACGGTCACACAGGCCCTCAAGATCGTCCCGAGACGCCTGAGGAGGCTGCCAGGAGGGCCCCAAGACGGCTCAAGACTGCGCCAGGACGGATCCTCAGGCGCCCATGGCGGCCCCAAGAGGAGGACAGGACAGGAAGAGAGCGCTCCCGAGGGGCCCCAATAGGGGGCCAGGAGGGCCCCAAGATGGCCCCGACAAGGCCCCAAGACGCATGTATTTGGGTGCCCATCTCGCAAGCCCAAGAAGCGTATCAAGTATCAAGTACATTCGGTTTTGGGCCCTCTTGGGGCCCCCTTGGGGCGCTCTTGCGGCCCTCTTGAGGCCTTCGAACCCCTCCAAGACAGGGCTGGGCGCACTCTGCCACAGGCCTCTCGTGGCAGAATGGTGGGCCCGCGCCCAGCGGCGTCCTGGGGCCCTCTTGGAGCCCTCGTGCTCCCAAGACATCCCCGAAGACGGCTCCAGACGGCCCGAAGACGGCCCAATAGGCGCCCAAGACGGCCCACGACGGCTCCAACACGGCCCCGACGGCACGCGACAGCCCCAAGAGCCGCCAAGACGGTCCAAGACGGCTCTCAGACGGCCCCAGAGGCGCTCAAAACGGCCCAGGATGGTTCCGAGACAGCCCAAACGGCACCGACGAGAGCCCACACGAGGGCCCCCAGAGGCCCCCTCAAAGCCCAAAAGAAGCTCCCAGAGGCCCCCACACGGTCCCTTGAAGACACTAAGTGGCTAACCGTGGGAACATCGCGCAGGGGCGCCGCGCGCCCGAACTACCTCCCCACAAGCGTTCTGTGTCTCGCCGCCGCCGCCGCCGCCGCCGTCATCGTCCCTGTCGGGCGGCGCTGGCAGGCGCCACGGAGCGTGCCGGTGCAGTTCGGGGCGCTGCTGTGGAAGGGGCGGATAGCCTTTCGGCACCATGTTTGCCGCTCCCCCCTAGAATACTCTTGGCCCAGTGTCGTGGACGGAGTCCACTGGTCAGCCCTAGTCTCTCCTACATGGCCGGTGGAAGCCCGTGCGAGAAGTCCAGGGCCTCAAGTGCACAAAATCGCCCCTTTACGGCGCCACCACGGGGCCGAATCGCTCAGGCTGGTCCCAGAAGCGCTCCAGAGGGGTTCCCAGACCGTCCAAGAGCGCTCCAAGACGGCCTCAGTGGGTCCCGAGACGAACCAGGAGGGCCAGAAGCCTTCCGGGGGAGGCTCCACGACGATCCAAGAGGCCGCAAAGACGCCCCAAGAGGCCCTGTGTGCTCCTCAGCGGCCAGACACGCCAAGAGGCTTCACAAATCGCCCCAAGAAGAAGACGCCAGCGGCCCCTAAGAGGGCTCCAAGACGGCCCACAAGAGCCCCAAGACGACGCCAGAGAGCCCTGAAACGGCCTCACAGAACCCCAAGACGGCCCCAAGAGAGCTCCGAGGGGGCCCCAAGAGGCTCCCAAGACGGCCTCAGGCAGCCTCAAGAGAGCTCCAAGACGGTCCAAGGCCTCCCAGACGTCCCAAAACGCTCCCAGAGCAGCCCAAAAAGGGCTCAGAAGGGCTTGGAAATCACCCCCACAAGGACCACCAAGCAGGCCCAGAGACGCCCATTAAAAGAGCGATCTGTGAAGTCCGATGCTCTTCTCACCAAGGCTCCCAAGAGCGAGCCGCAGCGTAGAGAGCTCTCCCAGGCACAGCTCCCAAAAGCGAGCGGTGACGTGACCAGCCCTTCACACAGGGGCTCCCAAAAGCGGAGGAGCTCCGAGAAGCTCCCAAACTATCCTTCGGAGAAGGCAGCGCCCGCCTTCAGGTTTCTACAAGCCAAACAGAAACAAGCTCCCAGAGCCTGCGAGGCGCACCAGAGGGACCGGAAGGTCGTGGGCGAAGTCCACGGATCCGCCTTCGTCGTCAGCTACAGCGCTGGGATCAGCGCGTGCGAGAGGGGCGGGCAGTGGCAGTGGGCGCTGGCGCTGCTGAGCGACATGCGGGAGGCGAAGGTGGAGCACGACGTCATCTGTATTCCAGTTCTGCTCTCCCGGCCGCGTGAGGCCCCGCCTTCTTCCGCCATTTCTCTGCTAATTTAAGCTGTGCGCGTCCCGCGTAGCTTCCAGCGGAAGAGGTTCGCTCTCGCCCCGCAGATCAAACAAAAAAAAGTATTACAGTTCTGCCCAGAGCGCGTCCGAGAAGGGCTCGGAGTCGAAAGCCCGCCCCGGGGTGCCCCCAGAGCCCGCGGGGCGTGCCGGAAAGCGCGGCCTGGAGCGCCAAACATGCCCCGGGGCGGTGGCGGGCGCGGGCACCGGCCGCCGCCCTGGGCGCACGCGCGGCTGCCGAGGCGATGGCTGCGGCCAGCCTCTCACCACCCACCAAACCACCCCAACCCAACCCGAAGCCCACAATTTGCCCTCCACTTCCAGTGTGGGGGGGTTGGGGAGCGTTGAGAAAACACACGGAGCCCGTACCCCCCCCAACCCGAAATTGGGGTCAGATTCGGGTCTTCGGGTTGGGTTGGGGTAGTCTGGTAGGTAGTCAGCCTCGGGCAGCCAGGGCTAAGACGGCGGCGCCGAGCTTCCCCAGCTGGCCCAGGCCGGCCCGAGCTGGCTGGCGCGCGCCGCTGCGGCCCTCGGCGCCGCCCTTCGCGACCCACGCGCTCGCCGAGCAGTTCAGGGCGCGAACGACGGTGCGCGGCGGCGAGAATTCGGAGGCAGCTCCGTAAGGCCCTTGGGCAGCTCGCCGGCAGCTCCCTCGCCCCCAGCGCGGCTCCCGGGCCCCCAGCGTGGCCCAATGCGGCCTCCCAGAGAGCCTTCCGCACGCCCCCCGACGGCCCCAGAAGGCCCTTGGGCCGCTCGCCAACGACCCCACGACCCCAGATCGCCCCAAGACGGCGTCCCGCTGGCCCCAAACCAGGCCCCATGTTCCCAACACCGAGCGCCAGACCCCTCCAGAAGGCCCCTGGGCCGCGGGCCGACGGCTCCCTCGCCCCCAGCTCGGCCCAAGACGGCCTCCCAGAGAGCCTTCAGCACGCTCCCCGACGGCCCCAGAAGGCCCCTGGACCGCTCGCCGACGGCTCCACGACACCAACATCGCCACAGACGACTCCCCGCAAGCCCCAAACCGAGCCCCATACCCAAAACTGAGCCCCCGACCCCTCCAGAAGGCCCCTGGGCCGCTCGCCGACGGCTCCCTCGCCCCCAGCTCGGCCCAAGACGGCCTCCCAGAGAGCCTCCAGCACGCTCCCCGACGGCCCCAGAAGGCCCCTGGTCAGCTCGCCGACGGCTCCACGATACCAACATCGCCACAGACGACTCCCCGCAAGACCCAAACCGAGCCCCATACCCCACACCGAGCGCCCGACCCCTCCAGAAGGCCCCTGGGCCGCGGGCCGACGGCTCCCTCGCCCCCAGCTCGGCCCAAAACGGAAATCCCAGAGAGCCTTCAGCACGCTCCCCGACGGCCCCAGAAGGCCCCTGGGCGCTCGCCGACGGCTCCACGACACCCGCATCGCCCCGAGACGACTTCTCGCAAGCCCCCAACCGAGCCCCATACCCCACACCGAGCCCTCTCGCCCCCCGACGACCTCCCAGAGAGCCTCCAGGACGCACCCCCTCAGCTCCAGAAGGACCTTCCCATGACGCAGGAAGTTGCTCAACCCCACCCCAGGCCCTGGACCACTGAGCTTCCCCAGACCCTCTCGGGAGCTTTCTGTCGACCCCAGCCGCGGCCGCGGCATGCTCTCACGGTCTTAGAGACCGTTGTTACCCGGACCTCGCGGTACCGGTGACAAGGGGGGGGCCTTTCCCATGCGCTCGCAAGCCCCAGACCAGGCCCCACGCCCACCCCGAGCCCTCGACACTCCGACCTTTTCCAGGTCTTCTCCACCGCCTCGTGTCGCTCCACAGCCGCACCACTCTCCAGACCCCACCCTAGCGTCAAGATCACTCCGATCACCTCTTACCTGCCGCACACACCACCCCGAGCCTGGACCACTCTGAGCTGCCGCAGACACTCTCGAGCGCCGCCTGCCGTACCCCAGGCGCACCATGCCCCAGACCCCAGCCCGGACCCTGGACCACTCTGAGCTCCCCCTGACCTTCTCGAGAGCCTCACATGCGTGTGCCGGACCTCTGAGCCCTCAGAGCTCGTGAGGACCTACAGCTTCGCGAAGCTGCTCAGGTTCAACGAGCTGTTCTGCTACGGCTTCGTCGCGCCTGCCTTGGAAGCACTCCGCGGGCCGCCAAGCGAGTCTCTGGGGCACCCAAGCCCAGAGCGGAGAGCCCTCAGACCTCCACCCCAGGCACCCAGGCAGGGGTGACATGGGGGACCTTTCCCGGACCCAGAGGCCCCAAAACAAGCATCAGACCCCGCACTGCCCCAGACCACCTCAAGAACCTTCGGATCAAGGATCCCCCTTCAGCCCTGGAGCATGGAGACCTCAGACCATCACCTCAGGCACCCCAGCAGGGGTGACAAGGAGGACCTTTTCCAGCCCCGCAAGCCCCAGACTCCACACCAGGCCCTAGTCCACTCCCAACTGCCCGGGACACCTTCAAGAGGCACCTTTGGCTCCCAAGCCGCCGTACGCTCTCTCTCTGTTTCAGGATCCGCAGTCTCGGATCGTAGGGCCCTCCTCCAGCCCTGGAACCTGGGCCCTCAGGCCTTGCTCGCATCTTGCCTCCCTCTGCTGTCATGCCCCGACCTCAATCGCTCTGAGAGCTCTTGAATACCCACGGCTTCGAGGAGCGGCTCGGGTCGGACAAGCTGTTTTGCTACGGAGTCGTCGCCTCAAGTGGAAACGGAAGCGCGTGAGATGTTGTTCACACCGTGGATTTCATCCGCGGATACGCACTAGTCTCTCCTACATGGCCGGTGGAAGCGCGTGCGAGAAGCCCAGGGCCTCAAGTGCACAACATCGCCCCTTTACGGCGCCACCACGGGGCCGAATCGCTCAGGCCGGTCCCAGAGGCGCTCCAGAGGGGTTCCTAGACCGTCCAAGAGCGCTCCAAGACGGCCTCAGTGGGTCCCGAGACGGCCCACGAGGGCCCCAAGCCTTCTGGGGGAGGCTCCACGACGATCCAAGAGGCCGCAAAGACGCCCCAAGAGGGCCTTGAGCGCACGCCAAAGAGGCACAAATCGTCAAAGTCCCAGAGGAAAACGTATGTGTTCAGCATGCCCGTCTTGTGTGCTCCTCAGCGGCCCGACACGCCAAGAGGCCTCCCAAATCGCCCCAAGAAGACGCCAGCGGCCCCTGAGAGGGCTCCAAGACGGCCCACAAGAGCCCCAAGACGACGCCAGAGAGCCCTGAAACGGCCTCACAGAACCCCAAGACGACCCCAAGAAAGATCCGAGGGGGCCCCAAGAGGCTCCCAAGACGGCCTCAGGCAGCCTCAAGAAAGCTCCAAGACGGTCCAAGGCCTCCCGGACGCTTCGTGACGTCCCAAAATGGCCCCAAGGCGTCCCAAAACGTTCCCAGAGCAGCCCAAAAAAGCTTCAGAATGGCCCGAACAAGACCCCCACAAGGACCACCAAGCAGGCCCAGAGACGCCCATTAGAGGAGCGATCGGTGAAGTACAAAGCTTTTCTCACCAAGGCTCCCAAGAGCGAGCGGCAGCGTAGAGAGCTCTCCCAGGCACAGCTCCCGAGGGCGAGCGGTGGACGAAGTCCACGGATTCGCCCTAGTCTCTACTACATTGCAGGGCCCAGTGCGTGCCAGAAGGGCGCAGGCCCCAATGCGCCGAAACCGCCCCGGGCTGGCCCCGGGCCGCCCCCGGCCGCCCAGGCAGGCTCCAGGACATGTCGAGAGGGCCCCCAGAAGCCCCCAAGACGGCCCCGGAGAGCCCCGGCACGCTTAAAGACGGGCCCAAGACGCCCGAGAGTCGCCCCAGACGGCCCAAGAGGCGTCCAAGACGCCCGAAGAGGCCTCCCAAGAGGCCTCCCAAGAGGGCCCCGAGCGACAGAAATCGTCGATTTCTAATGTGTTTTTCGATGTTTTCGGCCTCCTCGCCTCTTCGGCTTCCCGACGCTCCAAGACGGCCCAAGAAGTCCCCCCGACCGCTCCAAGACGGCCGAAGAGGACCCCAAGAGAGCCCCAAGACGGGCCAGGAGGGCCCCAAGACGGTCCCAAGACGCCCCAGGACGGCCCCAGGACGGCCCAGGAGGCGCCCAAGACGGCCCAAGAGGCACCCAAGACGGCCCCAGGAGCGGCCCAAGACGGCCCAAGACAGCCCAAGAGGCGCCGAGGCGGGCCTCAGACGGCCCCAAGACGGCCCAAGAGGCACCCAAGACGGCCCGAGAGGGCCCTAAGACCCCCCCGGGAGGCCCAAAAGAAGGCCGAAGAGGCTCCGAAACGGCCCCCACGAAGCCTTCAGTGGCTTCAGAATTCCCTCCAGGAGCGGGGGAGCGGACGAGAGGCGACAGGCATATCGCAGGCAAAAACGCCCCAAGAGATCCCCAAACGGCCCCCACGAAGCCCTACGTGGCCTCAGAATTGCTTCCAGGAGGGGGGGAGCGGACGAGAGGCGACCGGCATATCGAAGGCACAAAAGAACAATGTTGGACGCTCCGAGGGCCTTCGATGTTTCTCTGTTGGGGAGAGTCGTCGTAGGATCGACGATTGCCGACCGAGGGCATGGAGAATCCAGCGAAAGAGGAGAAGAAGGTGGAAGAGGAGGAGGAGGAGGAGGAGGAGGAGGAGGAGGTGGAGGAGGAGGAGGAGGGGGAGGAAACAGCAGGACCTCCGAGCAGCAGCAGCAGCTGAGGAACACAGGAGAGCAGGAGGTCCTGGAGGGTGTGGAGAGCGCCTTCAACTGGCCACGTCGAGCTGATGTCGTGGACGGAGTCCACAGGTCTGCCCTAGTCAGCTACAGCGCCGGGATCAGCGCGTGCAAGAAGGGCGAGCAGTGGCAGCGGGCGTTGGCGCTTCTGAGCGAGATGCGGGAGGCGAAGCTGGAGCCCACCGTCATGTCTCCTACCATGGCCAGACTGGCGCTCGCGGAGCTGCCGATCGGTGGCAGCGGACCAGCCCTCTCCGGCGGCCCCTGCAAGCCCTAGCAGGCCTCGGCGCGCTTCCACGATGGCCCAAGAGCGTTCCGAGACGCACGAGGAGGCCCCCAAGAGGGCCCCCAGACGGCCGAAGACGGTCCAAGAGGCTTCCATAACGCCCCAAGTGGGCTCCACGACGAGCCCAAAGAGAGCCCGAACATAGAACAATCGCTTCATTCCCTGGGGAAACGTACATTTTGGCAGTTCCTGGGCTTGCCCTGTTCACAGTGTCCAAGACGGCCACACAAGGGCCCAAAGATGGCCCCAGGACGATTCCTGAGGCGGCCCACGGGGTACCCAAGACAGCCTCAAGAGCGGCCTGGGACGGCCCAACACGACCCCCAGACGGTGCCCAGACTGCTCCAGAGACGCCCAAGGCGGCCCCAGGCAACCCCCAGACGGCCCCGACAACGCCTCACACGGCCGCCAGACGGCCCAAAAGGCTTCCGAAACGCCCCAAGTGGGCCGCACAACGAGCCCCAAGATTGCCTGAGCACCGACAAATCGTTTCATTCCCTTTGGAAAACGTGCATTTGTGGCAATTCCCTGGCTTGCCCTCCCCGTTGAGTCCAAGGCGGCCATACAGGAGCCCAAAGATGGCCCCGCGACGGTTCCTGAAGCGGCCCTGGCGGCCCACGGGGTACCCAAGACAGCTTCAAGAGCGGCCCAGGACGGCCCAACACGACCCCCAGACGGTGCCCAGACTGCTCCAGAGACGCCCAAGACGGCCCCAGGCAATCCCCAGACGGCCCAGGACCGCTTACACACGGCCCAAGGGGCACCCGAGACAGCCCCAAAGGGCCCCAGGAGGCTTCCAGGAGGCCGAAAAGAAGCGCTGATAGGCTCCTGAACGACCCCCAGAGGCCCCAACAGCACGGCCTGAGAAGCACCGAAGACGGCACCAACAGCAGCCTAAGACGGCCCAAGTCGGCAACAGACGGTTCCAAAACAGCTCCCAGCGCACCATGGGGTTCCGTTGTTTGTTCGGCGCCCCCTGCCGGATTTGGCTCAAAATCCATCGCCCTGTTGGTCGGTCTGGAGACCTCTCCGCGGCCTCTTGAGGCCAAGCCGTGTTTCGCTCTTCTGGTGGCCCAGAATCGCCTCGCCTCGGGGGGATCACAGCTTCGGGAGGTTTTTGAAGCAGGCCCCAGAGGTCTCTTGGCAGGTCTCGGCCCTGCCCTATCATGCTAGGGCAGGTGTTCGACGCTAATCCGGTCCACTTTGGGCCATCTCGGGCTCCTATCGGCGATCATTTCGGGCCATCTGTGGGTCTTCGTAGGGGTATTTTGGCGGGTCTCGGCCCTGCCCTATCATGATTGGGCAGGTGTTCGACGCCATTTGGGCCCACTCAGGGCCATCTCCGCCAGAAGCAGCAAGCACGGGTACACACTAGTCAGCTTCAATGCCGGGATCAGCGCGTGCGCGAAGGGTGAGCAGTGGCAGCGGGCCCTGGCGTTGCTGAGCAAAATGTGGGAGGCGAAGCTGGAGCCCAACGTCATCAGTTTCAGCGCGGGGATCAGCGCGTGCGGGAAGGGCGAGCAGTGGCAGCGGGCGCTTGTGCTGCTGAGCGAGATCTGGGAGGCGCAGCTGGAGCCCAACGCCATCTCTCCTGCAACGCCCGGACCACCGCTGGCGGGAGGAGGAGGAGGAGGAGGAGGAGGAGGAGGAGGGAGGAGGAGGAGGAGGAGGAGGAGAGGAGGAGGAGGAGGAGAGGAGGAGGAGGAGGAGGAGGAGGAGGAGAGGAGGAGGAGGAGGAGGAGGAGGAGGAGGAGGAGGAGGGAGGGGAGGGGAGGAGGGAGGAGGGAGGAGGAGGGAGGAGGAGGGGAGGGAAGAGGGAGGAGGAGGAGGGAGGAGGAGGGAGGAGGGAGGAGGAGGAGGGAGTAGGAGGAGGGAATCGGTGGCGGCGGACTGGCCCCCCCCTCGGGCCGCTCGGGGCAGGCCTCTGGGACCCCGGGCAGGCCCCGGGGCGGCCGGCGGGGCCTTCCGCGGTGCCCCGATCGCGCAGGGGTTCCAGAGGGCCGAAGCGGCCGCCCAAGACCGCCCCAACACGGCCCAGGATGCCCCAAAGAGAACTCCAAGACGGGCCAAGAGAGCCCCGAGACGGCCCAAGAGAGCCCCCAAGACGGGCCCAAGAGGGGCCCGAGGGCGCCCCAAGAGCCCCCCCAAGAGAGCCTCGAGAGGGCCACAGGAGGCACCCAAGAGAGCCCAATAATGGAGGCCCCTAGACGGGCCGAGCCCTGTCAGGCGGCCCAAGAGGGCCCCAGGATGGCCCAAGAGAATCTTCAGGCGGCCCAAAAAAGCTCCAGAAGGACCCCTCAAAAGCCTCCGAAGAGAGACCCAAGTGGTCCACGGGATACGCTGGAGAGCGCTCTACACGGAGAGCGCTCTACACGGAGACGCCGTAGGGCACGCTCCTCCGCGAGGACGTCGCGACGTGAACTCGCGAGGACGTCGCGACGTGCACGCCAGACGGCGTTCTGCCGAAAGCGCGCTGCCAGGCTGCCGCCTGCCGCTGAGGAGGAGGAGGAGGAGGAGGAGGAGGAGGAGGAGGAGGAGGAGACGAGGCCCCAGAAAGCGCCCCCAGAAAAATCCGGAATTTGTGGGGGACGCTTACTGGGCTTAGTCTGGCTGCGGGATCGTCATTATGTTCGGGCGCCGCTGACATTGTCGCCTTCACGACGCCTCCTCATCCTGCACGCCCTCCCCCCCCTGACCTCGCGCAGTTCGGGATCCAGGCGCACCTCCACCTCTCTCCGCCTGCTCCGCGCTTTCTTCTTCCCATCGCCTCCCTCTGCTCGCCTTCTCTGGATCTGCCCGCCACCCTCGGGCGATTAGGGAAGACAGAGGGGGCATTCGCTGAACCGCAGCAGGACAGACGGAACTTTCTCCCCTCCTTCCGCCGCTCGCCTTCCTCCTGCTTTTTCTCCTCCTCCTCGCCTGTCCTGCAACCTGCCGGCCCCCCTTTCCGCCGGTTAGGAGTGACAGGGGGGCCCGCGCCCACTCGCAGCAGGCCCACTCGCAGGGACCGACCCAACGAGACCCCAGAACGCCACCCCGATGCCCTTCGGCCCCGCCGACATAACACCCTGACGCCTTCATGGCTGCCCACCTGCCTTCAAGGCGCCCAATTGTTTTGTGGCAGGGCTGGCGGGGTTCACGAAGCGCGACGACACGGTATTTGGGCGCCCCCCAATTTTCCCGACTTTCTCGGGGGCGCTTTCTCCAGTGTCGCTGGCTTTCGAATTCGCCCACTTGCTGCAGCTATCTGGACAGAGCCCTTCGCCTTCTGCTACTCCAGCTGGCCCTGGCTGGCCTCCTCCGAGTTAGTCCACTTGTTGCGGCTACCTGGCCAGAAGGCTCGGCTGCAGGCCCATCCCTCGGGCCCAGGGCGGCCCCCTTCCCCAGGAGAACTCGGCGTCCCCACGTTTTTCCAGAGTTTTCGGGGGGCGCTTTCTCCTGAGATCCAAGCCTTCGGCTTCCTCGACTTGCTGCGCGGCTACTGCCCTGCCGACCTCCCCGGGCCTCTCGAGCCTGGAGCCTCCTTGGCCCCCCAGAGGGGGCTCCAGCCTCTCGAGCCCCCAGCCTCCAAAGACCCCCCCGAGCCCCAGCAGACAGCCCCTCGAGCCTCCAGGACTCCCACCACGGGACCTCCAGACAAAACTACAGTTTTGGAGGATCTCGTAACGGGCAAGCGTCGAACCCCGCGGCCCCCCCACCGACGCTCCAGCAGAGCCGTCGTCGCCGTCGAAGGCGCGCGAGCTTTCAGGCAACCGCCACGGCGTCAACGCCGCCCGGGCACGGGAGGACCCGCCCAAGAACAAAAACAACTTCCTCTCTATGCTGAAACATCCCTCCCGACGCCGAGCCCCCGTTGCTTTCGAGGAACCTCAGCGGGGCCCCGAGCCTCCCGAAACGTAGCCGCGCGCCCCATCCAAGCTCAGTTTCGGCAGCGATCCGACGCGCAACCCCCGCTCAAACAGGTGCTCCGCGGCAGCTACATGCCCCGCAATGCCGCGCGGGGCCCGCAAGCGGCCCGCTGCCGCTAGGCGCAGGCGGCCCGCATGCGCGCTACCTCGCCACCTAATGGTCCTACGCGGGGAAAGGAATTTCTAGGAGCACCGGCGATGGATTGCCCACAATGGCCGCCTCCCCACTGCCGTTTCGAGGGGGGCCTTCATCCAGCGGAGCTCCGTCTACGCAGATGAGCCCTGTACCAACGCGAGACTGCAGACGAGGGCGCCCTCCCGCCGCGCGTGAACGGGCGCTCACCGCGCGGCCTCTCTGGACATGGCACTCCGACACCGACGCAGTTGGGGACGCCCAGTTCCGGCGGTTCCCCCGCTGTCTGACGAGCGCCGACGAGGGCGAGCAAGCGCATTCCGAGAGATCGCTGCGCAAGATGATACGCGTTCAGCGATTGCTACACAGAAAGTAACAAGCATAGGCTGCTCGATTCGCCCAGCTTTCGGCGCGGCCGCCCTGGGCCCGGGGCCCGCAAGCCGCCGCGTGGGATGCCATTTGCGAAGCTTTGCAGGAGGGGCTGCGCACGCATGACGGGCGGTGCCCTTCCGACCCCGCTCGCGCACCCAAGCGCGACCGACTTGTGGCGCGATTTGCACGCCACTACCGCCGCCTTTTCAATCGCTTCGACACTGCGGACCACCCTCACAACGCACGCGGTTTCGACTTAGTCCGACAGCCTGGGCGGGCGCAACGCACCGACCTCACGTCGCGGGAAAGTCATTTCCAGGAGCTCCAGGATTGACTGCAGAGTCACGGCGGCACGTTCCCTGGGACGTGGGTGGATCCACGTTCAGCGCGGCAAAGCTCCAGTTGTCGACGTTGGTCCAACGGCAGCGTGCCACCTATCATGTCGACCACCTACCACCCCAACGCCGCTCCACCTTGGGGTCACTGCCGGGTTGGTCATGGCATAACTCCCACCGACGTCGGTGCTCCTTCATCATCCCTGGCCCGCCGCCGCGCCCACGTGGCTCTGGCGCTCTCCTCAGACCGCATTCCAATGGCACTTACCGCTGCGCCCTGCATCTCCGATTCACTTTTGTTCCACAGCCGAGGCCTTGAGTGCAGACCCACTCGCGGGCGCGCCGCCTGCCTCGCCGCAGGCCCCTCCAAACCTGGGTCGCGACAGCAAATGGCGGCGATTGAGGCCCAAACGCCCGCCAGACCCACGCGCGCAACAGCCTGCCCCCAACCAACTGCGCCCGGCCTGCCGGGCGCGCATCCGCAGCCACACTTTGAAGGGAGCGCGCGCTGCCACGCCGACGTCCGCGTCATCCGCGCGGACCGCCCCGCGGCGTCATCCATCGCCGACTACGCCGACCCCCTCTGCACCGCCCACGCAGGCAGCACCCTTGCAAGCGCGCGACCAGCGCGGAGCGTGCATCTTCGAGGAGGAGCGCGCGGAGCCCCAGCGTTCCCGAAGCAGCCTGAGCAAAGAGGACCACTTCAGAATCTGCTGCGCCAGCGGCAAGATCACCTTCGAACAGATCCGCGTTCTGCCACCGCCCCCCCCAGAGATGCTGGACACCTTGGAAGCCTGTGCGAAGGCTGGCCAGACGGCGAGAAACGCCTCCTGGATGTGCAACAATGCCTTCGCCTTCGCGCCCGATGGAGCCTCCTGCTTCTCCGGGAAGCAGCCCGGGCGAGGGCCGCCAGTCGTCGTCTGCCACGGGGCGGCGCGCCACATATCTGAGCACCTCTTTCCCAAAGACAGCGATGACCCCGCATTCACACACGTCTATTTGCACGACCACAATGAGGCGGTGCGAGCTCGCGCTGACAGCCCCACCCATGCGGGAATCGACGCAACCGCGGTGTCCACGCTTCAGCGCATGCTCGGCCGCGCGAACCCACGCGTGAACCAGTTCCGCCACACGCGCGACGTCGCGCTGCAGGACAAACCTGCCAACGTCCACCTCTGCACTTCTCAGTCGGAGGACCAAGACATGCGCCGCTACAGCGGGCCGCAGACCCACGAGCCCTCGGTCGCGTTCCAATGCTCCGACGGAGTCCTGAGAGGCCCCCACGACCTCGCCGCGCGGCCCCGATCCAGCGACGCCGGCGTCGTCCGCATCTGGCCAGAGAACGAGAACCTCGACCCCCTGGCGTACCCTTTGCTCTTCCGCTTCGGCGACCCAGGCTGGCGCTGCGGGCCCCGCCGTGGAGGGCGGCGCATTCCAAACCAGCGCGCCCTCACCGCCGCGCAGTTCTTTCCCTACCGACTCATGCTCCGCGACTACGTCCCCGAGCCCAGCTTTCAGGACACAGGGCGCGACTCCCTGGCATGTTTCGCGCGCGTCGCTGCCGCGCTCTGCTGGCCTCCTCATCCAAACGTGGATCTGCGACGTTTGGAGCAGGGCCGAGGCAGGCCGACTTGCATGGTTCGCTCAAAACCAGAATAACATACGCGACGAGACGTACCTGGGCTTGCGCGACGCTGGGAACGACCCCAACATCGCGGCTGGCGCGACGCGGGCTGGGCGGCGCGCGAGACTGCCGCCTTCGTTTTCTGGGGGGCCCGCGCGCTGCGCGAGCGCTATTTGGACGCATTGGCCATCGTCCAGAATTTCGGCAAACCCAACTTCTGCATCGCGCTCGCTGCGAATCCCACGTGGTCGGAGATTCAGTCCGCCCTGCGGTTTGGCGAAACCGCTTCAGGGCACACCGAGTTGGTCGCGCGTGTTTCCCGCAACAATCACAACATTTCTTGGACATGGTTCTCAAAGAGCACGTGCTCGGAAAGGTGGTCGCGCACTGCTGGGTGATCGAATTTCACGCGCGGGCCCCCCCTTACGCCCGCGCCCTTATCATCAGGCAGCCCGCCGACAAGCCCCGCGCCGCCGCAGACGTCGACGAGCGCATCTGCGCTGAGCTACTTTGCCCCGACAGCCCTGTCCAGCACGAGCTCTTGCAAATTATCTCGCATCCCAGATGCACGGCCCACGCGGTATTCGGAACCCCCAAGCGCCGCGCATGATCGACAGCTGCTGCCCCAAGAGGTATCTCTGACTTTTCGCGGAGGGGGCGGGCGCGCACCGAGGCGGGTGCCCTGTTTACCGCCGACGCGAGTACTCCCCGAAAGCCTTCAAGAACGGCGTCTGTCCAGACGCACGAGACGTCGTCCTTTACAACCCCTACTTGTCCAAGAAACTCAATGCGCACCTGAACGTCGAGCACTGCGGCGCCATCCGCTGCGGCAAGTACCTCTTCAAGGACGTCCGCAAAGGCCGCGACCGCACTGCCCTTGATTTAGACGGGAGGTCCGCCATGGGCGAAATCAAGCAGTTCCTCGACGCCCGCTACGTCGCCCCCCCCGAAGCGCGCTGGCGACTTCTGTCCGCCCCCCTGCATGGCGAGCCCCACGCCGTTGAACGCCTCGCGGTGCACCTGCGCGGCGGCGAAGCTATTTTTCCACGACGGCCCCGAGGCCTCAGCGGTGGCGGCGGGCAACGTGACGACGCCTACAGCCCGGTTCAATCTCTGCGCGTCCTCGCCCCACGGGTTCGACCCTCCGGCGCGGTCACTCCGCCGCGCCCATGCCCCGCAATTCCTCACTTGGAACCGCACGGCGAGATGTTGGCAGCGGAGAAGATTCCCTGCGTCGGGGGCCCGCGTGCCAGGGAGACTCGCGACGGCCGCGCCGACGGAAGGCCCGCGATAGTACTTGTATTTACTTGCGAGTTTTCGGCAAGTCCCACGCGCGAGCCCCCTGGCCACGGCCGCGCTTTCCCCGGGGTCGCGGGGGCCCTCGGAAAGTCCCCCGCCCGTCCCCGGGAGCTGTCCTTCTCCAGGGATGCCACGGGCGGCTCTGTGATTCGAACGATTGTCTTCCGAGGAGTTCGCTCCGACCGAGCCCCGTGCCCCCCCCTCTTCGCCGCGACGCCCGTCGCTCGCACTCATCGCCTCCCTCGCAGTTGGGGCACGCGGCCTGCTACTCCGCGTCGCTGGCCCCGCCAGCTTCGACGACCTCGCTACCGTCATTCGCGCAGACGGCGGCCAGCAATCGCAGCGCGAACAACGGTGTCTTCCAGAGACGTCTTCATGGGTTGACTCCGACGTTCCAGGTTACAGGCGAGCATGCGAAGCCCGTGGCCTCGCGAATTCCAGCGACGAATACACGAAGTGCATGGGGGTCGCCGCGCACCTGCGCAGCGCCCCCGCCCTGCGCCGGTCATTCACAACGCTGTTGCTGCACTGCGAGACTGCGAGATCGCGTCTCCTCCACCGCTGCGGCAGACGTTTTCCGGCGACCTCTCCGAGGATTTCGCCCGGCAGACGGGCGTGGAAGCCGCATCCAACGCCGCCCTGCTCAACGCCCAGGAGATTGCCGGGCAGGCCGGAAACACCTCGTCCGACTACAGCTTGCCGACGCCGGCGGACTGGAACCTAGAGACGCTCCGCGGATGGGGCTGCCACGGGAAGCGGCCTGCGATCGCGCGGCCGAGGCGCGCGCGGCGCAATCGCGCCGACCACGGATGAATCCAGCTCAGGCAGCAGCTTTCGACCGTGCCCCAGAGGCCGCAGCCGCCGAACACCCGCTTGCCATGTGCATCGACGGCCCCGGCGGCACGGGCAAGATTTTCGTTTGCGAAGCCACTCTTCACCATGTCCGTGGCCTCAGAAACATCGCATTCCCAGGCGCCTGGAGTGGGATTGCGGTCGTTCTACTTCCAGGCGGTCGCACGTGCCACTCCCGCGTCGGCCTTCCGGCGCCCTTGCCCCTCGACGACGTCGCGTCCAATATCGGGTTCCAGACGAACCGCGCCGAGGTCTTGCGGAAGGCGACGATCATCCTGTGGGGCGAGGCCCCCATTGCCCCGCGCGAGGCCCTCGAGTGCGCGAACGCTTTCCTCCAAGACCTCATGCAAACCGACGCCCCCTCCGGAAGGGGAGATTTTGTTCGGTGGCGACTTCCGCCAGGTGCCCCCGGTGATCTCGCGAGTTCCCCCGAAGACCTCATCCAGCATTTTCTCCGCCATTGTCCACTCTGGTGCGCTGGGCCGTGCAAGTGCACCACTTGAAAGAGGACGCGCGAGTCCGGGGCGATCCGCAGTGGCAACGGCGCCTGCTCGAGGTCGGCGACGGACGAGCCCCCATCCCGACACCAGGCGATCCGCCTGCCAGACAACATCGTCGCGTCGCCCGACTGGTCGCCGGGGCGCTTGGGGAAGGGTCTCCGAGGACATAGCGGAGGAGGTCTTCGAGGACGTCCGCGCCCGGTCATCCCGGTGCGCGGCGCCAACCGCCGAACCCCGCGATTGGAGATTCTTTTGCGACCGTGCCATGCCCGCACCGAAGAACGCCACGGCTGACAGTGACTTCGGCGATGCTACGAGCGTTCGCTGTTGGCCAGTTGTCCAACTTCTACAACGTGGACGACGTCGACGCCGCCGCGCCATCCGAGAGAGACCTGTGGCCCACCGATTCCTGGAACTCCCCCTCAGGCATGCTGCCCCACGCGCTCGAAGTTGCGCCGGGGGCGCTCGTCATGCTCTTGCGCAATTCGCACGCCGACGCTGGCCTTGTGAACGGCGCGCGTGCCATCGTCATCGCAACCCAACCGCGAGTGCTGGACGTGCTCTTCGCGTGTGGCGCCATGGCGGGCACCTGGGCCTACATCCCGAAGGTGTCGCTGGCCCCGCGCAACCCCGACTAGCCGCTCGTAGTGCGCCGGCTATCATTTCCTGGCAAATTTGCGCGGTGCATGACGATAAACAAGACAGAGGGTCAAACGCTCCAGCACGTCGGCCTATACCTCCCGGGGCGGGCATTCTCCCGCTGCCATTTGTACGCGGCGCTCAGCCGAGCGGGGTCCTCGGATCACATCCTGGCGCTCATCCCTCAGACGGGCCACGGCGCCCCGTCCGCATCGGCGTCGTATCCAGCCGGCACCGACACAAGCGACGTTGTCTGGGCAGGGGCCCCGCTGCGACGCCCTCGCGACCCTGCGCCCAGCCACGCGCCTCCACAGACGCCGCAGTCACCCGATGGGGCCCAGACACCCATGCCAGAGAGCCAGCGGGGAGGCCCAGTCCACAACGACGACGACACCCAAACAGCACGAGCCACCTCGCAACGAACCCGAGAAGGCCCCGCTCGCGGATAACGGAGCCGCGTTGATCGACGTAAACTCTGAGGCGCCACCGACCCCCACGCTCTGGCCCCGAAGGTTCCCGCTGGACGATGGGGCCCTGCGAAGGGGGCGAATGCGGAGCAGCGCGCCCCAGAGATCCGAGCGCCAACGCAGTCCTCACAACGCCTCCGCGCCGTCTCGATCTCGCAACCGACATTGCGGCATCTCCCACGCAGCCCCATGACGACGCCGCCTGCGAACAACCGACGAGCGACGCCGCCGTTCCCCACCGCTCGACTGAGCCACGCGGTCCACCGCGGGAAAAGACGCCCCACGCGGCGCGACCCACCACGCTGTCATCGCAAGTCCCGCCACCCCGGACAGGCCCCTGCGATGCCCGCGGGCGTGATGGTTGCTGGCCAGGCGCGCCTGAATGTCGATATTGCTTGTTGGCGCCACGCAGCGAGACGGCGTCTGCCTTCCAAGGGGCGCGCGGAACTCCGCGCCCAGTGGACGCAAGTTTGCACGCACATTGCGCCGCATCCATATCTACAACCTCGCCACCGCCGACCGACATTTTTGCAGCATCGACTTCGGGGGCCGCGGGGGCTGCCTCTTCTACGGCGTCGCCGGCGTCCTCGCGCGAATGGTATTTGCTGACGGGAACCCGGCGCGACACGTCTTGGAAAGCATCCTGTCGACGACGTTCATGACCGGAGAGGGCGCCGCCATGATTCGACTGCGGAGCATGCCCGCGGACATATATTTCCAATGGGCACCTGGGCAGCTCCTCGGCAACGTCGCCTCTGCGTCCATGCAGAAGCGCAGCGGATTTCCGCTGCGACTTGTGGGGCCCAGACGCGGTGCTGGCCGAGCGCCCCTTCCGCTGCCTCGAGTGCTGCGACAGCGTCCTCGCCTGCGAGGAACGACCAGACGTCACCGCCGTCGTCAGAGCCGCCGCATCAGAGGCGCGCGCCGGAGCAGGGGAACGGGAAGAACGCATTCTGCCGCTGCCAGATGGCATTCTCAGCCTCGCGCGACTGCGCGGCAGACTACATGGATTCATGAGGCAACGGGGCAACATGCAGTGGGGCACCCCGACCGACGTCCGCAGTCTCAGTGATAGCCTCAACGTCGTCATCCTGTTATTGCGCGACCGCGCGACCCAGAATGCACGCACCTGCTTGTGCAACGTCGGGGGCCAACGGGAACAGTAAGTACCCGTGCTGGCTGGCGCAGTGGTGGGACGGGCCTCGTCATTTCCGTGGAGCAGAGCCACGTTGGAACCAGCAGCACGTGGACCGAATCGCGCACAGCACCGCTGCCGGGAGGTCATTGTGGTCAGCTGCGGAACTGCCTTTTTCTTTCAGAAGGAGAAGGAGTACGCTGAGTGCAACCAGCTGGCGAATTGAGTGCGCACTGCCCGTTTCACACCCTTCGTGTCTCACTTCGAGCCGCCCGCGCCAGCGCTCGGAGGCCCAGCGCACCTGCCCGCGGACGCCCACAAAAAATATCCCCAACCCTCGGCCTCCCCTGCGGCACCCGCCAGGAGCACCCCTCGGACTGGCATCGGAGCCCTTAGAAGCCCAGTGACCTATTGGTCTTCCCCGCGTCCCCGCCTGCCCTCGTTCTGGCGCTGCACCCATTTTCCGAAATCCGACCGACCAGGCCAATCCACCCCAGCAGGTCTCATTGTCCGTCTGCCGTCCGCACCCGCTAGCGACGACGACGACCGCGACAGCGAGACGATGACGACGACGACGGCGACGACGGCGAGGGAGGCGACGACGACGACGACGACGACGGCGACGGCGACGGTGACGGTGACGACTATGACGACGATGACGACGAGGACGACGACGACCATGGTGATAACGACGACGATAACGACTGGTCGCCCGACCGACCTAGCTCAGCAGATGTCGACCCGCCCGTCAACATCCATCGTCGGCGATCATGCGTAGTCAGACGGACTTTGGTATTCCATTTGGGCAGCTCCGCGGTCCGATTTCGGACGATCGCCGCCACCGACGACGCCGAGCTGTTTATGTATGCGGCGACGATCATGGCGACGACGACAACCGCGACGGCGAGACGACGACGACGCCACCAACGACGACGACGACGGCAACGACGACCATGCCGACGACGACAACGACGACGATGGCGACCACGACCACGACGACGCCGATGACGACTGGTCGACCGACCGACCTACCCCAGCAGCTTTCGGTTTCCGTCTTCCCTCAGGGACCACAGCGACGACGACAACGACAACGACGACCGCGCCGACGACGACCAGAACGACCATCATGACGACGACGACGACCGCGACCACGACCGCAACGACGACCACGACCACGACGACGACGACGACAAGCTCCTGCGGCATATGAAAATATGCGCATCGTGCCTCGCGCGCCGCCGGGCGCTACCGATATTTTTTGCGCCCCGTCACGGGCACGCACTTGCGCTAAATATTTGCCCCTCTATACTTGCCCGCTTATCCTCGTATTGCTCCTTCGTCCGCCTCTGTGCCGTAACTCGCATCCCCGGCGGCTGTTCGACACGAGTCCGGTACCTCCCAGACAGCGAAGCTTTACTATGGATTTGTTTCATACACCCCCGGGGCCCGCCAACGGTCTCCAGAGTCGGAAACCGAAGAGAAACTCGACCACGAAGGCTCTCGAAATCCTCAGCACCTCCTCTGGACATCCTCTCCTGAGGAGAGACACAGCGTGAGAAGGAGAAGGAGGAGGAGGCTGGCAAAGAAGGGGGGACAGGACGAGGATGCGGAGGACGAGGACGAGGAGGAGGAGGAGGAGGAGGAGGACGAGGAGGAGGAGGAGGAGGAGGAGGAGGAGGAGGAGGGTATTTCTGGGGACGCTTGTGGGGCTTGTTTGGGCTGCCCCCCTGCCAGGATCGGCGGTGGACCTCAGTACCAACGCCCGTCGGCCGCCCGCCGCCGCCGACGACGACGACGACCCCGACGATCACGACGACGACGACGACGACCCCCACGATGACGACGACGACGACGACGACGACGACGACGACGACGACGACGACGACGACGACGACGACGATATCGACATCGACATCGACATCGACATCGACATCGACATCGACATCGACGACGACCCCCGCGACGACGACGAAAACGGCGTCGGCCACGAGACGAAGCCGACGACGGCGGCGTCGGCGGCGACGACGACGACATCGACGAAGACGACGACGACCCCCCCGACGACGGCGACCAGACGACGCCGCCGCCGCCGCCGCTCGCCGCGTGGCCCCGTGGCGTGACGATCTTCGTTGAAGTGCAGGGGCGCGTGCGGTGCATGTGGGGCGGGGCCTCCTTTGAGGAATTACGGGTACTCCAGATTTCGTGATAAAGGGAGGGGGGTCTCATTTCGGGGGGGGGGTCTCTTCCAGGCTATCTTGGAGGGCCTGGGGGGGTCTGGGGACGATGTTTTGGAGGGTTCTCCCACGGGGGAGGTCTGAAATGGCTTGTTTTGGAGGGTCCAGACCTCCTCGCTTTTATTACGAAATCTGAAGTATGTACGACCAGAAAGACCTTCGAAGACGGTCGAAGGCGGCCGTCGTCGTCGTCGGTCGTTGAAATTCGATCGGCGATGCGACCGGGGGAACTGCCCCCTTCTGTCTTGCAGGCCCGCCCCGCAGGCACTGCCCTCCTTTACTGCGACGGCACTGACCCTCCCCACGGGTGCACACCAGTCAGCTACAGCGTGGGGATCAGCGCGTGCGAGACGGGCCAGCAGTGGCGGCGGGCGCTGGCGCTGCTGAGCGAGATGCGGGAAGTAAAGCTGGAGTCCGACGCCATCTATAATGGAGGATGACGATTAATAAATGACCGGGGGTCGTGTTCACGCGGCGGCGCCCGGGATGACGATTAGAAAAAACCGGCCGCGGGCTGGAGAATTATTTTTTCAAATCGTTCTCCTCCAGTCAGACATTTATGCAGAAATAGCAGACAAACTATTCGTTTAATCGTTCCCTCCCATTTTTTTATCAATCGTCACCCCGCATTAACATGTGGCCAGAGGACGCGCGTGCCGGAAAGAAACCGATTCCAATCGGATCCGATGGCAGTAGTGCCCTCCGGTGGGGCCTCTCGGGCGGCCGCGGGGCGCTCCGCGGCGGCCTCGGGCGGCCCCGGGGCGCCCCCTGACGGCCTCGGGGGGCGTCCCCACGGAGGCTCGAGGGCCCCGGACGGCCCCAGGACGGTCCAAGGTCCAGGAGCGTCCAGGGGGAGGGGGAGGGGCGTCCAAGGAGGAGGAGGAGGAGGAGAGGAGGAGGAGGAGGAGGAGGAGGAGGAGGAGGAGGAGGAGGAGGAGGGAGGAGGAGGAGGGGAGGAGGAGGGGGGGTGGGAGGAGGAGGAGGAGGTGGAGGAGGTGGAGGTAGGGGAGGCAGGAGGAGGAGAGGAGGAGGAGGAGGAGGAGGAGGAGGAGGAGGAGGAGGAGGAGGAGGAGGAGGAGGAGGAGGAGGAGGAGGAGGAGGGAGGAGGAGGAGGTAGGAGGTGGAGGAGGAGGAGGATGGAGGAGGAGGAGGAGGTAGGAGGAGGAGGAGGAAGGAGGAGGAGGAGGAGGAAGAGGAGGAGGAGGAGAGGAGGAGGAGGAGGTACGGAGGGAGGAGGAGGAGGAGGAGGAGGAGGAGGAGGAGGAGGAGGGGAGGAGGAGGAGGAGGAGGAGGAGGAGGAGGGAGGAGGAGGAGGAGGAGGAGGTGGAGGAGGAGGAGGAGGAGGAGGAGGAGGAGGAGGGGAGGAGGAGGAGGAGGAGGAGGAGGAGGGTGGAGGAGGAGGAGGAGGAGGAGGAGGAGGAGGACGAGGAGGATGGTGGAGGAGGAGGAGGAGGAGGGGAGGGTGGGAGGAGGAGGAGGAGAGGGGGGAGGAGGGGGGAGGAGGAGGAGGGGAGGAGGAGGACGGAGGAGAGGGAGGGGAGGAGGAAGGAGGAGGAGGAGGAGGAGGAGGAGGAGGAGAGGGGGGGAGGAGGAGGAGGAGGGGGAGGGGGGGGAGGAGGGGGGAGGAGGAGGTAGGAGGTGGAGGAGGAGGTCAGGTTGGAGGAGCAGGAGGAGCAGGAGGAGGAGGATCCGGGAGACTCTAAGGCGCCTAGATGGGGTCGGAGTAGATGGGGTCGGAGGATCACTTTGCATCGCCGATGCATCGCCGATATGGCTCAATGCCGAGCCCGATTTGCTTCACGCCGACGTCGCCGATTCATCGCCCACGTCGCCGCTACGTCGCTGGTGCATCGCCGATACATCGCCGATACATCGCCGATGCATCGCCGATGTATCAGCGACGTGGCGCGATCCTCCGACCCCGTCTACTCCGACCCCATCTAGGATGCCTCTAGAGACGGTCCGCGAGCGTTCGAAGACGCTCAAGATGGCTTCCAGACGGCCCAAGAGGCCACCCAAGACGCTCCAAGTGGGCTCCCCAAAGACGCCCGAGAGAGCTCGCGCGAGCAAAAATCGTCCCCAAACCCAGGGGAAAGTGTACACTGTCGTAGCTCCTCTGCTTTTCGTTTTCCAAGCGTCCACGACGACAACAGGGCCCCAAAGATCGGCCCGAGACGATCAGGAGGCCCCCGTGAGGCTTCCACACAGCCCCCGACGGCCCCAGGGCTGCTTCTGTGGCGCCCACCACAGCCCAATATGCAGTGAAGACAGCCCCAAGAGCGGCCACAGATGGCCCAAGAGGGCATCCAAACGGTCCAAAGACGGCCCCCCACAGGCGCCCAAGTCGGCCCCAGACGGCTCCAAGAGGGACCCACGACGGACGGCCCAAGAGGACCCCAAGAGGACCCCAGAAGGCCGCCAGACGGCCCAAGAGGGCCCCGAGAGGCCCTCAGGAGGCCGAAGAGAAACCCCGAGATGCCCCCACACAGCTCCCAAGGAGAGCGCAGCGCCTGTGCTCCGACAAGGCAGCCCGAAGAAAGTCGCCAGAGCGCTCGGAGGGCCTCCCCACGGAGGCTCGATAGCTCCAGACGGCCCCGATAAACAAAAAAAAAAAAAAAAAAAAAAAATATCCTGGCGAAAGACCCAACCATAAGCAATTGTTGGTAACGCGTTGTGGGTGCCGCTTTCGGTGGGGCTCCATATGGGGCCACGAAGCGCTGACTTGGATGGGGGAACCGCATGCGGACTGCGCCACCGGGGCGGGCCTTCGGTGGAGCTCCCTATGGGGCTACGAAACGCTGCCCTGGGTGGGGGAACCGCATGCGAACTGCGCCACTGGGGCCTTCGGTGGAGCTCCCTATGGTGCCACGAAACGCTGCCCTGGGTGGGGGAAGCGCATGCGAACTGCGCCACGGGTGCTTTCGGTGGAGCTCCCCATGGGGCCACGAAACGCTGCCCTGGGTAAGGGAACCGCATGCGAACACCCCCACTGGGGCCTTCGGTGGAGCTCCCTATGGGGCCACGAACGCTGCCCTGGGTGGGGGAACCGCATGCGAACACCCCCACTGGGGCCTTCGGTGGAGCTCCCTATGGGGCTACGAAACGCTGCCCTGGGTGGGGGAACGCATGCGACACCCCCACTGGGGCCTTCGGTGGAGCTCCCTATGGGGACACGTAAAACGCTGACCTGGGTGGGGGAAAACGCCATGCGAAACACCCCCACTGGGGCCTTCGGTGGAGCTCCCTATGGGGCTACGAAACGCTGCCCTGGGTGGGGGAACCGCATGCGAACACCCCACTGGGGCCTTCGGTGGAGCTCCCTATGGGGCCACGAAACGCTGCCCTGGGTGGGGGAACCGCATGTGGACACCCCCACTGGGGCCTTCGGTGGAGCTCCCTATGGGGCTACGAAACGCTGCCCTGGGTGGGGGAACCGCATGCGAACACCCCCACTGGGGCCTTCGGTGGAGCTCCCTATGGGGCCACGAAACGCTGCCCTGGGTGGGGGAACCGCATGCGAACACCCCCACTGGGGCCTTCGGTGGAGCTCCCTATGGGGCCACGAAACGCTGCCCTGGGTGGGGGAACCGCATGCGAACACCCCCACTGGGGCCTTCGGTGGAGCTCCCTATGGGGCCACGAAACGCTGCCCTGGGTGGGGGAACCGCATGCGAACACCCCCACTGGGGCCTTCGGTGGAGCTCCCTATGGGGCTACGAAACGCTGCCCTGGGTGGGGGAACCGCATGCGAACACCCCCACTGGGGCCTTCGGTGGAGCTCCCTATGGGGCCACGAAACGCTGCCCTGGGTGGGGGAACCGCATGCGAACACCCCCACTGGGGCCTTCGGTGGAGCTCCCTATGGGGCTACGAAACGCTGCCCTGGGTGGGGGAACCGCATGCGAACACCCCCACTGGGGCCTTCGGTGGAGCTCCCTATGGGGCCACGAAACGCTGCCCTGGGTGGGGGAACCGCATGCGAACACCCCCACTGGGGCCTTCGGTGGAGCTCCCTATGGGGCTACGAAACGCTGCCCTGGGTGGGGGAACCGCATGCGAACACCCCCACTGGGGCCTTCGGTGGAGCTCCCTATGGGGCCACGAAACGCTGCCCTGGGTGGGGGAACCGCATGCGAACACCCCCACTGGGGCCTTCGGTGGAGCTCCCCTATGGGAACCGCATGCGAAACCCCCACTGGGGCCTTCGGTGGAGCTCCCTATGGGGCCACGAAACGCTGCCTGGGTGGGGGAACCGCATGCGAACACCCCCACTCCCTATGGGGCCCACGGCATGGCCCTGGGTGGAGGGGGAAACCGCATGCGAACACCCCCACTGGGGCCTTCGGTGGAGCTCCCTATGGGGCCACGAAACGCTGCCCTGGGTGGGGGAACCGCATGCGAACACCCCCACTGGGGCCTTCGGTGGAGCTCCCTATGGGGCTACGAAACGCTGCCCTGGGTGGGGGAACCGCATGCGAACACCCCCACTGGGGCCTTCGGTGGAGCTCCCTATGGGGCCACGAAACGCTGCCCTGGGTGGGGGAACCGCATGCGAACACCCCCACTGGGGCCTTCGGTGGAGCTCCCTATGGGGCTACGAAACGCGTGAGAGGTGTGCCGAGAGCAGAGGCAAGGAGGGGGAGGAGGGGGAAGAGGAGGAGGAGGAGAGGAGAGGACGCGGGCACCGTCTCTTCAAAACGAGGACCCAACACCACAGGATGGTTGGGAAAAAATGTCAAAATCTCATCCCGCGCGCTCTTGCGGATTCGTAGGAAACCCAACACTTTTTAAACATTTCTGTCAAACGGGCTTTTGCGAGCAACTTTTTCGAACTTCTGCAACAACGGTTGCGCACCTGCCAGGGCCATCATCCCTGTCAAATAATACCATGCGGGACACATTCGTTTTTTCTTCGCGCGCGCACGCCGTCGTCGTCGGCCGCGGGGCCCTGAATAGTAGCCACGGTCGTCCGCATGCCACGAAGTGAAGTGTCCGAACGTCATAGGGCGGGAAGCTGGGTGTGGGTGGTGGCGAAGAGTCGTTTGGAAATTTGGTAGAGCTTGAACCGGCCCCCCCACAAAGTGGGGGTATTGCCCGCCTCCTATGAAAACCCTGGCACTGGTGAGGACGGTGTGTCCCCACGTGCTAGTAATTGTTGTTGTTGTTGTTGTTGTTGTTGTTGTTGATATGTTTTAGTTCTTCGTCCAGAATCCGCCTGTAAGGGGACATGCCCGACCTAAGCCTAAATGTGGGGGATATATCCTGGCGGGGGCCACGACCCAGAACCCCATTGGGCAAGGAACAAGGCATAACGGGAGGTTTTTTCCCAAGGTTCGGCCTTTGGAGGCCCTCACCGGCCCTCGGGGCCGTCAGACGACGACTCAGGATGGATAAACGGTCCAGTGGGGTGGGTCGAGACCTCTGAGCGTCGACGTTGCGAAGAAGTCATGACGTCTGGGGTCTGGGGAGATCTCTCCTCAGATTTCACGGCGTCCCTTCTCATTCCAAGACGTCCCCAGCCCGCCCCTGGGCCGCGCACGTGCCGGCGGTCATGCTCTGTTTGAAGTCGGGCCTGTTCCTCTCCATTGGAGGATCCAGAAATAGTACAAAAATAGTCTGGGGACGATTCTTCTCTGACATTGCTTGACCATTCTGATTTTTTGCTGGACTATGTTCTTCTCTCTCGCCCCAAAACCGCCAATCTGGGGACATTCCCGACCGAAGCTTTGTGCCCCTCCCCCTCTTGGGACGTCCCCCCCCCCTCTTGGACGCCCCCGAGGATCGGCGGGCCGCGCACGCGCCGCCGAGGCGTCGGCGTCGTGAGGCTCGGCTGCGTCGGAGCCCCTGGGCTCCTCCCGGGGCCGGCGAGGCTTCGCCGACGCGCCGCCGAGATGGCGGACGCAGCGGCGATGCGGCGCGAGCCACCGACCCCATCCCAGGCTTAGGTCGGGCCTGTCCCCGTACAGGGGGATTTTGGACGACAAATTTACCAAATGCGACAAAAATGCACAACAAATGCTCAAAAACGGTCAAAAAATAGTCCCCCGACTATTGCTTGACTATTTTTGAAGATTCCCCCTGTAGAGGGACAGGCCCGACTTAATCCTAGGCGATTGCAAACATGGATCAAGCGGGCGTGAATTGGCGACGGGTGCCGTTTCCTGTTTGGAAATCTCGGATTTCCGCCGCCGAGCGAGGCGGCACCGGCCGCATTTTTTGGGGAGGGCACCTCCCCCGATCCATGGCTTTGGCGGGCCGCGCGCCAAATCCATGGATCGCTAACCCAGGTTTTCAGAGCCCCGAATCATCAGGGGTAACTCGGGTCAGGGATAACTCGGTTTCGTTTCTCGGGAATCCAAACCCGAGTTACCCCGGACCCGAGTTACCCCGGATAACTCGGGCGTCCAGAGCCCCGAATTATCAGGGATAACTCGGGTCAGGGCTAACTCGGGTTCCTTTTCCTGGAATCCAAACCCGAGTTACCCCGGACCCGAGTTACCCCGGATAATTCGGGCGCCCAAGGTTTGCGCGCCCCCGACCATCTGGGATGCCTCCACTGGGCCCGCGGGGCCACGCTGCGCCACACGGGCGGCAGGGCGCGCGGGGTGGGGGCGGCCAGAGTTGGGAGGGCACCTCGGCTATCTGCGGCGGCCCGCCCAGGGGGGGAGGTGGAGGGGGCGGGCCTTCTCTTGAAGAAGGAGGCAAATATTATCCCAGTGCGACCCTGCCTAGGAGTTGGAACCCCTAGGAAAGCAGCATTAGTAGTAACAGTAACGCTAAGCTAAAGCTAAGCTACAGCTCAGCTAAAGCTCAGCCACAGCTAAGCTAAAGTTAAGCTAAAGCTAAGCTAAAGCTAAGCTAAAGCTAAGCTAAAGCTGAGCAACAGCTAAGCTACAGCTAAGCTACAGCTAAGCTAAAGCTAAGCTAAAGCTAAGCTAAAGCTAAAGCTAAAGCTAAGCTAAAGCTAAGCTAAAGCTAAGCTCAAGCTAAGCTAAAGCTAAGCTAAACGCTAAGCGAAAAGCTTA
This sequence comes from Prorocentrum cordatum, assembly GCA_963575745.1. Taxonomy (NCBI): domain Eukaryota; class Dinophyceae; order Prorocentrales; family Prorocentraceae; genus Prorocentrum; species Prorocentrum cordatum. The sequence goes on from CAUYUJ010015253.1 coordinate 184,293, forward strand.
GCGAAACGCTAAGCTAAAGCTAAGCTACAGCTAAGCTAAAGCTAAGCTAAAGCTAAAGCTAAAGCTAAAGCTAAAGCTCCCAGGGGACTGGGGGGAACCGCTCCCAGGGGACTGGGGGAACCGCCCGGGGCGCTTTGCACTGCCCGGCCCCTTTAAGCGAAGAGAGTAAGAATCCTTCTAGGCAGAGCCTAGGTAGGGAAAAAAGAACACAACACCGCGCAAACATGCACTCTTGGCGCTCCGCGCGGATTTATCTTGGATCCGTGCTGGGTCCCCCCAGCGGCGCCGTCCGCGCCGCCCCCAGCGCGCCCCGCGTGCGCCAGGGAGGGGGGTCCGGCGCGGATGCCAGAAAACTTCGCGCGGAGCGCCACATGTTGGTGTGTGTTTGCGCCGTTGTTTCTTCCTTTTGTTCCCTGGAATCGCAGAGGGCTTCTCAGAAGGCCGGCTGGCTTCTGAGAGGCCCCGCCGGCCTATGGGGAGGCTTGCCCCCCCCCCTCTCGCGCTCCCCCTCTTGGGCGCGCCACCCAGCTGCATATCAGGAGTGAAAAAACACTCAGACACAATTAATCGTCGACTCTCCAGAAAAGATGGGAAATGGGGGGGAAGACAGAAACCCAGAAAATATGAGAAAATATAGGGAATCCCAGGGCCCCTGCAGTATACCCCGACGGCGCGAGCATGGCCGGTCTGGTCCTCGGGGCCTTGGGCTCCAGGATCTGTGCAGGTGCCTTCCAGCCAAGAGCTGGGACTCAAAGTCGGGCGTGTCCCTCTACAGGAGGAGTGCGCAAGAATGGTCAAAACATGGTCTGGGGGCGATATTTCGACTATGTTCGGCTATTTTTGTATGCTTTTGGGCTCTTTCTTGTTCTTCATCCAGAGTCCGTCGGCAGGAGGACAAGTGTGTGTGCCTTCCTGCCAGAATCCAGGTGGGCGAACACATCGGCCTCTTACTGCACGATCTCAACCACTGCTCTGATGGCGTCGCTCTCTTTGGGCTCTCTGGCCCCTCACACAGGCCAGCGAGCGGCTGCGGTGTTCGCTCTCTCGCGCGCGTGCCGTGCATCGCGCGGGCAAGGCAGCGAGAGGTCGAAGTTTTAGGGCGGGGGGAGAAAAGCCCAAGGGTGCAAAGACCTGCCTTCCTATCTCCAGCGCCACCTCTGCCGCTCGGGAGCTTCTTGGGCACATCGGGAGGCTCTCGTCGCCATGGCTGGACGCGTCTGGGAAGATGGGCCAGGACGGAGCCATTCCCTCAGAGGGGGGAGGGACGAAGTGGGGGTGTCGAATACGAACTTTCTGCGTCGCAGCGCGGCAGAGGCAGTCCGCACGTGCGGTCGGGCAAGCCGGGAGACGGCATCGCTAATTGTCTGGCAGCCAGAGCGGAAAAAAGGGGGAAGGAGGAAGCGGCCGCGGGGCGGAGGTGGAGGAGGGAGAGCGCTCACGCGGCGGGGGCCGCTGCGGAGCCGCCGTGTCGACGACGAACAAACGACATACACATACCCTTGGCTCGGCGCTGGACCCCCTGGCAGCGCCTCGGGCGCCGCCCCTTGCGCTCCGCGCGCCAGGATCCAAGAGACCCTGCGGACCTCCGAAAGTTTATGCTCACAGTTGAAGCGCATGCCAAGAAACACCCTGCTTGCCTCCAGGGTGCCCTGGGCTTCTTGTGTTTCGATGGTTTTGCAATGGCAAGCTGGACGTTCCCACGCCGAAGCTCAATGGACGTCCTGGGGTCTCAGGAATGGGTTTCTCCTGGGGCCGACGCATCGCCGATGTATCGGCGATGCGGCGCTGTCCTCCGACCGCATCTGCTCCGACCCTATCCGGGAGGACTAGATAGCTCTGCTGCTGCTGTCCCTCCCCTCACATTGCCCTACACCGTTAGAGCATGTCCACATCCACCGTTTGGAGGAGGAGGAGGAGGAGGAGGACGAGGACGAGGAAGAGGAAGAAAAAAGGAGGAGGAGGAGGAGAAGGAGGAGGAGGAGGAGCAGGAGGAGAAAAAGAGGAGGAGGAGGAGGAGAAGGAGGAGGAGGAGGACGACGAGGGGGAATGCGGCGGCGTGCTCCCCGGACTTCGAGGCGCGGCGGTGGCCTTGGACCTCTGCCCGCCCACGGAGGCGGGCAGTTGTCCATGCACGGCAGGATCGCGCCGTGTCGACGGGCGGCTGCCGCCGCCGGCGTTTCACGTCGAGCGCCGCCAGCGACCCAGAATCTGCCCATGTTTTGAACGAGGTGGGAGCAGGGGCGAAGCGTCCTGGGTTGCCTGCAGGCCCACCCAGGGCTGTTCTAAGAACCTCTTGTGGTCTGCGCAGGACGTTTTCGGAGCAGGTCTGGCTGAAGCTGTCGTGTTGTTTTACATCTCGGATTTATGCTCTAAGATCAATTGTTCTTGTTGTTTGCACACTTTTGGGGTCTACGAACATTTCGTGGTAGGCTTTTGGGAATGCCAGGACGGTCGGTCCCTGCTAGAGATCTGACGTTTCGGAAACGGCCGATCGTTCCAGGGGGAACGATCCCCACGGTGTCAGGGACCAGCGTCAGTGCCGAAATCGATGCGCCAAGAGCCTTCGGTAAGACCGCTGCCCGAGGCCTTGGGGCACGACCCCCGCGGCAGTGGGTGTGTTGGCATGTCCCGGCGGCGCAGCTCCTCCTCCCGTCCCCTACCGCTTCCCCGCCACCTTCTGGGATTGCTGGAGGAGGAGGAGGAGGAGGAGGAGGAGGAGGAGGGGGAAAGGACGAGGAGAAGGAGGAGGGGGAAAAGGACGACGAAGAGGGCGAGGAATAGGGCGAGGACGAGGGCGAGGACGGGGAGTAGGACCCCCTGGCCCAGGGTGCCCCCCAGCTTCTCGCTCCAGTTTGGCCTCCGGGCCTCGTGAGGGGTGCTCTGGAGGCCGATGGGGGCATCTTTGGAAATCCTGGGGGTGAGCGAGGGGGGGCATTTTCGGTAGGCAGAACTGGCGATGAGGGATGAACCTAACGTTGGGTTTAAGGTGCGTAACTGCTCGCTCATCAGATACCAAGTCTTAACAGCAGGACGGTGGTCATGGAGGTTGAAATCCGCTAAGGAGTATGTAACAACTCACCCGCCGAATGGAATAGCCCCCAAAAATGGATGGGGGGCAAGCGAGCACGATAAGGCCTTCTCAGCAGGCGGCGGGACTTCTCGGAAGCCCTCGCGCTTTCCGAGGGAAGCTTTCTCTGTGTCTTTGGGGAGGGCTCAGGAAGTTTCCCAAAAGGCTCGGGGTACTCCCGAGCCTTCTGAGACGGCCCGCCGTCTCTCCCTCCCCCCCCCGGGGTCGCCGCCGAACCTGGGGCCAGGGCTATGCTGCTCCCATCGTACTTGAGGACCACATCCCAGAAGTATTTCCGAGCACCCAGAAGAGTATCGAAACACTGTCGAACAAGTATCGCTTCCCAGGGCCCGACACGTGAAAGCACCCTCGAGTTTCGGCATTTCCTCTCTTGGTGCTCGAAATTCTCGTTCGTAAGCAGCGCGGGAGTAGGCTGGAACATCCTCAGCCCAGGGGGGCTTCTGGCAACGCCCCCCACCACCTGCGGGCAGGCTCGCCTCCGGCATGCTGCCGGGCCTGGGGCTCCCGAGGCCCACCCCCGCGCGGCCCCTCGCCGCCCGCGTGTTGCCCCTCGCGGGCCCTCCGGTTGGAGGGTTTCTCTGGAGGGCTCAGGCGACCCGTCCTCCTCCTCCTCCTCCTCCTCCTCTTCCTCCTTCTCTCCTCCTCCTCCTCCTCCTCCTCCTCCTCCTCCTCCTCCTCCTCCTCCATCTCCTCCTCCCATTCCCCGTTCTCCCCCTCCTCCACCTCCTCCTTCTCTTCCTCCTCGGGTCGCCTACGGCCCCGGGGGAAACCGTGCACCTCCGGTCCTGTACGGCTCGGGCCCGTGGCGACGCGCAACTCTCCTCGTGAGCCGAGGAGGCGGCCGCGGGCGTATCCGTTTTCAGGGCGCCTGCGCACGCGGTCGCCCAGAACGCTGTCGCACAGACATTCTTCGTCGGTTTTGCGGCTCGAGGGTCAGGATCCATCCCATGCGCCAAATGTTGGCAGCCAGGCCTGGCTTGGCTCGGGTCGCGCCGGCGTTGACCGGCCTCGCACGCTCGAAAAAGCATAACGCCAAAAGTTTGTGTTAATGGCGTTCTTTCTCCTTTACACGCAGTGCCAATCGGGGGTCGGAGGGGAAAGGACACGCCGATTCCATGAGGAAGTCCGAGCAGGCTTTGACAACTGCTGGCCTCCAGGGGATCCCTCTTCGGGCCCCGGAGCCGTCGGAAACCGAGCCAGGGTTCAGAGGTGTCCATGATGGACTCTGCGAGGGGTCCAGGGTCAGCTTTTTGGGCAGACTTCGCAGTCCAGACTCGATGGTCGAGGTGGGAGAAATACATGCCGAAACCGATGGAGTGAAAACCCATTCCAAGAAACACCCTGCTTGCCTCCAGGGTGCCCTGGGTTTCTTGGGTTTCGATGGTTTCTCTATGGAACGCGTGACGGTCCCACACCGAAAATGAGTGGACGTCCTGGGGTCTCAGGGTTGGGTTTCTGGCGGAAGATTTCTCATGGTCGAGCTCCTACAGTACGTTTCCCTCGTCGTCTTCTTGTGCCTCCTGGGGGGCCCTCGTCGTCACGGCTGGATTCGCCTCGTCTTGGGAGAGGTCCGCGGCGGTGTCGGTATTTTGTAGGGGGGCGCGATCCACGTCGCCGTTGGCCCAACAGACTTCTGTTAGGGGGGATCATAAACCAGGGTCCCCCCCCCTTCATTCAAAAATAAGGGGAGGATCAGAAACCAGGTGATCCCCCCTAACCCCCCCCGCTCCAACCCCCCCCCTCTACCCCTCAAAGAAGCCATAAGTCCAGGCCCCTCCCCTCCTGTGAAAATTAGTTTCGGGGGCGTCCAGAAGCCCCCCCTGTGGAAAGCGACTCCCGCCCTCCCCGGGGAGAATATCCGAGAGGGGTCCAGAGGGCCCCCCCCCCCCCCTGGCAACGACGACGACGACGCCGCCGCCGCCGCTGCCACCGACGCCAACAAACAACGCAGACGACGACGACGACGACGACGACGACGACGACGACGACGATGCCTACGACGACACTGACGACGGTGACAACGTCAGCGGCGGCGGCCTCCGAAAAGTTTTCCGAGGGGGGGGGGGGGTTCTGGACCCCTCCTAAATGTGATCCCGGAGGAGGGGGGCCGGATGTCCGCCCTGCCCCCCTTTTTTTTGGGGGGGGACCCCGCCCCCATGGTAGCAGCGGCAGAGTGCGCTCGTTCGTGTCCTGTGGTCGGTCAGGATGCGTGCTGGCGTGACCGCGGCGTCTTTGCATGGGGAGCAGGCCGACAACCCGCTCCGGGATGCCGCTGCCCAATAGGCGCCAGCCCGGATTCGTTCTCTCCAGTCGTGTTCCTCTTTCCACCCGTTCTCCGTCCTGTGCTCCCTTCTCCAAGTCTGACCAGGTTTTCCATTCTGGTCACGTCACTCGTGACTCTGGCATTTTCCTCTTCCCAGTTTGCTACGCCACTACAGTGGAAACGCATGCCAAGAAACACCCTGCTTGTCCCAGGGTGCCCTGGGTTTCTTGAGTTTCGATGGTTCTGTGATCGATAGCGTGACGCTGCCACACCGAAAATAATTTGACCTCCTGGGGTCTCAGGGTTGGGTTTCGTGTGGAAGGTTCCTTGTGGTCGAGCTCCGACTGTACAGGTCGCAATCACTACTATCATCCTGTGCGCTGTGCTGGCTGTTGTCTGCGACCGCTGCACTCAATAGGAATTCGTGCTGCTTCGCGTATCGCCACCAGCCGGCGGTAGGCACTGAGTGCGGGCTCGGCCGCTGCGTCGCTAGGCTTGCGCATTGCTAATTTGACAGGCCCGTGGCCCGGACCTCTCAGTTCGGCGACTGCGAATCCGCGTCCGCCCGCGACCAAAAAATATCGCCACCAGCAGTCGCATCCTCTTGCTCTCTCGCCCCGGTGCTGAGATGCAGATCTCCTTGGTTTGGTCAGCTCTCAGTCGTCGGCTCCTGCTCGGGACTGCGCGTGGCTTTACCTGATCCGGTGGCTCAGGAGCTTGCGGTGCAGATTGCATCCATCGTTCCCCTGGCTACTTCGCCCGTCCCCGGGGCCACTCCGTGGACGGTCGTTTGCAGGATCAGTACTCCACTCAGGGGATTTGGTGTGCGACTTTGGCGGCCCCAGTTTGGGCCAGTATGGGCACCCATGACAGTCGTTTCTGTGTACTGGCGGGCTACCACGCTGGTCACATCCTGGCACGCCCCTCGCGCCTTTGCTAACTTGCTAACTCAACCACTCGCTAATTCGCTAATTCGCCATTGGTTGCGCCCCAGCCCTGGTTGGCCAATTTGCTGTGCGCGCCCCTGGACCTGGTCCCTGGCAGCTGCAGCTTGCACCCCCCCTCTCGCCGGCCCGCCCGCCGCGGCGCTGCTGAAGTCGCTGGCCCGTCAGCGTCAGGCAATTCGGCTCTTGCGCGGCCCGCTCGGACCTGACCCTGCTGGCGCCCTCGCCTGCGGTCGCGACAAAAAAGTATCGCCACCAGCCCATCCAGCAACGACCGAGGGCAGCAACACCGTGGCAACGCCAAGCCTTCAGGCAATGTGCAGCAGACCACACTGCAGACACGGGCAATATTAGTCCTGCAGCTATGGGCGATGGGCATGTCGCATGCACGGATTATTGTGTTTGCTTGGTGATTCACATTGCGATCTCGCTCGTGTGAGCTGTTAGCACGCGATAGACAATGTTGATTCCGCTTTCGGCCCTCATGCCGTCGCAATTCAGGAACATGCCTTGATGAGGGAAACGCAGGAGCAAGCAGGGAAACGCAGGAGCAAGCACCGGAGCAAACAGGGGGGCAGCCGTCCAACCGATGTTTTGGATCAGCGTTTGACCGCCCTGCCGAATGAAGAGGACGAGGACGAGAAGGTGGAGGTTGAGGAGACGGTTGATGATGATGATGATGATGGTGATGATGATGATGATGATGATGATGATGATGATGATGATGATGATGATGATGATGATGATGATGATGATGATGTTGATGATGTTGGTGCGGATGATGATGGTGATGCTGATGACGAAAGTGATAGTGATGATGATGCTGATGATGATGATGATGATGATGATGATGATGATGCTGATGCGGATGACGATGTTGATGCTCTGGTGATGCTGATCATACTGATGATGACGACGAGGAGGAGGAGGAGGAGGCGTGACGACAAATACGCGGACGGACAAGAGGAGGAGGGTGAGGTGAAAGCAGAGGAATGAGGATGATGATCAATATGAGCAGCAGTCATATGGCCTTCACGGCGCGCGTTCCCACCAGACTTTTGAAGAACCCTGGGCGAATGGACGAGGACGAATACGAAGAGGAGGAGGAGGTGTAGGAGGAAGAGAAGAGGGAGGACCATGAAACGGAGGAGGAGGACGGGGAACAGGATGATGATGATGATGATGATGATGATGATGATGATGATGATGATGATGATGATGATGCTGATGATGATGATGATGATGATGATGATGATGATGATGATGATGATGATGATGATATGATGATGATGATGATGATGATGATGATGATGGTGATGGTGGTGGTGGTGTGGTGGTGGTGGTGAGGAGGAGGAGGAGGAGGAGGAGGAGGAGGAGGGAGGAGGAGGAGGAGGAGGAGGAGAGGGGAGGAGGAGGAGGCGAGGAGGAGGAGGAGGGAGGAGGAGGAAGGAGGAGGAGCAGCAGCAGGGGGACAAGCAGGAGGAAGCGCAGAAAGGGGAAGAGGGAGGGGAGGGGGAGGGGGAGGGGAGGAGGAGGAGGAGGAGGAGGAGGAGAGGAGGAGGAGGAGGAGGAGGAGGAGGAGGAGGAGGAGAGGAGGGAGGGAGGAGGGAGGGAGGGAGGGAGGGAGGGAGGGAGGGAGGGGAGGGAGGGAGGGAGGGAGGGAGGGAGGGAGGAGGAGAGGAGAGGAGGAGGAGGAGGGAGAGGAGGAGCAAGAGGAGGAGCAGCAGAAGGAGGAGGAGGAGGAAGAGGAGGAGGAGGAGAGGAGGATAAGGAGGAGGAGGAGGAGGAGGAGGAGGAGGAGCAGTAGAAGTTGGAGGAGGAGGAGGAGCAGGAGGAGGAGGAGGAGAAGAGGAGGAGGAGGAAGAAAAGGAGGAGGAGGAGGAGGAGGAGCAGGCGGAGGCGGAGGAGGAGGATGATGATGAGGAGGAGGAAGGAAAAAGGAAGCAGAGGAGGATTAGGAGGAGGAGGAGGAGGAGGCGGAGAGGAGCGGGGGAGGAGGGAGGAGGAGAGGAGGAGGAGGAGGAGGAGGAGGAGGAGGGAGGAGGAGGGGGAGAAGGAGGGGAGGAGGCGAGGAGCGAGGAGCGAGGAGCGAGGAGCGAGGAGGAGGAGGAGGAGGAGAGGAGGGCAAGGAGGAGGAAGAGAGGAGGAGGAGGAGGAGGAGGAGGAGGGTCCTTGCGCCCGCTCGTTCGAAGCCCGACCCTCGCACCCGTCGTGCGCACGCGAGCGCCCAGGCCAGGCATGCTGCCCCCTGGCATGCTGCCGCTGCCTCCAGGACCCGTGCCCCCGGGCCTGCAGCACGGCGCCGCTCCGCTTGCCCCCCCCCTCGGCGCGGGATGGGCTTGTTTTCCGCCACCACCACAAGTTGGAGAGAGACAGCAGGAGGACGAGGAGGAGGAGGAGGAGGAGGAGGAGGAGTAGGAGGAGGTGGAGGAGGAGGAGGAGGAGGAGGAGGAGGAGGTGGAGGAGGAGGAGGAGGAGGGGGAGCAGGAGGAGGAGGTGGAGGAGGAGAAGAGGAGAAGAGGAGGAGGAGGAGGAGGAGGAGGAGGAGAAGGATGAGGAGGAGGAGGACGACCCCCTCCCGTTACATTTTATGGTGGTGGTGGTGGAAAACAGGCCCATCACCGCACGCCCTTGTGCGTGTCGCCGGCGACGACGGTGACGACGGTCGTCGTCGTCCTCGTCGTCGTCGGCGTCGTCGTCGGCGTCGGCGTCGGCGTCGACGTCGGCGTCGGTGTCGTCGTCGGCGTCGGCGTCGTCCTCGTCGTCGTCGTCTCCGTCGTCGGCTTGTCGCCGAGCGCGTTCCACTACTCGCAAAGGTGCCTACTCGCCAACGCCCGAAAACACACACACACATGCCTGCATCGATGTAACCCAGACCCCCTCGCGCTGTGGACAAAAACATACATGACGGGCGTTTTTTTCTGTATTTTCTGCCTCCGGGCCCCCCACCATGCCCGGGGACGGTCAAAAAACGACTGAGGGCGACAAACCGGTCCCGGGGAAGGGGTCCAGACCTGGGGGTCGACGTTATGACAAAAAGCACGACGTCCGGGGTCTAGGAATCCCCCATGGCGGATCCAGGCGTTTTGCGAGCAGTTTTTCGTTGCAAGCAGTGGACCGCGCTTGTCCAGCGCGCGTGTCCCCCCATCCCCCGCCTCCAGGACCGTAATCTGGCGGAGCTCCGCGCGGACTTCTCGGATCGGTGCTGGGGCCCCCTTGGCGCTGGCGCGCTCCGCGCGCCGGGGAGAGTGGGGGGTTCATCGCCGATCCTAGAAACCCGTGCAGAGCTCTAAAAGATTGTGTTCTGGGCGTGTGTTCATCCCCTACCCAGGCCCCTCCTACTCCTGCGATCGAAGCTTTGGGATACGGTCCGCTTCTGTTTTGGGCAAGTGTCGCTGTTCCTGGGGTCCTTCCAGGGGCTTTCCTCCTGGTGCCAAGGGGGGGCATGCAGGCGCAACCCATGCGGCTCCGCTCTCTATCCAGGTTTCCTCGTGGCACGACTCGGTCTGCACTATTTGTCCCTGCCCCCTCCCCCCTCCCTCCTCCCTCTCTGCCCCCCCCCCCCCCCCCTCACTTCCCCCTCTCTTCCGCCTCGGCGTAGGAGGGCGGGGGGTCCGAGAGGGGGGGGATTCACTCCCCTCCCCTCTCTCCGAGTTTGGGCAGAGGGGAGGCGGCGCCTTCCCTCCCGCGCCTTCCCCCTCCCCTCTCTCCGTTCATCCTTCCCCACGTTCTTCCATACCTCTCTTCCTGCCCGTCCACTTCCCGCTCCTTCATCCCCATCCCGTTCTCCTCCGCCTTTTCCGCCTCTCCACCTCTCCACACTAATACTCCATCTAAGTAGATTATCCCCTCTCTCTCTCTGTCTCTCTCCCTCTCTCTCTCTCTCTCCCCCCTGAAGACTGGATGGGAGCAGCCCCCCCTCTGCGTGCATGTTTCACGCAGGATTTATATGTTTGATTTTTCCGATGGCTTTTTCAATCGGAGCGTTTCCGATAGCTCCAAATGGTGCTGCCGCTACACCGATGTCCTAATTTTAGGACGGGAGCGTTGCTCCTGTCGCTCAGAATGGCGCTCTCACCCTAGCGCGGGAAGTTGTTCTGGATCCAACTCCTCCCTTATCGTTATCGCCTCGTTGTTTCCCCTCCTCCGCCTTCCCCTGTTCCTTCTGCTCCTCCTGCTTCGTGCTCCTTCCACTCCAGTTCCCGCTGCTCTTGTTGGTTTTGGTCCTCCTCCTCCTCCTTCCTCATCCTCATCCTTGTCCTCCGTCTCATCCTCCTGCTCATCCGCTACTTGTCGCTTCTGGTTTCGCTCTTGGTTTCAGGGTCGACATTGACACAGCCACCCATCTGCCACCTCCTCCTTCTGCGCAGCACATCTTTATTCCGATGGCGCATAGCACGATGGGGTCTTGTTGGGAGTTCCAGTTCCGCTATGACACGCGTCTGTGGACAGAGACACATCAGCGCAATGGGAAGGGATGGGTGAGAGGATCAGGAATTCAGAAAGGGCGCGAGTGTACCTAGCCTCATCCTCTCCCTCTCTCTCGCCTCTCTCTCTCGCTCTCTCTCCCCCATCCCCATCCCCCTAGTCCTCCCTTCCTCGCCCCCCCTCGCCTTGCTCTCTCCTCCCCATCCGCATCGTCCCCTTGAGCTCATGCCGCCTCCTCCTACCCGCCCCCAATGGGAACGGGGGAGAGATGAACGGATGGGACAGTCGGGCCAGACAGGACTGTGGGTTAGCGGTGAAAAGGATGGAAGGGGATCCGGAGATATCGTGTTGGGGAGGCAGCAGCACGGAGGGATGGGAGGAATGAGAAGGTGATGTGGAACGGGGGCTCCCGCGGCCGTCAAATGAGGGGCCCGAGAGAGAGAGAGAGAGAAAACAAAAATGAGAGAGAGATTTGCTGTTACCGTTGGTTTCGGAGCCTTCGAGCCGCGCGGCTCGCTTTTCGCGCAGGCCGGCGGCTCGAGAGAACCGTGTGGTGGCCGAGGAGGAAGAGGAGGAGGAGGAGGAGGAGGAGGAGGAGGAGGAGGAGGAGGAGGAGGAGGAGGAGGAGGAGGAGGAGGGGGAGGAGGGGAGGGGGGCACGGCGATGGGGCGAGGAGGGGCGCGGGAGGTGTGCCGACGGCCTCGGCAGCGCTCGGCCGCGTGCATCTCTTCTGACGGCGAGTGCCGTCGGCGAGCACACAGTGGAGGCCCCTGCCAAAAGACGCCCTGCCTGCCTCCGGGGTGCCCTGGGTTGCTTGGGCCTCGCTGGCTTCGCCATGGAAGGCGCGACGCTCCCACGCCAGAGATCGATGGACGTCCTGGGGTCTCAGGGTTAGTTTCCTTGTGGAAAGTTTCTTGTGGTCGGGCCCGTGCTGTACTGGACGCATGGGGCCGAACACGCTGCACGGGGAAGGACGCCCGAGCGGTGGCAGGTGGAGGGGGCAGGCCGGGGGGCCCTCGGCCGGCAGCGCTCCCGCACCCGTTGGCCTCTCGGCCGGCGGGCCAGAGCTCCCTCCGCGTGCCGCTGCCGACCCCGTGCAGCAGGAGCGCCACACCCTAGCAGGCGTCACCGTCCCTTTCCCAGGGTCGAAGCCATAAACATAAACTCTTGGCGCTCCGCGCGGATCTCTTGGATCTGCGCTGGGACCCCCTGGCGGCGCCTCCGGCGCCGCCCCTGCCTGGCGCGCTCCGCGCGCCAGGGAGGGGGTGCCAGCGCAGATCCAAGAAATCCGCGCGGAGCGCCAAAAGTTTGTACTTATGGCGTTTTGTTCTTCTTCTAGAGGGACACAGTCTCCACCCTTCGCCTCGGTGCCGGTGAAATTTCTGCGCGGGTGATTCTTGGAGATCTTCTCGCGAAAACAGCGGGCCGGTTCCAGCTGCAACGTTGCCTCCCCCCAAACGCTGCCCCTCAGCCCGGGGCGCTCCTCCGCTCGCCGCTCTGCCCGACCCGACGCCGGGGGGGCCCATCGTGCCGTGCCGCCCCCCCAGGCGCCATGGGCCTGGGCGGCGCCCCCGGGGGGCGGCCTCCAGAGGTGGAGGAGCAGCTGGGCCACCTGAGGCCGCGGCCGTCTGCCCGCGGCCGGAGGGGGGCAGCGTGAAGGCATCGTCGTCGTCGTCGCCGTCGTCGTCGTCGTCGTCGTCGTCCTCGTTCTAATCCTCGTTCTAATCCTCGTCCTCGTTCTCGTCCTCGTTGTCATCTTCGTCGTCGCCGCCGCCTTCGTCGTCGTCGTCGCCGCAGCCTTCGTCGTCGTCGTCGTCGTCGCGGAGGTCCTGCAAGGGGCACGTCTGGACGTCCTCCTCGCCGCGGCTGGGCGCGGCTCGGAAGAGCGGCCAGCGCGGTGTCCGGGCGCGGCCCGGGGACGGCACCCGAGCGGAGTACCGGTCCAGGGCTGCTGTGCAGGGGGGGGGAAGGGGCCCGAGGGCAGGGGATTGTGAGGAGGAGCAGGAGGATGTGAGGTTCGAGGACCAAGGCTTGGGGGCCTTCCCCCCTCTCCTTCCCTCGTCCTTCCCTCCTCTCTGCGCCTCTTCCTCTTCGCCTCCCTCCTGGGACCCCCCTCGAGCCTCCCAGACTTCTTGACGCTGTTGCTCCTACGGCACGTCGCTGTCTTCGGCCTCGGCCTTGCTCACGGCGTCGTCGTCCACCACAGGTTCGCTCAGCACCACGGCCTCCGCCATACACGAGTACCTGCGACCGTGTGTCGCCTCTGCGTCCTCCCATGCTCGCGACCCTTGTCGCCCCCCCCTTTCGGTGCCGGCTCTCCTGCTGGCCTCCCGCACTCTGCGCGCTTCCCCCCCTCCTCACGCCCTCCCGCGAGCGCGGGCCGCGTCCGTGCTCTGCGCCGCGTGGGCTGGGGTCTCGCCCTCGCCCCCTTCCCACCCCGCCGCTGCCCGCTGGTCCCCACGCCGGCCCTCCCCGCGGCCCCCCCGGGGGCCGCCTTGGCCTCGTGCCTGAACACTGAAAGGCGCGCGCCGAGGCTGGGGCTGAGGGCTCGCGCCTGGTCCCGCTGGCTCCTTGCCCACGGGTACGGCCTTCGCCGCCGATCTAGCTTGTGGCTCCTCGCTCCCTGGCGCCGTGCCACCCCCCTGCCCCACGCCCCGCGTGGGCCGCATGGAGCCCCTTCGACGCCTCTGCCCCCGCCTCTGGCTCCGGGGCACCTGGCGCGTCGGAGCCGTTTCACTGCCGTGGCCCCCTTCGCCACGGCGCCCCCGCCCAGCGGCCTCTGCTCCGCCAAGGCGCCGCCTGGGCTCCTCTCTTTCCCTCCTGCCGCGCGGCGCGGGCGCGGGCCGTCGCTACTGGTCGCCCGCCCGCCTTCTGCTGCGCTCTCGCCGCCACGGCCCGTCCGCCCACCGCGGCTCTCGGCTTGCGGCGGCTGGGGTCCGCCGGCCTCTCGGTTCGCCCCCTCCTGTGCGGGTAGCGTTCCCCTCTGCGTCCCTGCTGCCGGTCCTGGCGACCCGGACTCCCGTCCGTCGAGCGCCTGCATGCCAGCCGGCTTATTCACTAGTGTCGCCGCGCGGCTGACTGCCTTCAGTCTGCTTTCGGCGTGCCTGTGCCGCGGCGCGCACTGCTGGCCAGTCGCCGCTCACTCGATCCGCCGCCACACCCTCGGGCTTCGACGCACCTGACGGCTTGGCCCCCTTGCTGGGATGCATAACCCCTGCCCCGCTCAGCCCACCGCGTGCTGCCCCCCAGACAGGCGCGGGTGTTTGCGGCCCGCTATCTCTCGCAGGGTTGCCCTTCGCTGCGGTCACTGGACAGCCATTTTGGCGTGCACCCCCGGCGGCTCCTGCTGCCGATGGCAATCCCCCTGTGTGCGCCGCGCGGCTTGCCCCAGCTTGTCTAACCTCCCGCTGCTCTCCCGTTGCCCCTCGTCTCGTTTCTCTCGTGCGCATTTGGACTTCCGCTGGTTAGCGGCTGCTCTGGACGGCGCTCGGCCTTTCCGTTGCGCCCGCGATCAACAAGTAACCCCGCCGTTTTCCCTTAGCTGGTGGCACAGCATGCCCCTGCTTGCCCGGCGTTCGACCCGCTTCGCGCGCCCGCGTATCAAAAAGTACCCCCACCGGCCCATCCAGAGACGATGCCCAGAGGAGTTGCCTCGATCAGGAAAGTGGGCAGCACACAGAGGAAGGGTCCCGCTTGGAGCGCTATTGGGTGCCTCGGGGAGCCTTTTGGGGCCCCTTGGGGCTCTTATGGGAGCCTATTGCAGGCCTATTGGGCGCCTCATGGGACCATCTTGAGGAGCCTCTTGGGGCCCTGTTGAGGCGCTCTTGGGAGCCTTGGGCCCGCTCCTGGGGCCATCTTGTCGACGGAAAATCGATGGGAGCTCTGATTACGACCCCCCCTCGGGCTCGCCAGAGCGACAAAGGCCTGGGCTGGATCGCCGAGGGGCCCCGGGGGGAGCGTGAGCCGCGGGCCGCTACGGCTGCGACCGCTGGAGCGACCTTTGCTGGGGTCGCAGGGGCCCTCGTGCTGCCTCGCCTGCGCCCCCCCCCCCCCTGTCGCCCCCGTCTGGCGAGGGCGAGGATCGAGGCGTCTTTGGACGACGTGGGCCTCCAGTGGGCCTCCCAGGTCCCAGGTGGGGTCGGAGGATCGCGCCGCATCGCCGATGCATCGCCGATGCGGCTTCATGTGGGGCCCGAGTTGGTTCACGTCGACGTCGCCGATGCATCGCCGACGTCGACGATGCATCGTTGGTGCATCACGGTTGCATCGCCGATGCGTCGCCGACGTATCGTCGATGCGACGCGATCCTCCGAGCCCATCCACTCCGTCCCCACCCAGGAGGCCTGTATCTTCCAGTCGGGCATGCCCCCCCTACAGGAGGAATGTTCAAACATACGGAAAAAGGAGTACGACGACGATTTTTCCAATATTTGTTGATTATGGTTCAGCATTGTTTCGGAAACCCGCCAGTTGGAGGACATGCTCGACCTCTATCCACTGGGCCTTCATTGTCTGGGCCCGACCCTCCGACCCTATTTACCCCGACCCCATCCATCGGTGGCTCCAAAATGGTGTCCTGAGGGATGGGGTCCAGAGGGTACAAAGGGATCCAAGGGTGGATTCACGCTGTTTGAGGCACCTCGCCCTTAGGACCCACCCCTCAGGCCCCCATCTTTGAAACACCGAATCTAGGAGGCCTCTGTGCGGTCGTTGTTTATTCGATGTGTTGCCGATCGGCGCGGGCCTTCGCAACCCCTTCCTCTCCCCCCAAGCCCCTTGGAGTGGATCTTGGCTGTTCTCTTGGCGCCTGTTTCGATCGGGTGGAACCACCCCCCCATGGGACGCACGGTTCCAAACAGCCGCACGAAGCAGAGGCCCGGAGCCAGACCCCCCCCCCCTCCCCCCCCTCCCTTTTCCACCCAATGTCGAAACGCCGCACACGAAAACGCCCACCGATCCACCGGGCCTCCACTGCCGGGGCCTCCTCAGCGGGGGCCCCCGACGGCCCGATGGCCACGCCGTGCGGAAAGCCACGGCCGGGAAACGGCGGGGGGCCGCCGCGCGGCCCCCTGGGGGGCCTCGGGCCGTGCTCTCCGAGGACGCCTCTCGGGCCGCCGTGGGGCCTCCCCCGGGGCCACGGCACCGATGGGCCCACTGTCCACCACCGCTACCACATGTAGGAAGGGGGAGGAGGGAGGATGAGGAGGTCCTCCTCCTCCTCCTCCTCCTCCTCCTCCTCCTCCTCATCCTTCTCCCTGTGGTAGTGGTGGTGGAAAACGGTCTAATTGAGCACCGTGCGGATTACGGGCATTGCGTTGAGGTCTGTCCGTGGACGGGCTGGCGGCGATGTTTGTCACGGCGATGCAGGTCTCCGCATGGTGTGGGAACGCGTGGCTCGCGCTCTCCTTCCATTCGCGGTGTCGTGTGCGCTCGATCCCTTCGCAGACTGGAAGAAGTGCAGGCAAGCGTGGCTCGTGATGCCCCACGAGTTGCTTCCCAACGTCCACCGTCGAGCAGCATCGCCGTGAGCCCAGCCTTGGTCTCTGCGCACTCCGAGGCCGCCGAGCGGTCTGTCGCCGCATGGCTCTCTGGGCCCCCCCCGCCTTCGCCCTCCTCCCGCTCCTCCTCCTCCTCCTCCTGCTGCTCCTCCTCCTCCTGCTCCTCCTCCTCCTCCTCCTCCTCCTCCGCCTCCTCCTCCTCCTCCTCCTCCTCTTCCCCTCCGCGCCCCGGCCTTCCGCCCCGCGTGCACCCAAACGCCGCGCCCCCCCCGCGCGCCGCGAGGGAAGACATGCAGAAGCTGGAGGCGGCGGCCGCAGATATGCAGAAGCTGGGCGACGACTCAGGCCGCCGATCCTCGGAGGAGGAAGAGGTGCCCATACCGCTACTTGCTCCCCGTCTGTTTCTTTTTGGGGCCTCCTGGGAGGCCCTCGTCGCCACCGCTGGATTCGCTTCGGATTTCTGGTCAGAACGCGCCCAGCGCGGGGCTCGGCGACAACGCCAGGACTCCTAGCGTTGCCAGCGAGCCCCGCGCGGCCTATTCCTGCCTGAGCCGATCCCCTCCTGAGCCTGTCCCCTCCTGAGCCCCGCGCTGCGCATCCCCTCTGCGCTGCCTATCCTCTCCCGAGCCTATCCCCCGCGTTGCCTATCCCCGATACGTTTCATCCCCTCCTGGCCTGGGGGGGGATGGGCTCAGGGGGGAACGCATCGACCCCACATCGCTCACGGATCGCCGAGAGGGGGTCCGACAGCCCGCTTTGCCCAGGACCATGCGGATTCGCTATCGGGGGCTTGTCGCCGATCCATCGGCGACATGTGTGTATGGTTGTATGTGGAGGTATTGTGTATACATATATATATATATATATATATAGAAAAACGGCATCTTGAGATCCTCGTGGGGCCTCTAGGGGGCCTCCAGGGGGCTTCTTCGGGCAGAAGGCTTGAATTTTCGGTTCGTGTTTCTCCTTTGGGGCCCCTTGTGGAGCCGTTGTGGGGCTGTCTTGGGCCATCTTGGGCGCCTGTCGGGCCGTTTGGGGGCGGACCGTCTTGGGCCCTCTTGGGGGCCTCGTTGGCCGTCTTGGGGCCATCTTGGGAGGCCTCTGAGGCCATCTTGGATGGTCGGAAGCCCGAAAACGCGATAACGCGAACCACATAACAAAACACAATGACAATCAACGATTGTTGCCTCTTTGGGCTCCCTTGGGGGTCCTCTTGGAGCGCTCTTGGTGCTTCTTTGAGGCCCCTCGGGACATCTTGGGGCCATCGTTTGCGTCTTGGAGCTCTATTGGGTTGTCTTGGATGTCTTGTGGGCGCTTCTTGGTCCCCTCTGGGCCTGTCTTGGTTCCCACTGGCCTCTGGACAAGTCACGCGACGCAGCCCAGGAGCGCGCGGGAGCGCCCAGGAAATTTGCGAATCTGCGGTCCCAGCCCCGAGAATACTAGAATCCCCCAGTCTTGAGTACTCCAGATTTCGTAATAAAAGGAGGGGGGTCTCATTTCGGGGGGGGTCTCTTCCAGGCTATCTTGGAGGGCCTGGGGGGGTCTGGGGACGTTGTTTTGGAGGGTTCTCCCACGGGAGAGGTCTGAAATGGCTTGTCTTGGAGGGTCCAGACCCCCTCCCTTTTATTACGAAATCTGGAGTACAGAGAACAGGGAACTCATGAGAGCCTGGGGGTAACTCCACTTCGTGCCTCGAGGCACGGTGCCGCACATGTATATATGTATATACATACACACAAACTTCTATGTGTATGTCTATATATAAGGTATACACAAAGAATCTCGCATATTCACGCTCGATGTTTCCCCCCCCTGAGCTGCCCCCCTCCCTAACGTTGCCCCTCGGGCGACCTCTTCGCCACAGAGTGGCCTCGCCCTGCTTGGCTTCTCGAGGGAAGGAGGCATTTGGAGTCGGCCGGGGGTCTGAGGTGGCCCAGCACTGGTCCTGGGCAGCAGGAAGGGGGGGGGGGCGAGGTTCGAGGCTCTGGGCTCGGGAATGTGTCTGGGTCTTGTTGCCGGGGCCCGGGGACCGTAAAAGGACGAGTCTGAGGTGGACAGTGTTACTACCAGGTGGACTCCTGGGAGAGGTCGGGGGCAAGATTTTGAGCGGCACTGCCCCCCTTCGTCCGATTTCGAGGGGACCGAGCTGTTTTTTTTGTTCGGGGCCCAGCCAGTTCAGATCCCTGGACAGCTCCCACCAAGGGAGGGGGGAGGAGCCGCCCCGTCCCCCACAGTCGGCGTTTACGAAACGACCCTGGGCGTTTACGTGCTCGGCAGCCCTGCCCTGTTCGAGCCCCGCCTGACGTGCGGTTACTCTCGAAGGTTTCGCTCGTTGTGGTGCTTTCTCTGCTGGTGTGTGTGTGTGTGTGTGTTTCTGCCATCTACGCGGCGCGGCCCCAGCATACTACTACTATGTGTGCGTCGACCTCCCAGGGGCCACTTGCGCGCCGAGAACTCTTGCAGCACAAGCTCCGTGACGGGCGCGTCTGGCCAGACCACTCGGGAAACGATGTGCTCCACGATGTTGCTACTGCATGCTCGGGTCGGACGCACGCCTTCGTGGAGAACGGACACAGTACTGATATGTCCTCATTCGTCCCACCTATTGAAGGGAAGGAGGCAGGCAAGACTTGGGGAGGATGGCGCGGACTACAAGCACATCGTGGGACAGCGAGCGTCGCCCTTGGCGCGCCCGGCGGCAGGCCCGATCTCGCGCCCGGAAGGATCGCGCCGCGCGAGCTTTCCTTGGGTGCCTCGACCTGGACCTCCGCATCAGCTCGACCTCTCCGCTGGACTGGAGCTGCTCGTCCACGCGCTCTTTCGGGACAGGGCTCGTTTCGATTCCTCCGACTCGATTCGAGTCGATTTAAGCGGCATCCGATTCCGATTCGGCTTCGGATTCCGATCTGGCTTCCGATAGCTCGATGGAGTCCTACCCTACTAGCCTGCCGATTTCCGTCGATTCGACTTCTCCCGACTTGATTGCCGATTTCCGCCGATCTGACTCATGCCGATCGCCGATCCGACTCATCCATTCGATTCTGGGCTCTCGTGCTCCTTGTGGACAGGGCCCGCGCAGCTGTCGCACCAGACCGCGCGGAGGAAGACGGGGAGGCAGGAAAGGAGGGGGCGCCGCGCTCTTCGGGTGTTGGTGGTGGCCGCGTGCCTGCCTGTGAGGCCGGGAGGAGAAGGAGGGGGGGCGGTGGATCCATGTCTCTCTCTGAGGCGCTTCCGCCTGCAATGCCGCACGTGAGGTCATCTGTGCTCGAGATCGAAGAGAAGCGAAACGACATGAATATAAACTTTTTGGCGCCCCGCACGGATTTCTTGGATCCGCGCTGGGCCCCCCGGGTCTCGGGCGCCGCCCCTGGCGCGCTCCGCGCGCCAGGGAGGGGGGTCCAGGGCAGATCCAAGAGATCCGCATGTTGACGTTATGTTTTGTTTGTATGTTATATTTACATATATGCATGTATCTGTATATGTTTGTTTTGTGTTCTTACTTACTTTCAAGCAGAGATGGTCGACTCGGTTGCGCTTCCGGATTCCGTTCCTTGCAAACGCAGGCCGCAGTCCCAGCTCAGACCCCCCGCCCACACAGGGCAGCAGGGAGACGGGCATAGCGACGCGCTCCTTGCTGGCACCAGCAGCACGCAGGGCAGCGCAGAGGGGAAACGTTGGTGCGACGAGGCACGCAGCCATGCTCCAAACGCGGACAGGTCACCGCACGTGTCAGCAGCATGCGGTCTGGTGGGTTGGAAGCCTCCTCAGTGGCAGCCATTCGAACCCGCGTGGAGCGATTTTGCTGTTGGGGTGCGGATTTGAGCATCGCTACCAACGCGAAGAGAACATGCTCGACGCCGACGGGGTAAACCAACAAGGCGTTTGTGGAATGGAGTTGTAGCAAGGTGCTCTTGGATACGCGGCTGTCTGTGGGTGGCTGCGGCTGAGGGGGGCCCTTGTCAGGACGAACCCGAGCCACCGCTCGCAGTTGGCCAATCGACTCGGCATGAACTCAGCTGCCCATGTCAGCTCGATCCCTGAACAGGCCCTTGCGAGACGACGTGACAGGTTGTGAGATGACAAAGGGATTAATGATGAACCGTCATGACAGACAGATGGCGACGCCCCTCCCGCCGCACCGAGACTTGAGCGCGCCATCGCAAGCCAGCCGGTCGCTAGCGGGCTGGCTACCCCTTCGATTGTTGACCCTGCGTAGAGTTGAAGGACGGGCCGTCTCACCGCATTTGTTTCTTTGTTTGTTTGCCAGTATATTGCTGCAGTGAGGGAAGCTTTCTTCGCAACATTGTGGGCATTGGTGCAAAGATGTTGTGGAGTTGGACAAGCAATATGGGGAGGAGGAGGAGGAGGAGGAGGAGGAGGAGGATGTGTAGAAGGACGACCAGATCGAACAAGATGGGGGAGGAGAAGGAGGAGATGACTTGAGCAGCCGCGGGTGTGCTGGAGATGCGGGGATCGGGGTCGGCATCGGCACAGAGGCGCAGCACCGCCAGAAAGAACAGAGCCTGCCCGGACCGGCGCGCACGGCATGTGGCAGTGAAGAGCCCTCCGCAGCACAAGAGATCCATCCATCCAGAGGAAATTCCACGTGCCCAGGTGGCCTTTGGCCGTCTTTCGCAAGCGCCCGCCCACCTACGCCCATTCCCCCCTTACGCCAAGTCTTTCAATGAAGAAGTACTGTATCGTCGTCTACCAGTGAGAAAGTACGCGTCTTGAAGCAGCACGTCGTAGGGTTCTCCCCGCGTCCCTGTGAAACTTGCACGTGGCTTGCCAGCGAGCACCCGCCCCCCAGCTCACCAGCGGCGCTGCGCGCCGAAGGTGAGCCGGGGGGCAGTCGAACTGCACCAGGGAATCCATCCAGCCGCTCTCTTCCTCCTCCTTCTCCTCCTCCTCCTCCTCCTACTTTTCCTCCTTCTCCTTCTCCTTCTCCTCCTCCTCCTCCTCCTCCTCCTCCTCCTCCTCCTCCTCCTCCTCCTCCTCCCCCTGGGCCTCCTCCTCCTCCTCCGCCCTGGGGGCGTGCGAGCTGGACGAGGGCCCCTCGCAGCCGCCCGCCGCCCCCCCCCCCCCCGAGGCGCCCGCTTCAAGCTGCTGCTCGCGGGCGAGGTCCGGGACAAGATCCGGGAGCGCGCGCGCCGCCCGCTGCCCGCCCCGCGGCCGGTGTCCCCTCCCCTCGGCTCGCCCGCGCCGGCCTGCACGGTCTGATCCGGCCTCGTCCCTCTCTCTATGGGTCCCTCTCTATGGGCCCCTCTCTCTATGGGGTGGACAGACTTCCCACCCTGACACGTCGATTAGCGACTTGGCCATTTTCGGCTCGCGAGAGGGCGTCGCGGCGGTAATTTTTGCGGGTCCAGGCCCGTCGGTTTCGGTCCCAGGCCGTTTTCACTAAGGGGAGGCTTGCTCAAGGGAGGCTTGTCCACCGCTGGAATGGGCACGATGCCCAAGAGCCCTTCATGCGCATTCTGCACAGGACTCGCTGTCCACGCCGCCGCGGGCGTTGTTCACTGAAGACGAAGAGCCGCCTGCCCAACAGCGGCCGCTGTCGGTTTTGGACAACGTTTGTTGTTGGGCAGCTCTTCCGTATCCATTTCGAGCGTTCAAATTATCTTCTCGTTCCATACTTGCTATTTCGCTTTCGTGCCTCCATTCCCGAAGAAGAGAAAACTGCATGAACACAAACTTTTGGCTCTCCGCGCGGATCTCTTGGATCCGCGCTGGGTTCTCCCGGCGGCGCCTCCGGCGCCGCCCTTGGCGCCAAAAGTGCATGTTTGTGCCGTTGTTCTCCTTTCATACTCGCCTTGGGTGCAGCCCACCGCTCGCTTTGACTGGCGCGTGACCGTCTCATACGCCCCGTCGCCCGCGGAGTTGCAGAGTGCCCGCCCCGCGTCGCCGTCGGCCGGCCGAGCGAACAGCTGGGAGCCGCCTGATCTCGAGGAAGCGCAAGCATGGATCCGGGCGCGTGGTGCATTCCGGCGGCGAGCGATGGGGGGAAGCGAGACGGGTAAGGCCTTTTTGGAAGGTTCGGAAGCCTTCCGGCTTTCTGAGAAGTGTTTCAAGCCTTCCCCGAAGACGCAAAAGTTCTTCAGCAGGCGCGAGTGCTTCTGAGAAGGCCTTCTTCTTCTCACTTCCCCCTCTCGCTCGCCGCCGAGCATATGCGACGGGTCCCGTATCCATACGAGGCCAGCGGATCCGTCGCCGACTGAGGCGGCACCCGTCAGAGCCCCGAATCATCAGTGCTTGGGGGCGGTCAGGGGTAGTTGGCTGCAGATTCTAGGCTTGGAGGCCCAAGCTGGAGTTAGTGTCCCAGGACCGCCTTTAGCTCGGGTAATTCGGGCGTCCGAACTCCGAGTAGGGGATCGATCTCATAATTGATTTGCCCCAGAATCGTTTTTTTTCGTCGAGCCCATGGGAAACATACGTAGACTAGTCCGTAGCTCTGCGCAGCATCGCAGGTCTGATTCTGCAGTCGATCCCCTACTCGAAAACTGGCATCATGTCTTTCGGTAGCAAATCATGGGAGCCGTGTGTACCCGTAGTGCTGTCTCTAGCGTCGACTCGCCTCGATTAGCGTCGGGAGGTCGATGAGATGCGCCGATTTAGCGACGTTTAGCGCCAGTCGGCGTCGATGTTGCGTCGATTAGGGTCGATTCAGCGTCGATCAGCGCTGATTTGCAAGAGCCGACAAGGTGGCTTGGGAGGCTTCCATGAGTTGCCACCGAACTGTCTGCGTGGGTCCTTTCCCCCGATCCGTAGAGCTGGCGCCCGCGCGCCATGATCCACTGGCCCCTGGTCCACGTCAGCGATGTTGCCCGACGTTCGCCTTGCCGCCTTGGTTGCCTCGCATGGTTTCGGCAGGTTCGTGCCGTGTCGACGCGGCGGCGGCCCCAGCTGACCCCTCCCCATGCCCCTCCCCCTCCCCCTCCTCCTCCTCCTCCTCCTTCTCCTCCTCCTCATCCTCATCCTCCTCCTCCTCCTCCTCTCCTCCCTCCTCTGTCCTCCCTCCTCCCCTGCCCCCTCTCCCTGCCTCTCCATCCCTCCTTGTAGTCTCCCTTGGCCAAGGACCGGTCGCCATAGAGCGATCTGCGCCAGCGGGTATCCGCCATCCTTCAGGGTTGACCGATCAGCGTGGCGTCCACCGCCGGCGCGCAGATCGTCACGGAGCAGACCTGCCGTGCGCTGCGGAGACGTCAGGGATTCTGTTCGCGGGCTCTTGCCGCCCTGCGAGGCCGAAGCCGACCTGTCAAGATTTACCGTGAGGAGGAGGAAGAGGAGGAGGAGGAGGAGGAGGAGGAGGAGGAGGAGCGAGGAGCGAGGAGCGAGGAGCGAGGAGGAGGAGGAGCGAGGAGCGAGGAGGAGGAGGTGGAGGAGGAGGAGGAGGAAGAGGAAGAGGAAGAATAATAATAAGAATAATAAACATATGAAGACGAGGAGGAATAAGAAGAACAAGAGGGGGAAGACGAGGAGGAGAAGGAGGAGAAGGAGAAGGAGGAGGAGTAGCAGGAGGAGGAGCGAGGAGGAGGAGCGAGGAGCAGCGAGGAGGAGGAGCGAGGAGGAGCGAGGCCCAGGGGCCCTCAAGAGTGGACCGAGGTGCCCAGGGGCAGCCCGCCCCCCGCCCTCCGGGCACGTCAGGCAGGCCGCGGCGGCCCTCCAGGCCGGGGCCGCGGCGGCCCTCCAGGCCAGCCACAACAGGGGGAGCTGTGGTCCTTACCCCCCTGGGGGGACCCATCAATTTCGACACCCCTCTCGAGAGATCGTCGATGCGGGGGGTAAGGACCACAGCTCCCCCGGTTGTGGCTGGTCGGTTTCTCCGCTCTCTGGGCTGCGGCCCTGACGCCCGCCCCTCTGGCCTTGTGATGCTCCAACCTGCTCGTAGTCTTAAGTCGGGCCTGTCCCTCTACAGGGAGAATATTCAAAAATGGTCAAGAAATAATCTGGGGATTATTGTTTGACAATGTTTGAGCATTTTTTGCGCATGTTCTGTGTATTTCTAATTTTTCGTTCAAACTCGGCGTGCAGGGGGACAGGCCCGACTTAATCGTAGTCTTGAGCGCCAGAGGGAATTCCGAGCCCCAGCAAAGGTGCCGAAACGGGAGGGTTTTCACGTGTCGGGCCCTGGGAGGCGATGCTCGTTCGGCGCCGTTTCGATACTTCTTTTGGGTGCACGAAAGTATTGCTGGGGTGTGGCCCCTAAGTAGGATGGGAGCAACATGACTCTAGCCCCTTATCCAGGGCTCGTTTCGATTCCTCCGATTCGATTCGATGTCGATGGCTCCCGATTTCGATTCGATTCGACTTCGGGTTCCGATGTGGATTCCGACTCTTTACTGGAGACATTCTCGCTTGCCGGTTTCCGCCGGTTCGACTCCTCTCGACTCGGCTGCCGATTCCCGCCGATCCGACTGATTTCGATCGCCGATCCAACTTGTCGATTCGATTATGTGCTCTCCTGCCCATCTCTCTTCCTCTGGCCTCACCTCGATGCTCCGCTCCAGCTCCCCCGCTCCCCGCCCCCCCTGTCCTCCCCCTTCCGCCCCCCCCCGTTCCCCCTCTTCTTCTTCGCGCAATACGGATACTACTACTGCTTTCCTGTCCCCCCCGACAACGTCTTGAGAGGTCTTGGCGATTAATATCCCTTTTTAGAGTCGGGGGGGCATCCTTACCTCTTCGAAGTATTATGACAGTTGTCTTTCAATGGGCCACTTCCTGCAAATAACTGTATTCATGTAATTCATTTATTGTCTTTTGACCAATGACTAAGGAATTCGGGCGAGGTTCTTGCAACATCTTTGATGCGTCTTGGGTTTGCCCTGGTCCTCCTCTTCCTCTTTCTTTCCCCTTGACCACCCTCCTCCTCCACTTCCTCCTCCTCCGCCTCCCCTCGATCCTCGCACGTGTACTCGCTGCCTCCTGAGCCTGCTTCGCGCGGGACCAGTCTTGATTTGCGAGACCGAGCTGTCTAGAGACAGGTTCCCTCGACAGGACCAGATACACGATATGTTGGCAAGCTGATCGTGTGCTGTCACGTGTCCAACGGCAGCACGATGTGATTGTGCAAGTCGCTGCAGAAAGTTATACCCAGGTCAGAGTCGAGCCAAGTTCTCTTGGTCTTCGATCCTGCTCTTCGATACTCCTCCTTCTTCCCTTGTCCTGTCGCCCTTGCCGCCCGGCGAGGAGCTGGAGGAAAAGCATCCGCCGGCTCCGACCGGGCCGCCGCCGGGCTTCATGATGCCTGGTCCAGGGGGGGGGGGCGGGAACGCCCCAGCCGTGCGGGATTGGCGGCCAGCGGGAGCGGGAAGAGGTTCTAGGCTTCCTAGATGGGGTCCGGGTAGATTGGGCCCGAGGATCGCGCCGCATCGCCGACGTCGCCGATGCATCGCCGACCTCGCCAATCCATCGCCAATGCATCGACGTTGCCTCGCCGATGCATCGCCGATGTATAGTGGATGCGGTGCGATCCTTCGACCCCATATACTCCGACACCATCTGGGAGGCCTCTAGGTTCAGGGTCCTTGCTCCTCAGAGTTGGACTTGTATTCCATCCGCGTGCACGCGAATTCCTTCCCCCCGTCCCGTCCAGCCGCCCTTCGCTTCACGACCTGGACATGCTACGTATCGGAAAAAGTTGCTGCCGTGGACAGGCATGAGGAGAAGCAAGAGGTGGTGGAGGGGGTGGATATTTAGGAATATCTACCAGCGCAGACCCCCCCCACACACACATACATACATATATATATATATATATATATGTATATATATATGTATATATATACACATATCCGAAGACTAGAAAAGACTGGGCAAGAATATACTGTATTGGACTGGGCTGGGGTGGAATCTACTCCACTTTACTCTTGCCCGACTCCACCACCTCCCCTGCTCTGCTCTGGTCTACTCCACCCTGCTTTGCTCTTCCTTACCCTGGGGGCTCCATCTGCCGAGCCCCGTCCGCCCCGTCCGCTGGCCGAGGCGGACGGGGCTCGGCGCTGAACGTTTCGTTTGTCGTTCGGTTGATCTTGGGGCCTTGGCGTGGCGCAGGGAGAAAACTTGCCGACCCTGTTGTGTTATATCAGATGCGACTTTCTTTTCTCAAGGCAGAGTCATGTCCTACTCCTACATCTTCCTCGGCTGCTCTACTTGACTTCGATTTATTCAATCGCGTCGCTCATTCCGCCGGCCCATATTGCGCACCGCGGTCGACTGGCTGAGAGGTCGTTGGCAGTGCGGAGCTGCAGGGGGCGGCGTTTTTTGTTTTTCTGAGGCGTTGTGTGCTCTACTCGACTCCGATTTATGACGGTCAACTTTTGTCTATTGTATTATGCGCGCGCATTCGTTTCTTATTTTGTTGGATCGGACGCGGCTGCAATAGCAGAGGAAGCCATGGCGATATCATAGGACGCCATGGCAACATCAGAAGAAGTCATTTCAATAAGGATGGGGAAACCCGTGGGGGTATCAAGAGGACAAGGTCTCTATGGCCTAAGCTGGGAGTGCAACAGTCAACCCTACGTGAATAATCGGAGCCATAGGGACAATCGGAACCAAACGAACCACCCATAGGAATCACCCGTAAGAACCTTAGGAACTAGAAGGGGCGTGCAAGGGCACCCTTCGGTCGTGGTGTGGGGGACAGTAGACAAGTTCTCGGGGGATTGATTGGGACTTATGTACACGAGCCCAGTTGGAGAAACAGCGGAGGAGGAGGAGGAGGAGGAGGAGAAGGAGGAGGAGGAGGAGGAGGAGGAGGAGGAGTAGGGGGGGAGGAGGATGAGAGGGAGGAGGAGGAGGAGGAGGACACGGAGGAGACCGGGGAGGCTAAGGAGGAGCAAGAGGAGGAGCAAGAGAAGGAGGAGAAACAAGAGGAGTAGCAGCAGGGACACGAATGAGGCTGGACGCGGAGCAGCAGCCGAGGCAGGAGCGGAGCAGGAGGGGGAGGGCAAGACGACGGCACACGACCACGACGATCACGACGACGGCGGCGGCGATGACGACCACGCGGGGGCACGAGGCGAGGAGCTCTTCCTATGCCTGGCCGCTCGGTGCGGGGCAAGCCGTCGCAGCCGCCGTTCCCCACCCCCCGCCGCAGGTCTGGGCATGATGCGGCCGCCGAACGCGCCCCCGCCCGAAAGGGGAGGCTTGCTCGGGAGGTGGGGGCTGGCGTCGTCGACGTCGTCGAAGCTCCTCCTCCTCATCCTCCTCCTCGTCGTCCTTTTCCTGCTCCCTCCTCCTCCTCCTCCCTCCTCCTCCTCCTCCTCCTCCTCCTCTCCTCCTCCTCCTCCTCCTCCTCCTCCTCCTCCTCCTCCTCCTCCTATCCTTCCCGCCGCCGAAGAGGAGGTCGTGAGGCACTTCGCTGCGGTGGGTTCGTGCCGTGCTGACGCGGCATCGACCCCGTCGCGGGCGCTGGAGGGGGAGCGCCGCTCCGTGGCGCAGAATCTGCCAATGCGGAATTGTCTGGGGGTTGCACTGCGGGTTGCTTGCAGTGGGGGGCAAGAGCGGCGGGGGGTCGTCCGCAGGGTCTGCTGCCTGCACCTGCGGTTCTTTTGCACCGCGTTATGATGCGGCGACCCCGGCGCGGGCGTTCAAGTTTGAACGCCGCCACTGGCCTGGAATCGGACGACATCGAACGATCGCGGGGAAGGCCTGATTTGTTTCAAAGCTGAGCGGTCCACGCGGTGTCAGCAGACAGCGTACAAATCGTCACGACAGGGACGAACCGTGCCCTCCTTTCGGGAAGAGTCGAGGACGCGGGTGCCAGCACTGTTTGCCGAGCAACCTCAGCAGCAGATAGTGCTCACAATGAGCTGAGCTCGAGCTGCTCCGTGGC
Organism: Prorocentrum cordatum; assembly: GCA_963575745.1. Taxonomy (NCBI): domain Eukaryota; class Dinophyceae; order Prorocentrales; family Prorocentraceae; genus Prorocentrum; species Prorocentrum cordatum. The sequence goes on from CAUYUJ010015253.1 coordinate 212,350, forward strand.
AGACTTGTTTGGGGAAGCGTGAGGCTCGGATTCTCCGGAACTCTGGTTTGCCGACGTTTCTGAACGTGCCCGCCTTGAATTTTGACGGGCCAGTGTTCGTGGGGTGTGTGCATTTGGAGGTCGCGTCAAATCTAAGGTTGGGCCTCGTCATTTTCCTGACGGGCACGTCAGGCCAACCCGAGCCCCCCCGAGCACGAGTCTTACATCTCCCCGATGGTTCGACGACGGCTTGGGCAACCCAGCCGAGAAATATGGGAGGCCTGGAGGTTGACACCAGCACCAATATCGGTGGCGTGCCTCCACCGAGGGAAGGTGCTCCCGATCTCGGTGATGGTGGCAATATTCTGGCGTCCCAGGTGGCCGTATGATTACCACCAACGCCGAATGCGAGGATGATCCTGCCCCGGTTAAGGCATGCCCGCGGGTTGGTGGGTGCTCATTTCCAGAAGAGAATGCGCCCTTGGTTGCGGCGCCAGGGATAATCGCGCACGAGGCGTTCTTCTGTCTCGAACTCGTGGCGTTTGAGACGCACCCTGTCAGGACCCATGGGTTGCCTTGTCGGCCCGAGCCCATGCCGCTGGCCCTGGATCTCCCTTTCTCGTTGCCTCTGCCTTTCCCGACATCCGCGAACACCTTTGGGCCCTCCAAAACTAGACAGATTCCCGCTCACGCGTCAGTCGCGAGCTTCCTCCCCTGGCCCCCCAGCGCCCTCGCCCCCCCCCCTCGTGGCCCCGGCCCCATTTCACCCTTCCCCCTTGCGGGGGGGGGCCCGGCCGCCCGCCCCCCGCAGTGCCGGGCGCACGCCGCCTTTCTGCGGAGGAGAGAGGCGGCGGCGTGAGGGCGGCGGGCGGCGGGTTGTCAGAGACACGTGGCGAGGGACGCCGAGAAACGGCGGCGAGCGAGGGGGGGAAGCGATAGGACCCGATTCGGCGGCCAGAGTGCTGGACTCTTGAGGGTACCCCCCCGCCCCCACGATGCACAAGAGCAGCCAACGTGCACGGAGAACACTGGGGCACCTGCCCCGAACAGAGGTCGTTCTCATACCTCGGTCCGGCCGTATTCGAGGTGGGCGTTTGTTCGACTGGTTTCGGGCGCCAGGACCTTCACAGATCGATCCTGCTCGAAAAATGCAGCATGAAGATGGGGTCAGTCAATCGGTGGCGAGCGAGCGGGGGAAAGTGAGGAGGAAAAGGCTTTCTCAGGAAGCGGCGGGACTCCTCACAAGCCCGCGCGCCTTCTGAGAAGTTGTTCCTGAGGCTGAGAAAGCTTCGCAGAAGGCCGGGGGGCTTCCGAGCCTTCTGAGAAGGCCCGCCCCCTCTCACTTCCCCCCCGGGCTCGCCGCCGAAAGTTCCGCCGTGAGGGGCATCGAAAAGGGATTTTAGCCAGCGTGGACCCCGAACAGTAAGATGTTACATAGTGTGTGTGGGCCACGTGTTCTATGAGGTGCGATTGGTTTTTTACCCATGAGTTGACACATCCCACGCTTTTGCAAACATCACACCCACCCACCCGCAACTTGGTTTGAAAAACCCATGCGGTGGCGATTGCGATGCATGCTAGGCGTTGGCTGCTGCATCTTTGCGGCCGCGCCAACCGTAGCACGCGCGCGCGCAGCGGCCAGCTAGTTTGGCGCCGCCGACTCGGCCGCGGTGGCGTTGACCGTTAGGCGCATCCCGCGGACCGTTGACCGTAAGGCGCGGCCAGTGCGGGCGTCGATGCTGATCACGCCGACGACGATGATGGCGTTCTCGCGTCGGCGATGGAGGTTTTGAGAAGAGTTCGACATGCGCGCGCGGCCGACGAGCGATAGTGGTCCGCATGGAATTATCTGACACGGATCTCGACCCCCCCAAAAAAACACGCGCGCAAGGGCATGCGAATGATGTCGGCATGCGGCGCCAGAGGCCCGTTTGGCATAACCAAATGCAATGTTTGAGAAAGGCTTTCTACAAGAGTTCGCAAGAGCGGGCGTGCAAGTTTTTGCAACTACTGTTGCGAAGTGTTGTGTTTTTGATTCTTGTTTAGGTATTTGGTTTTGAAATCGTTACGACCACCGATGGTTTTTGAAGGATGTCGGCATGCGCGCACGACGACGCCCACGTGTGCTTTTCGTCCCGCTTTTTGCCAAAAAAAGGTTCTCGCGACGGCACGCGCGCAAAAGGCGTTCGACTGATGTCGACATGCACGCGCGAAACCCGCTTGGTAAGATGTCATGGAAATGCTGAAGAACCTATGTTTCGCAACCGCGCGTGCGAAAGTCTTTCTTTGAAGGTCAGTATTGCGAAACCTTGCGTTTCTATATCTTGGTGGCAATCGATTTTGCAATCTTTCGGGGACCGAAGGTTTCTGGTGGATTTCGACATGTGCGCGCGACGACGCGCGCGTGCGCACTTCGTCGGTATTTGTTGTGAGAGACCCTTGGCAAATGATAGTTTTGGATTCAGTGTGCGCGCATAGTATTGTTTGCAGAGGATGGCGGGGGGGGGGGGTCGAACCCGGGATGGCTGGGATGGTACGAGTTTATATTTGGGATGGACGATGGGACACACATGCAAATTGTAGCACAACAAAATGTACCGATAAAGCCGGGAGGGGATCCTTTAGTTTTTGAAATCCGAATCCACCTTGCAGAGGTTGTTGTCGGCACTTCCGTTGTTCGTGCAGTAACCCACCTTCCCAGACCGGTGACACCTTGGCACTGCCTGGCGCATCTCTACGGCTGCTCGGCGTGCGCTTTCGCGCGCAAGCTCGCGCGCAGAGCGGTCAGCTGGTTTGGCACATCCTGCGCGGTCGCGATGGCGCCCGCGGCAGCGTTGATGATAGTGGCGATGGTGGTGGCGATGATGATGAAAACGGCCAGGCCAACCACGGAGCCGAGCCAGGTGACGACGATCCCGTGTCCCCCTCCGGGACATGCGAGTTTTCTTCACTTTTGCATCGCACAAAACTGCGCATGCAGGTTGGAAAACGGACGCCATCAGATACGACATCATTGCCAACCTACTATGCACGCGCCCTTGGTTGCAGCAGCCAGCGGCTTGACCTGACAGCATCCCACGTTGGTGACGAAGGTGATTGGCTGATTGTGGCAGCAATGACGGTGGGTGGCGATGACGAGATCGGCGGTGAGGGTTTGGAAATGCGCACGCACGGAAATTCAACAAACACGGCAGTGTTTTTGATCCAAAGCATTGTGTGGCTCATATGTTTTTCAGGAGGTCTACAATGACATGTTTTTTGACGGATTTCGACTAACCCGAGTGGTGGCGCGCGCGTGTGGCCCGCATGGTACAGCTTGATGCGGACTCGCGTATTTGGCGCATGCCAGGTCAACGCTGATGCACTGCGTCATGAGATGGGACTGCGGTTTCTGGAGCATCGTGTTAATCTCGTGTGTTTAGTACGTATGTTCAACAAGTTTGCGCGGGCTGGTTCGCGTGTGGGCTTTGTGTCAAATTTCGCAATGGACGTTTGATTCAAAGTTTTTTGAAATAAGCGGGCCTGCGCGCATAGTATTCATGTAATGGCATTCGGGGGTTGTCGATGCTCGGTTGGGCTGGGATGGTATGGTGGTATTTGGACCATGCAGGGTAGGGCAGAATCGTGGGCAATCTACGGTGTCCCAGGGGGGCCAGATGTCCCGGGGGGGGGGGAATGGTAGTTTCTATCTTTCGTTTGACAGGAGAACGTGTGTGGTGCGAGTTGTGGTTTGTAAAAAGGCCGCGCAACATATTTGGCGCAACAGCACTGGTGCAATAGATGTGGTGCAATGTGTGTGGTGCATGTCAGGACACAAAACAGGAACACCTTTTTTAACCCGCAGCGCGGAAGATGCAGTCCGCACGCGCGCTGGGGAGGGCCGGGACGCGGCATACGCTAATTGTCCGGCCGCAAGGTTGGCAGAACAAAAAAGGGAGGGGGCGGCAGAGGGGCGGCAGAGGGGAGGGAAAGCGCTCATGTGGCGGCATCCGCCGCGGAGCGGCTGGGGCGACCAGCCGGTGTTGCACCCTTGGCAGCGGGCGCGGGATGGCGTCGTGGGCACACCCAGGTACTCGGGCAGAGGCTGCAGTGCCAGAAGAGGGAGCGCGGTGACGTCGCAGCGAGGCAGAGGCAGTCCGCGCGCGCGTTCGGGCGGTCCGGGTGGCGGCGGACGCTCATGGTCCAGCGGCTGGATCGTGAGAAAAGCAAGGAGACGAACAAGGAAACCCGCATACGCATAAACTTTCGGAGCTCCGTCTGGAAAGCGGTCCTGGATCCCGTTTTGTTGGGCGGTTTTGGGGCCCATGGAGGACCCAGGGCGCCCGAAAGCGGCGAAAATATCCGGGACGGTTTTTTCTTTAAGAAATAATATAAACAAAAAAACATGCGAGCCAGGCAGTGCATTGCAGGCCATCCGTTTAGAGGTTTGGAGGTCATCCGAGGTTTCCTTGGCGTTTTCCATGCTGTTTGGCGACGGCTGGAACCTCCAGCCTCTGGGGGCCAGGGGGTGCTGGCGACCAAACCCCCAGGGACGCAAGTAAAATCGTAAAGGGCAGGCCGCAGAGACAAGGACGCAAGGGAACCTTAGAGAAGGCGCGCGTCCTCACTATGCGCGTCGACCGTAGCGGCAGCAAGCCATTGGCCCTTGAAAGAAAAACGCGTCCGAGCAGACTGGGACCTGGGCACCACACGAAATCCGGCAGCGCATTCCCGCAAACAAACCGGGGTGCGCGAGAGGGGTGGCTTCTCCTCAGAAGGCACGGGGGCTTCTCGGAAGCTTCCCCCGCGCCCCCAGAAACCCGCCCTGGAACCGAAGACCCAGCCCTCCTAACAAGGTGAGCCAAAGCAGAATCCAGACAACGTCGGACCAATGAATATCGGGAATCCCTGAGAACCACTTGGACGATGTCTCGGGCGCCGCGGCCGTTTCTGAGCGTTCGGAAACGCTCTGAGAGCATCCTGGGACGCTCTGGAACAGATTTATCTCGATTCTCGTCCCGTGTGACCTGCCCTCTTAGAACGCTGCTTTCCTGGCCCCACCCCCTGTTCTCAGCCAGCGGTCCTTCCACAGCGCCTTGGAGGCCGCCCAACAAAGATCCCAGCTTCGGCTTTCAACGGTCTTGCGTCCTCACCACCCGTCCTTATTATACGTTTTCACCGTACCTTTCCGTTGTTTTCCCCGTTTGGGGCCTCCTGGGGTGCCCTCGTCGCCACCGCTGGGTTCGCCTCGAGACTCTGGTCAGGATGCGCCCCAGGAGAGGTCCGGGGAGCAGCGGTATTGGTACCTTTTGGTTTCCCCAGGTTAGTAGTTATGATCGCTTGCTGCGTAACTTTTGGCCCATCACGCCAAAATGCCCAGGTCGATGACGAGAGGTTTCTTCTAAGTTTCTGCAGCCTGAGAAACCCTTGGGGCCGCTTGGAGTTCAATTGTAGCCTCTTAGGGGCTTGCTGGCAGTTTGCGGGGTCATCCTGGAGGGAAAGCATCGAAAACCCACTTCAGGTTCCCCCACTTGCCGCGTCTGGGCAGTTTCTGATATTCTTAGGAAAGAGAAGGCGAGTTCCTCCTCCTCCTCCTCGCTCCTCCTCCTCCCCCTCGCTCCTCCCCCTGCCCCTCTCCTCCTCCTCCTTCTCCTCCTCCTCCTCTTTCTTTGACGCTCATGTTTTGTCACGGGTGAGATGTTTGTCAAGAGTGGACATGTGATATTGTAGTGGCCTCCGGCCAGTGCCGCCGATCTGGGGCTCTCCTGATGCTAGTGTTGTTGAAATGGACGATGACGACGACAACGGACGACCAACGGTCGACGAGCGGGATAATTACGACGACGACCGACGAAGGAATTAATGACGACGAACCGACGACGACGACGACGACGACGACGACGACGACGACGACGACGACGACGACGACGACGACGACTGACGGCGAACGGCTGCCGACGGCCAACGACCGACGACTGGTGACGGCGACGGGTGGAAGGTTCTTCGTTCATCGCTTTCGCTTCCGAGCAATACCAAGTCAGGCCGTGCACCTCTGGCCTGGCGCCTCTTGGGGCCTCTTGGTTCTTGGGGCTTCTTGGGGGCCTCTCGGGGCCTCTTGGGGGCCTCTCGGGGTCCTCTTGGGGGCCTCTTGGGGACCTCTTGGGGGCCTCTGGGGGCCCCTTGGGGGCGCCTCGGGGGCATCTTGGGGGCTCTTGGGGTCATCTTGGGGTGGAGGACTAGAAGGGTCCGTTCGGGTTCATCCTCTTGAGGCTATCTTGGGGGCCTCTCGGGGTCGTCTTGGGGGGCCTCCAGGGCTATATTGGGGCCCTCCTCTTGGACCGTCTTCGGCGCTTCTAAGACGGAAAAGGCGATAATGTTAAAATGCTTCAAAACCAATTAGCAATTTTATTATTGTACCCTCGTAGGGGCCCTCTTGGGGGTCCTCTTGAAATCTCCTTGAGGCGTCTTGGAGGCCTCTTGGGCCGTCTTCAGGCCATCTTGGGCGTCCAGGAGCGCTCTTGGGCCGTTTCGGGCGCCTCCTGGACAGTTTTGGTGGCCTCCTGGGCCCCTTTCGGTCCGTCTTGGGGCGGTTTGGGATTCCCGGGGTGGGGGGGGTAGAGAAAGGGTGGACCCGATGATCCCCCCCCCCCCTCCCCCCCCTACCCCGGCAGAGCCCCCCCGGCCCCCCCCCCCAGCAGGGCTGAAGCTCAGGTTGTAGCTTTCTTAAACTCACACGCCGGATCGGCGGATTCATTAAGTCAAGAAAGGGCGGTGGCAACAAAGAAGCTTGCGTGTTGCCACGCGCGCAGCAGCCCGCGCAGGGTGCGCTCCGGCGCTTGCTGCGACCCTGACCCCTTGATCCTCTCCTCCTCCTCGTCCTCTTCGTCGTTTGTCCTCCTCCTCCTCCTCCTCCTCCTCCTCCTCGTCCTCCTCCTCCCCCTGCCCCTCTCCCTCCTTCGAAAACTCAGTGCTTCTCAATGTGTTTGGCTTTCTGGGCCAGACCCCAGGGCCTCCACAAGACGGCCCAAAGCAGGGCTCTGGTGACCATCTTGGGCAGTTAAGCAGGCGTAGGTGCCGACCGCAACGCCGATGCCTGTGCAAACGTACCCCTGGCATCCCCAGGGGCGTTCAACAGCGCGCACAGTTCGCACAATTCCCCGGCCGTCGTCAAGGTGTACGGCGGGAACAACCGATCGTAAGTCAGAGCTTGGGGAAATCTTGAGAATAGGGAGTAGACCGCAAAGCATGAAGAACGGCAGCACAGATTAAGGAGAGAGTTACTTCCAGGGCCTGGTGCCTTTCAGTCGCATCTGCAGTGCTCGCAGCTTGGACATCGAAGGGGCCCGAGGAAACTCCACTCGGTGCCTCGGCCAACCTCTTCCGAACTGCTTGAGCCACTGCGTATTACCCCCACCCCCAGGAAGAGTCGGGGACGTGGGGGTCGTCCTCGTTCTTCCCTCGAGCTTCGGCGACACTCTCCCCCCAGGAGGGGTGGGGGGGGACGAGGGGGGATGTAAGGGTGTAAAACCTATTCGACCAGCGTTGGGGGGGCGAGCCAGGGGCGGAAGATGTCCTCCTCCTCCTCTTCCTCCTCCCCCTGCCCCTCTCCCTCCCCTTAGTCCTCCTCCTCCTCCTCCTCCTCCTCCTCCTCCTCCTCCTCCACTGGACGTCCTTCGAAGACTCCTGTGCCCTGCCCTACCGCACGGCGAAGGGAATCAGCGCCGGGCTCGGTTTTGCTCCTCTGGTGGAGCTGCCGCAGACGAACTTCACGCAGCAGCAGGCTCCGCGACCCGGGGAGGGGGGGGGGAATGTCTATTGCCAGCTGGACGCACGTCCCTATGCCTCTGCCTGGCATCACCTTGCCTCGGTGCCGATCTCAGGGATTCCTCCCCAGTTTCTGAGGGCACATCCCTGAGACTGTCATCGCCTTTGGCCCGCCGAAAGAGATAGAGACAAGTACGAGGCAAGTTACAGTCAGCCCGCACAGGAAGGATGGGAACCTTTTCAAGGCTGCCCTTGCATCCGTGCCCCTTCGGCCCATCCTGAGCGACTTCCGCTGGCCAGCCTCGCTCGAACAACGTTAGCATGGCCCTCCAAGGCCCTTGCATCCTTCCCGCGCATCCTTATGCTGGTTGACTGTAGTCTGGGGGTCTAGGGGTGAGGACTGTCACGGGCGGCCTGGCCGATCCTTGGCAGGCCGACCTCTTCCGTGGCCACCCGCGCTGCCTCTTCGAGGGCGAGGGCCTCGCCACGGAAGAGGGGTCGGCTAGGCCACGCCTGATAGAGAGAGAGAGAGAAAGAGAGAGAGAGGGAGAGAGAGAGAGAGAGAGAGGACGAGGAGGGCGAGTCGGGGGCAAGTATAGAGGAGGATAGGCATCATGGAGGTTGTTGGGCGTCTTCGTCGGTTCCTCGAGGGTTTCCAGTCTCGGGATGCGTTCCAGCAGCTTCGCCTCGGCGCGGGCGCTCCGGGGGTGCTGGAATCGTCCCGAACGGCCGCTGGAGGCCAGAGTTATGACCCGAAAACCACCAGGGGATAGGCAGAGGGGGGGGGTACATCGACCCCTAATCGCCCATTGATCGCCGATAGGGGCACAGTAGCCCCAGCCTGCCCAGGAAGGTGCGGATTCACGATCGGGGGCCATCGCCGATGTATCGGCGATGAGTCGCCGAATCCAGGTCGGTGTTTCCCGTCCTGTGCCAGTCCCCCGGAGGAGGAGGAGGAGGAGGAGAGGGAGGAGGAGGAGGAGGAGGAGGAGGAGGAGGAGGAAGCACTTCGGCGATCATCCTGCAGTGCAGGGGCGACTTCGGGAAGCGCAGCGCGTTTTTCCCCGAAGTGTCGTACGCCTGCCGTGGTCACCGAGGCAGAGTGCACACGAGTCTTCGGCAATCTCTTCGAGCTGGTCGAAACCAGTCCCCAGCGTCTGCTCCGCACGTCCGTTCGGTGCAATCCCCATTTTCTCGACGGTTCCACCAGGGACCAAGTTCTGGATGACCGCGATCACTATCTCTGTCCGATGCTTCACCGGTTGTTTCCAAGGCGGTGCGCGGGTGGCTCTAGAAATCGCGGGGGTGATGGAGGCCAGGCAGGGGTGAACATGGTGGACGCGTGAGCCTGCAGGCTCACTTCGTGTCCAGACAGCCGATCGGCATTGGTTGCGAGCGTGTTCATGCCAGCCCACCCGCGTGCTCGCGTCTCACCCGTCAGCGATGTACAGTTGCTTTGTTGGGCAGCTTTCGCTGTGGCAATCAGGCTCTGGCTCGCCTCTCGCATCTTTGCAACCGTCGCGTCCTTCGGTGGAGCCCACGAGCTCCAGAAGTTGCAGACCAGAGCTTGCGGATGTCCCGCGCATGCTGCCAGGCAGGTTGCCAGACAGGTCCTGCGATCCTCATCTGCACATCGTCTTATCGGCTGGGCATGGTCGCTCGGCGCTTGGTCGCGCGTACTGGGCCCTCTTCTCGACAAATAAGTATTTATTGAGCAAGGATTGCCAAAGGCGTCTCAGGTTCAACGTAACGCTTAACATTAAAGTACATACAGAGCCTTCAAGCCATGGTTACTCTACCAAGTCGCTTGCCGTCTCTAGTCGTGGCCCGTTGGGAAGACAACGGTTGCGTCTGACCGTCTTTCCATGCAGCACTGCGCGCAGCAGCATCCCTGCGATCGAGCTCAGCCACCAGATCTGGACACAGTGGCGTGACCGAGGAAAGCTGGGACAAGTTTTCCATATCCGCGAAATGGCTTGAAGAAGTAGTGCGGAGCGTTCTTACGCGTACCGCCAGATTTCAGCACGTGTTCAATGCTTGAATACGGTCGGGGTCCAAGCCAAGAAACACCCTGCTTGCTTCCAGGGTGCCCTGGGTTTCTTCGGTTTCGATGGTTTTGCTTTTGGGAAGCTCGACGCTTCCACACCAAAAAACAATGGACGTTCTGGGGTCTGAGGGTTGGATTTCTTGTGGGAGGTCTCTTGTGGACTGGCCTCCACTGTGGCATACGCAATTGTGCAGCTAAACATGGTGCAAGCGTGTGCCCAGGTCGGTGTGTGAGGGGTTGGAGGGGGAAGGGGAGGGCGAGAGATGTGGAGGGATGTTTAGATCCGGAGGCATCGTGGGCAGCAGGCCCATGGGGTCCATGCTTTGACCTGTAGTTGGGGCCAGGAGGGGAGCGAGTGCCTGAAGGAGGAGTCGGATGATGGGCAAGGGAGGGCGGTGGAGGGGGGAAGGTTGAGGACGCAGCATCGAGGGTTGGATGGGGATGGCGGTGGCAGGTAGGGGTTCAGGATCTGAGGGGAGGAGAGCTTGGGGCAGGTGGAGGAGGCGGAGGAAGAGCCAGAGGAGGACCAGGAGGAGGAGGAAGAGGAGGAGGAGGAGGCGGAGGAGGAGGAGGAGGAGGAGGAGTAGGAGGAGGAGGCGGAGGAGCAGCAGGATGAGGAGGAGGCAAAGCAGCAGGAGGGAGGAGGGGACAGCGACAAGGAGGAGTCACAGGAGGAGGAGGGTGAGTCACAGGACGAGGATGAGGAGGAGGAGGAGAATGGAAGAGGAGGAGAAAGAGGAGGAGGAGGAGGAGGAGGAGGGAGGAGGAGGAGGAGGAGGAAGCTGCAGGCTGCAGGCCAGGGGCCGGCCAGGCTCTCCTCTACGAGGCGGAGAAGGCGAATTCCCACAAGATGGAGCCGGAGGTTCAGGGAGGGGGGGGTGCGGCTGCTCGCGTGGGCCGGGTGTCCGAGCCGAGCTCCCCCGAGACCTGCCTCGCGCTGAGAACACATCGCGAGGTCCTGGTGCAAGCCTCAAGACGGGGCTAGGATCGAAGGAGAAAAACGCCGTAGGCATAAACTTTTGGCGCTCCGCGGGGATATCTTGGATCCGCGCTGTGCCCCCTTGGCGGCGCCCCTGGCGATCTCCCCGCGCCAGGGAGGGGTGTCCAGCGCAGATCCAAGAAATCCGCGCGGAGCGCCAGAAGTTAGCGTTTATGGCGTCTCGTCTTCTATTTGACGAAGATGAATCCGTTCCAGTGCGTTCTGGCACGCTCTCAGAGCGTTCCGGAACGCTCTGAAAAGGCCGCGGCGCCCGAGACATCATCCAGAGTCGCCGGATCTCAGGGAGTCTCGATGTACCCGCACCCTCGATGTTATCTTCGTCCTGTCTTCGTCTTACCCTGCCCAGGCCCTCATCGCATCGAATAAGCCGTGACGTGGCGACACATCGGCTGCATTAGCATATGGCGTGAGGATCAAATTGCAGCTTTCTAGCGGCTAGTCTGTGCACCACACGGGGGAAGGGGGGAGTCGCCTGGGGAAAAGCTTCAGACCTCCCTTGGAGAGAGAGAGAGAGAGAGAGCGACGGAGAGATGCACATCGATATTGATAATGTATAAACACATTGACCTGAACAAATACATCTACATGTGAATGCACGTGTGCACGTATGTACGTATGTGTATGCACGTATGTACGTAGCTACGTATGCACGTATGTACGTATGTGTGCATGCATATCTGCATGCATGTATGTATGTGTGTGGTCCTTTTCCTATATTTTTATAAGCCCGGGCGGGGGGACCCCCCCCCCAAACAAAAAAAAAACGGACTCCCGGGATCCGGGGCTTTGGGACCCTCCAGACGGGCCTCGAAGCGGCCCCCCAGGACTCGCAGGGCGTTTTGCCAAGCCTTCCCAGCACAGCTAGGGCGATCAGGGAGGTCATTGGAGAAGTCCCAGAGACCCCCAAGACAGCACAAGAGCGCTCCAAGAATGACCGACGTGACCTCAAGATGGCCCAAGAGGTCTCCAGGATGGCCCCAAAGGCCTCCAAGAGCCCTTCCAAGAAGGCCCCAAGAGGCACAAATCATTGATTTTCTGATGGTTTTTCGTGAATTTTGGAGTTATCCTCTTTTCGGCTTCCCGACGCTCCAACACGGCAGTCTGCTGGGCGTCCGAAGCCGCCTGGGAGGCTCCAAAATCGCCCCACAGCCATCCGAAAGGGCTTCCAGGCAGTCCAACAGAGCCCCAAAACGGCACAACAGGGGTCAAAGATGGCCCGAAGAGAGCCCCATGGCGGCCCAAGACGGCCCCAAGACACCCTCCGAAGCATTCTAAATCGTGACCCGGTCGTTCAGGGGGACCGCGGTTGGAGGCAGGGTCGCCCGAGGAAGCCCCCAGAACCTCTAGAACACGCCCAGGAGGCCTCCAGAAGGCCTTAAGAAAGCCTGAAACTTTTGTGAGGTCCCCAGAGGCTCTCCAAGAGGAGCCTCCGCAAAAAGAGCTGAGGAGGATGGGGACAATGCGCAGGGTATGGCGAGAAAGGGGAAAAAGAAGCAGGGGGAAGGATAACGAATAACTTCATTTTAGCGGCGATGCTGGAAAAGGCAAGAAGGAGTTATCGCTAAATTGTCGGCTTGACCTTCCTGCCATTCCGCTTGCATACCAAACTTCAAGGACCAAGGTGCATGGCGCGAAGCGCCACTGCAGTCTTGTGTATATACACATACCTTTATCTGTATATATATATATATGTATGTATGTGTATATATATAAATGTACGTACGTACGTTTTTGATGTTCCAACCTCAACCTACTTTAGCTTTGGAAGAATTTCGATCTGGTGTTCACGTGTCGGGCCCTGAGAGACACTCGTCCGACACTGTTTCGACACTCATTCGACATGTTTCTGCGTTCTCGAAATTATTTCTGGGATGTGGCCCAACAGTACGATGGGAGCAACATGAACATACGTACGCAGAGATTCATGTATGTAGGTATGCATGTATGTGTGTAAGAGTGCGTGTATGGTTATGTGTGTGTATGTATGCACGCGTGCATGCCTGCATGCATGCATGCATGCATGCATGTGTATATGTGCACGGTACGTAAGTACGTATGTACATGTATGCATGTACGTATGAAGGTATGTATATACGTACGTACGTACGTATACGTGTGTGTATGTATGCATGTGCGTGTATGTGCGTATACGTGTGCATGCAAGCATGCATGCATGCATGCATGCAGGTATGTATGTGCGTACGTACGTGTGCACGTATGTACGTATGAACGTTTGTAAGGATTCACGTATGTACGTATGGATGTATGCGTTTACGCACGTATGTACGTATGTATGCATGTAAGCACACATGTTTGTATGTATATACGTATGTATAGGTGGATGGGTGGATGTGAGGATATGTTCACACTCCCATGCATACATGTGTGCAAGCATGTGATGTATACTGCATGTATATATAGATGTGTGTACGCATGCGCGCATGTACGTATGTACGCATGCACGTAGAGTTGTATGAATGTATAATGGATGTATGCATGCATGCATACATGTAAGCATGTACGTAGAACCGCATGTGTGCTTGCATGTGTGTATGCATGCATGCATGCATGTATGCATGTACGTTCGTAGTTACGCATCCGCGTATGCACGCATATATGCCTTTACGTGTGTACGTACGTACATAATTATGTACGTTTGCACGTATGTATATACATGTATGTATGCATGTATGACTGCATATATGTATGCGTGCGTTAATGTATGTGCGTATGTATTCATGCGTGCACGTGTGCATGCATGCATGCATGCATGCAATCATGTATGTGTGCGTGTATGCATGCATGCATGCGTATATGTATGTGTCTACGTATGTATGTACGTACATATGCACGTATGAATGTATGTATGTACGTTTGCATGCATGTATGCATGTATGTATGTATGTGTATGCATATCTGCATGCATGTGTATACGTATGTCTATCTCTACGTAACGCTGTATGCATGTATATATGCATGCATGCATGTATGTGCGCATGTATGGCTGTATACCTGCATGCTTGCATGCCTGCATGTATGTATATGCTGATGTACGTATGTAGGCATGCACGTATGCAGTCATCTACGCATGTTTGTATTAATGTGTGTCTGTATGCGTGCATATACGTAGAAGATGTATGTATGCATGCATGCATGCATGCCTGTCTGTATTTCTGGATGTATGGATGTATGAATGAATGTATGCACGTTTTTATGTGCAGTGAAACGGACAGCCCCCCGCTGGGCCATCGGTTTCAGTTTCGTGTTCGTGTAATGCGTGTGGCCAGGCGACGTTGCGTGGGAGGGCGAGAGGGATAAGTCATCACTTCGTAGGGCGCCTCCGGGCCAAACGACCGCCCGCCGGGTTGTCTGGAGGTGGCCGGGGTTGTCGTGGCGTAGTGTTTTGGAGGTGTCCAGTGGTGTCTCGTGATCTCCCTCGTTGTCCCCAGGTGGCCCGTGGTGTCCCGTGACGTGGTGTCCCCTGGTGTCCCGTGGTGTCCCGTCGGTGTCCCGTCGGTGTCCCGCAGTGAGATTGATAGTGAGATCGATCGTGAGACCGATAGTGAGACCGATAGTCAGATCGATACTGAGATCGCTAGTTTGATCGATAGTGAGAGGGATACTTAGATCGATAGTGAGATCGACAGTGAGATCGATAGTGCGATCGATAGTGAGATCGATTGAGTGAGATCGATAGTAAGGGAGAGGTAGTGAGATCGACAGTGAGATCCATCGGGTGAGACGTTTGTTCGTTTGTTCCTCCCCCCCGAACCTCCGCATCTCCAGAAGGGTGGTCGTTTTGGTCGGAGGTTTGGGGGGCGAGAGCGAAGCGGAACGGAGAGCCCCTCCCGGAATTCGGGTTCAGTTTCGGGTTCGTGTCGTGCGTGCAGGCGAGGCGAAGTTGCGCGGGCGGGCGAGAGGAATGACCATGCCGTGGCTCGGGTTAAGTCGGGCCTGTCCCTCTACAGGACGAGTACTCAAAAATACTAATACTCTGGGGATGGTTGTTAAATCATTGTCGTGCAATTGTGTAGATTGTTGGTCAATTGATATTTTTTCTTCCAAAATCTGCCTGCAGGAGGACATGCCCGACGTCAGGCTAGGGCGGGGCAAGGAGGCAAGCGACCGCCCCCTTTTGATGGCCCGGCGTCGCCGTAGGTGTCTCGCCGTCGGTGTCCCGTCGGTCGATTGGCATTTGTTCTTCTCTGGAGGGTTTCTCCAAAGGGCTTAGGCGACCCGTCCTCCTCCTCCTCTTCCTCCTCCTCCTCTCCTCCCTCCTCCACCTCCGCCCCCTCCACCTCCTCCTCTCCCTCCCCTTCCTCCTCCTCCTCCTCCTCGGGTCGCCTAAGTCCCCTGGGGAAACCGTGCAGACCGAGGTCGATAGTGAGATCGTGTGAGATCGATAGTGTGATCGATTGTGCGATCGATGGTGAGGTAGATGGAGTGAGATCGCTGGGTTCAGATAGAAAGTGAGATCGGCAGAGTTAGATTGATAGAAGGAGATCGATCGAGTGAGATCGATAGTAAAATCGACAGTGAGGTCGATAGTGAGAGTGGTAGCGAGATCAATAGTGAGGTCGGTGGTGGGATTAATTGAGTGATGAGTGGGTTCCGTCCCCCCGCACCCCACAGCCTCCTCACAACCCTGAAAGGTCTTTAGACCCCCCCCCCCAATATGGTGTAACTAATTATGTTCGGCGGCCTTCTTGAAGGACTGGTCCCACCAAGAGGAGGTCACTGATTTTTTTGTCTGCGGCATCCGCCGCGCAACAACGACGACGACAGCTAAGGCGCAGGAGGAGGAGAAGGAGAAAGAGGAAGGAGGAGGAGGACGCTTTAGGACCAGACCTATTCACCGCCGAGAGAAAAGGGAGGATTACCAGCACCCAATACCTTGTTCGGTTATCACCCGAAGGGTGGCCGTGTACTTGCATATGAATACTTGTTGCTATACCTATATACCTACCTATACGACCAACATTCGGATGATAAGGAGATTGTGGGGGGGGAGAAGGGGGGGAACCAACATCTGACTCAATCGATCTCACGATCACTATCGATCTCACTCAACGGGAAACCACGGGACACCACGGGACATTTGTCGATCTCAGTATCGATCCCATTATCGATCTCACTCAACGGGACACCACGGGACACAACGGGACACCACGGGACACCGCGGGACACCTCTTGATCTCACTATCGGTCTCATTATCGATCTCACGATCGATCCCACTCAACGGGACATCATATGACACCACGGGACACCTCAGGACATTTGTCGATCTCATTATCGATCTCACTATCGATTTCACTATCGATCTCACTCAACGGGACACTACGGGACACCATTGGACACCACGGGACATTTGTCGATCTCTTTATCGATCTCATTATCGTTCTCGCTTTTTGGGACACCACGGGACACCTACGGCGAATCACCGCCGCCCCCTGCCTTTTTGGAAGCGCCTATGTGACCGAACGTTGAGGCCAGACCTGCCAAGCTATCGGACCATGTGTTCCCCGAATCGGTTTGGGAAGCCCTCGGGGAACACGCGGGCATCTTGAAGGTCATCTTGGCCGTCTGGAGGCCATTTTGACCCTTTCGGGCCATCTTGGCGGACGTCTTCGAGGGCTCTTCGGCCGTCTTCGAGGCCATCCTGAGCGTCTTGGAGGCCTCTTGGGCCGTCTTGGGGGCCTCGTGGGGCCGTCTTGAGCCTCTTGGGCGATCTTTGGGGGCACTTGGGCGGTCTCGGGCCGTCGGAAGGCCGAAAGAAAAAGCAAATGCCGCAATCCTTCAACCACTCATGGGTAATCCATGATTTGGGCCTTTTCGGGCCTTCCTGGAGGCCCTCTTGGAGGCCTCTTGGGCCGTCTTGGGCCATATTGAGGCCATCTTCGGCCGTCTTGGTGGACCCCTGGCCCGTCTGACGCCTTCGGAAGCCGTTTGGGGGGTCTCTCTGGGCCGACTTGGGGCCCTCTTGGAATGCTCCAGGGCCGTCTTGGAGGCCATCTTGGGCGTCTTAAAGGCCTCCTGGGCCGTCTTGGGGGCCTCTTGGGGTCGTCTTGGGGGCCTCTTGGGCTGCTCTGGGGCCATCTTGGAGGCCTCTTGGGCGATCTTTGGGGGCTCATGGGCCGTATCGGGCCGTCGGAAGGCCGAAAAGAAGCAATTATCAAAATCCTTCAAATACCTAAGGAAACTACATGTTTTTAACTTTTTCCCCTGGCCTTCCTGGAGGCCTCTTGGAGGCCTCTTGGGCCGGCTTGGGCCAGCTTCGAGCCAACTTCGGCCATCTTGGTGGGCTCCTGCCATGTCTGACGCTGTCGGGGGCCATCTTGGGGCTGTCCTGGAGGTCCTCCTGGAGGCCTCTTGGGGCGCTTCGGGGCCGTCTTAGAGGCCATCTTGGGCGTCTTCGAGGCCTCTTGGCTCGTCCTGGGGCCCTCTCGTGGCCGTCTTGGGGGCCTCGTGGGCCGTCATGGGGCCATCTTGGAGGCCTCTTGGGCGATCTTGGGGCGACCTTTGGGGCCTCTTGGGCCGTCATGGGCCGTCGGAAAGCCAAAAGGGCGCAAATACCAAAATCCTTCAACAACCTTGAGAAAATCAATACTTTTGGCCTCTTGGGCCTTCCTGGGGGACCTCTTGGAGGCCTCTTGGGCCGTCTTGGAGGCCTCTTGGGAGCCTCTTGGGCCGTTTTGGGCCATCTTGAGGCCATCTTAGGCCGTCTTGGAGGCCTCTTGGGCCGTCTTGGAGGCATCTTGGGACCATCTTAGCCGTCTTGGAGGCCATCTTGGAGGCCATCTTGGAGCCGTCTGGAGCGCAAAAACCCTTCGCAACCACCTCTGGAAGATCTTTCGGCATCCTTCCGGGTGGCCGGCAGGACGCGCCGGAGCCCTAGGGGGAGTTCTTTTGGATAGTTCTTTTGGGCAGTTCTTTTGGAAAAAGAACTAAAACCAAAACCGAAAGGATCCAGCACGCCAGGCACCCTTGCGATGAATCGACAGGGGGCGGCGGATCGAAGACGCCTACGGCGAATCACCGCCGCCCCCTGCCTTTTTGGAAGCGCCTATGTGGCCGAACGTTGAGGCCAGAGCTGCCAAGCTGTCGGACTATGTGTTCCCCGAATCGGTTTGGGAAGCCTTCAGGGAACACGTAGGCATCTTGAAGGTCATCTTGGCCGTCTGGAGGCCATTTTGACCCTTTCGGGCAATCTTGGAGGACGTCTTCGAGGACTCTTCGGCCGTCTTGGAGGCCACCTTGAGCATCTTGGAGACCTCTTGGGCCGTCTTGGGGGCCTCGTGGGGCCGTCTTGAGCCTCTTGGGCCATCTTTGGGGGCACTGAGGCCGTCTCGGGCCGTCGGAAGGCCGAAGACAAGCAACTGCCACAATCCTTCAAAAACTCATAAGAAATTAAGAATGTTTGCCTTTTCGGGCCTTCCTGGAAGCCCTCTTGGAGGCCTCTTGGGCCGTCTTGGGCCATCTTAGTGCCATCTTCGGTCGTCTTGGTGGGCCCCTGGCCCGTCCGACGCCGTCGGAAGCCGTTCGAGGGGCCTCTCTGAGCCGACTTGGGGCCCTCTTGGAATGCTCCAGGGCCGTCTTGGAGGCCATCTTGGGCGTCTTAAAGGCCTCCTGGGCCGTCTTGGGGGCCTCTGGCCTCTTGTGCGATCTTTGGGCGATCTTTGGGGACTCTTGGGCAGTTTCGGGCCGGCGGAAGGCCGAAACGAAGCAAATTCCCAAAATCTTCAAAATCCTAGGGGATATCAGTGTTTTATGCCTTTTCTGGCCTTTCTGGAGGCCCTCTTGGAGGCCTCTTGGGCCGTCTTGGGCCAGCTTCGAGCAAACTTCGACCATTTGGGTGGGCTCCTGGCCCGTCTGACGCCGTCGGAAGCCGTTAGGGGGCCTTTCTGGGCCGACTTGGGGCCCTCTTGGGGTGCTCCAGGGCCGTCTTAGAGACCATCTTGGGCGTCTTGGAGGCCTCTTGGGTCGTCTTTGTGCCCTCTTGGGGCCGTCTTGGGGGCCTCTTGGGCAGTCCTGAGGCAATCTTGCAGGCCTCTTGGGCGCTGTGGGGGCGATCTTGTGGGCCTCTTGGGCCGTATTGGGTCGTCGGAAAGCCGAAATGCCAAAATCCTTCAAAAACGTAAGGACAATTAATGATTTTGGCCTCTCCGGACCCTTCTAGAGGACCTCTTGGAGGCCTTTGGGGCCATCTTGGAGGCCCTTGGAGGCCTCTTGGGCCGTCTTGGGCCGTCTTGGACTCTTGGGCCGTGTTGGAGGTCGTCTTGGACCATCTTGGGCGAACTTGGAGGCCATCTTGGACCAGCTTGGAGGCCATCTTGGGCCAACATGGCCATCTTGGAGGCCACCTTGAGCCGTCTTGGAGAATTGTTTCCGGACGTTGAGGTCGTTTGCGGTCCTGGGCCTCTAGGGGGCCTCCTTGGGCCTGCTGGGGGCCTTTGGGAGCGTCTTGGGAACCTCTTTGGCCGTCTTAGGGCTTTCCTGGCCCGTCTGACGCCGTCGGAAGCCGTCTTGGTGACCTCTGAACCGACTTGGGACCTTCTTGGGGCGCCTCAGGGCTGTCTTGGAGGCCATCTTGGGCGTCTTGGAGGCCGCTTGGGCCCTCTTGAGGCCCTCTTGGGGGCCTCTTGGGCTGTCATGGGGACATTTTGGAGGCCTCTTGGGCGGTCTTGGGGCGATCTTGGAGGCCTCTTGGTCCGTCTTGGGACGTCGGAGAGCTGAAAAGAAGAACATGCTAAAATCACCCAACAACTTAAAACAAATCAATGATGTTGGCCCTTTCGGGCCTTCCTGGAGGACATCTTGGAGGGCTCTTGGGCCGTCTTGGAGACCTCTTGCAGGCCTTTTGGGCCGTCGTAGACCATCTTGAGGCCATCTTGGGCCGACGTGGGTGCATCTTGGAGCCATCTTAGCTGTCTTTGAGGCCATCTTGGCTGTCTTGGAGGCATCTTGGAGGCCATCCTGGGCCATCTTGGCCGTCTTGGAGGCCATGTTGGGCCAACTTGGGGCAACAATGGCATTGACAGATGGATTTTCGGGAATCTCCCAGGACCCCGATGGGAGGCGCCGGAGCCCCAGGGGGAGTTATTTTGGACAAAGATCCAAAACCAAAACCGAGAAGGTCCAGCACGCCAGGCACCCCTGCGATGAATCGACAGGGAGCGGCGGATCGAAGACGCCTACGGCGAATCACCGCCGCCCCCTGCCTTTTTGGAAGCGCCTATGTGGCCGAACGTTGAGGCCAGACCTGCCAAGCTATCGGACCACGTGTTCCCCGAATCGGTTTGGAAAGCCTTCGGGGAACACGTGGGCATCTTGAAGGTCATCTTGGCCGTCTTGGAGGCCTCTTGGGCAAGCTTTGGGCGATCTTTGGGGCTTTTTGGGCCGTCTCGGGCCAGCTTCGAGCCAACTTCGGCCATCTTGGTGGGTTCCTGGCACGTCTGAAGCCGTCGGAAGCCGTTTGGGGGGCCTCTATGGGCCGACTTGGGGCCCGCTTGGAATGCTCCAGGGCCGTCTTGGAGGCCATCTTGGGCGTCTGGGAGGCCATCTTGGGCGTGTTGGAGGCCTCTTGGGCCCTCTTGGGGCCCTCTAGGGGCCATCTTGGAGGCCACTTGGGCCATCATGGGGCTCTCTTGGGGGCCTCTTGGGCGATCTTGGGGGCTTCTTGGGCCGTCTTGAGCCGTCGGAGAGCCGAAAAGGCGCAAATGCCAAAATCCTTCAAAAACCAATGGAAAATCAATGATTTTGGCCTCTTCGGACTCTCCTGGAGGACCTCTTGGAGGCCTCTTGGGCCGTCTGGGAGGCCTCTGGGTGGCCTCTTGGGCCGTCTTGGGCCGACTTGGACTCTCTTGGGCCGTTTTGGAGGCCGTCTTGGACCATCTCGGGCGGACTTGGAGGCCATCTTGGGCCATCGTCGCGATTTTTTGAGGATGTCCCGAGCGAAACGGCCGTTTTTGGGCAGTGAGAGATGGGTTTTCGGCAATTTGCGGGTGGCCGGCGGGACGGGCCGAAGCCCACTGGGGAGTTCTTTTAGAAAAAGAACCAAAACAAAACCTGAATCATCCAGCACGCCGTGCACCCCTGCAAGCAGGGGGCGGCGGATCGAAGACGCCTACGGCGAATCACCGCCGCCCCCTGCCTTTTTGGAAGCGCCTATGTGGCCGAACGTTGAGGCCAGACCTGCCAAGCTATCGGACCACGTGTTCCCCGAATCGGTTTGGAAAGCCTTCGGGGAACACGTGGGCATCTTGAAGGTCATCTTGGCCGTCTTGGAGGCCTCTTGGGCAAGCTTTGGGCGATCTTTGGGGCTTTTTGGGCCGTCTCGGGCCAGCTTCGAGCCAACTTCGGCCATCTTGGTGGGTTCCTGGCACGTCTGAAGCCGTCGGAAGCCGTTTGGGGGGCCTCTATGGGCCGACTTGGGGCCCGCTTGGAATGCTCCAGGGCCGTCTTGGAGGCCATCTTGGGCGTCTTGGAGGCCATCTTGGGCGTGTTGGAGGCCTCTTGGGCCCTCTTGGGGCCCTCTAGGGGCCATCTTGGAGGCCACTTGGGCCATCATGGGGCTCTCTTGGGGGCCTCTTGGGCGATCTTGGGGGCTTCTTGGGCCGTCTTGAGCCGTCGGAGAGCCGAAAAGGCGCAAATGCCAAAATCCTTCAAAAACCAATGGAAAATCAATGATTTTGGCCTCTTCGGACTCTCCTGGAGGACCTCTTGGAGGCCTCTTGGGCCGTCTGGGAGGCCTCTGGGGGGCCTCTTGGGCCGTCTTGGGCCGTCTTGGACTCTCTTGGGCCGTTTTGGAGGCCGTCTTGGACCATCTCGGGCGGACTTGGAGGCCATCTTGGGCCATCTTCGCGATTTTTTGAGGATGTCCCGAGCGAAACGGCAGTTTTTGGGCAGTGAGAGATGGGTTTTGGGCAATGCGCGGGTGGCCGGCGGGACGGGCCGAAGCCCACTGGGGAGTCCGCCGCCCCCTGCTTGCAGAGGTGCACGGCGTGCTGGACGTTTCGGGTTTTGGTTTTGGTTCTTTTTCTAAAAGAACTCCCCAGTGGGCTTCGGCCCGTCCCGCCGGCCACCCGCGCATTGCCCAAAACCCATCTCTCACTGCCCAAAAACGGCCGTTTCGCTCGGGCCATCCTCAAAAAATCGCGAAGATGGCCCAAGATGGCCTCCAAGTTAGCCCGAGATGGTCCAAGACGGCCTCCAAAACGGCCCAAGAGAGTCCAAGACGGCCCAAGACGGCCCAAGAGGCCCCCCAGAGGCCTCCCAGATGGCCCAAGAGGCCTCCAAGAGGTCCTCCAGGAGAGTCCGAAGAGGCCAAAATCATTGATTTTCCATTGGTTTTTGAAGGATTTTGGCATTTGCGCCTTTTCGGCTCTCCGACGGCTCAAGACGGCCCAAGAAGCCCCCAAGATCGCCCAAGAGGCCCCCAAGAGAGCCCCATGATGGCCCAAGTGGCCTCCAAGATGGCCCCTAGAGGGCGCCAAGAGGGCCCAAGAGGCCTCCAACACGCCCAAGATGGCCTCCCAGACGCCCAAGATGGCCTCCAAGACGGCCCTGGAGCATTCCAAGCGGGCCCCAAGTCGGCCCATAGAGGCCCCCCAAACGGCTTCCGACGGCTTCAGACGTGCCAGGAACCCACCAAGATGGCCGAAGTTGGCTCGAAGCTGGCCCGAGACGGCCCAAAAAGCCCCAAAGATCGCCCAAAGCTTGCCCAAGAGGCCTCCAAGACGGCCAAGATGACCTTCAAGATGCCCACGTGTTCCCCGAAGGCTTTCCAAACCGATTCGGGGAACACGTGGTCCGATAGCTTGGCAGGTCTGGCCTCAACGTTCGGCCACATAGGCGTTTCCAAAAAGGCAGGGGGCGGCGGTGATTCGCCGTAGGCGTCTTCGATTCTTTTAGAAAATGAACCAAAACCAAAACCTGAAACGTCCAGCGCGCCGTGCACCCCTGCAAGCAGGGGGCGGCGGATCGAAGACGCCTACGGCGAATCACCGCCGCCCCCTGCCTTTTTGGAAGCGCCTATGTGGCCGAACGTTGAGGCCAGACCTGCCAAGCTATCGGACCACGTGTTCCCCGAATCGGTTTGGAAAGCCTTCGGGGAACACGTGGGCATCTTGAAGGTCATCTTGGCCGTCTTGGAGGCCTCTTGGGCAAGCTTTGGGCGATCTTTGGGGCTTTTTGGGCCGTCTCGGGCCAGCTTCGAGCCAACTTCGGCCATCTTGGTGGGTTCCTGGCACGTCTGAAGCCGTCGGAAGCCGTTTGGGGGGCCTCTATGGGCCGACTTGGGGCCCGCTTGGAATGCTCCAGGGCCGTCTTGGAGGCCATCTTGGGCGTCTGGGAGGCCATCTTGGGCGTGTTGGAGGCCTCTTGGGCCCTCTTGGGGCCCTCGAGGGGCCATCTTGGAGGCCACTTGGGCCATCATGGGGCTCTCTTGGGGGCCTCTTGGGCGATCTTGGGGGCTTCTTGGGCCGTCTTGAGCCGTCGGAGAGCCGAAAAGGCGCAAATGCCAAAATCCTTCAAAAACCAAGGAAAATCAATGATTTTGGCCTCTTCGGACTCTCCTGGAGGACCTCTTGGAGGCCTCTTGGGCCGTCTGGGAGGCCTCTGGGGGGCCTCTTGGGCCGTCTTGGGCCGTCTTGGACTCTCTTGGGCCGTTTTGGAGGCCGTCTTGGACCATCTCGGGCGGACTTGGAGGCCATCTTGGGCCATCTTCGCGATTTTTTGAGGATGTCCCGAGCGAAACGGCCGTTTTTGGGGCATTGACAGACGGTTTTCGGAAATTCGCGGGTGGCCGGCGGGACGGGCCGAAGCCCATTGGGGAGTTCTTTTAGAAAAAGAACCAAAACCAAAACCTGAACGTCCAGCACGCCGTGCACCCCTGCAAGCAGGGGGCGGCGGATCGAAGACGCCTACGGCGAATCACCGCCGCCCCCTGCCTTTTTGGAAGCGCCTATGTGGCCGAACGTTGAGGCCAGACCTGCCAAGCTATCGGACCACGTGTTCCCCGAATCGGTTTGGAAAGCCTTCGGGGAACACGTGGGCATCTTGAAGGTCATCTTGGCCGTCTTGGAGGCCTCTTGGGCAAGCTTTGGGCGATCTTTGGGGCTTTTTGGGCCGTCTCGGGCCAGCTTCGAGCCAACTTCGGCCATCTTGGTGGGTTCCTGGCACGTCTGAAGCCGTCGGAAGCCGTTTGGGGGGCCTCTATGGGCCGACTTGGGGCCCGCTTGGAATGCTCCAGGGCCGTCTTGGAGGCCATCTTGGGCGTCTGGGAGGCCATCTTGGGCGTGTTGGAGGCCTCTTGGGCCCTCTTGGGGCCCTCTAGGGGCCATCTTGGAGGCCACTTGGGCCATCATGGGGCTCTCTTGGGGGCCTCTTGGGCGATCTTGGGGGCTTCTTGGGCCGTCTTGAGCCGTCGGAGAGCCGAAAAGGCGCAAATGCCAAAATCCTTCAAAAACCAAGGGAAAATCAATGATTTTGGCCTCTTCGGACTCTCCTGGAGGACCTCTTGGAGGCCTCTTGGGCCGTCTGGGAGGCCTCTGGGGGGCCTCTTGGGCCGTCTTGGGCCGTCTTGGACTCTCTTGGGCCGTTTTGGAGGCCGTCTTGGACCATCTCGGGCGGACTTGGAGGCCATCTTGGGCCATCTTCGCGATTTTTTGAGGATGTCCCGAGCGAAACGGCCGTTCTTGGAGGATTTTTTGCGGTCGTTGAGCACGTTTGGGGAAATTCCGGGTGGCCGGCGGGTTCTGCCGGAGCCCACTGGGAAGTTCTTTTGGAAAAAGAACCAAAACCAAAACCTGAAACGTCCAGCACGCCGTGCACCCCTGCAAGCAGGGGGCGGCGGATCTAGTGGCCTTCGGCCCATCCCGCCACCGGGCCTGGGTTGTGGGTCAGAGTTCTCAGGGATGCTGCTTCGGGTCTCTTCGGGGCGCTCTCGGGGGCCTCTTGGGAGCAGTCCTGGGGCCTCTCGGGAGCCTCGTGGGGGCCTCTTGGAAACCTCCTGGGGCCTCTTGGGAGTCTCTGAGGGCCTCTTCGGGGCCTCTTGGGGGCCTTCTTGGGGCCTCTTGGGGTCCTCGGGGCCGAGAGCTCGAAATGTTCGTTTGGGTTCCCAACCTGGGTCTCCTCTTGGGTTCGTCTGTGGGCCCTCTTGGGCCGTCCTGGGCGCCTTTTGGGCCGTTTGGGGCCTCTTAGGCCGTCTTGGGGCCCTCATGGGGTCCTGTGGGGCCGTCTTGGAGTGATCTGGGCTTCGTTGGCCGCCTCGGAGCGTTGGAAAGCCGAAAAGGCGAGCAGGTCAAAATTCTTCCAAGTCCATGAGAAATCTCTGAAGTTTGCCTCGAGGGTCCATCTTGGGACGCCTCTTGGAACACTCTTGGGAAGTCTTCGGGGCCTCTTGGGCCGTGTTGAGGCCATCTTGGGCGTGTTTGGGCACTCTTGGGCCTTCTCGGAGGCATCTTCGGCCCTCTTGGGTGCTTTTTGGGCCAATGTTTGGCCGGCTGCGTTGCCGGAGGACGCGCGCGACACGCCCGAGGAATCTCGGGTAATCCCAAGAAATCCCCAGAAATCCCAGGGAATCCCGGGGAATCTCTGGACATCCTCGGAAATCCTTGTACAATCGGTGGCCCGGGCCCTTGAAAACTTGTTAGAACCGTACATCTCTGAACTTTTCAGGGCTGCATGAGCCCTGGGGCACTCCACTACGTGCTGCAGGCAACGGTGGCAGATTTGTCTGACCTGTGTGTATATCTATATATATATATATATATATATATGCACGTAGATATGCAGACATACATACATGCACAGATGTGTGTAGAAAGTGGAGGGAGAGAGAGAGAGAGAGATGTATAGGGACAAGAGAGAGAGAGAGAGAGAAAAGAAAACAAAGAGCGAGATATAGAGAGAGAGAGGCAGAGAGAGAACGGGAGGGAGGGAGAGAGGAGGGATGGGGGGAAGTGAGGGAGGGATAGTGTGCATCACGTCCATTTCCCCATCATTATCTTGCCTCCAGGCCCCTCATCCTTCCTCCCTCTCCTCCCCCCTCCCCTCCCAGGCTCCATGCCCCCCTCCTCCCTCCTTTTTCCCTTCCCTTCTTCCCTCCCATCCCATCGCTATTCCCCTTCCACGTGGTCGAGGCGAATGGCTCCAGAAAGCTTGCATGGCTTGAGGCCGTTCGACCTTGACACCGATCGCATGGCAGCGTCTTATTTAGCCTTAGTTTACCTGTTATTACTGTCGCATCAGATCATATCAGGACTTAGCTTAGCTGGCAGCGTTTTTTTACTTACCATACAGTATCTTATTGTGCACCATATAGTTTCGTCTGCCAGTAAAGTACACTAGCTGGTCTTATCACGTCATAGATTTTGCCATCTCTCATCTACCAGTCTAGTCTGTTGTCTTCCTATGGTCGTATGTTAGACCATCGGGGTGCATTGTATCTCACACCGTATGACCCCATCTTATACAACCGTGTCTTATCCACGAGCGTCGTATAGTATAGTATCTGATCGTATCATATGTTACCACAGCTTGTTTTATCTTATAACGCCGTGTGCTGCATTATCTTAAATCAGCGTTTCATATATTACCTTATCATATATTGTATTATCGCTTCCTGCTTTTCCGCACCGACGAGAGGGCGCCAATGGGAGCAGGAGGGGCCCGGCGCGGCCGGCGGCGCGCGCCGTGCGCTCGCCTCCGCGAGGTCATGGAGTTGATCGACCACTTCGCCCTGAGCGACAGGCATCGAAGCAGAACGCAGTCGGCGGCGAGCGAGGGGGGAAGTGAGAGGAGGGGCGGGCAGTCTCCGAAGGTTCGGAAATCCCCCGGCCTTCCGAGACGTTTCTAAGTTCCCGCCGAAGACAGAGAAAATTTCTCAGAAGGCGCGAGGGCTTCTAAGAAGCCCCACCGCCGTCTGAGAAGGCCTTCTCCTTCTCGTTTCCCCCCCTCGCTCGACGCCGAAGCAGGGCATGGGCACAAGCCTTTGGGGTGACCGCGCGGCGATTTCCGTCCGGGCCTCCAAAATGGGGTCGGTGCAGGTGGGGTCGGAGGACCGCGCCGCATTTCCGATGCATCGGCGATGCGGCTCGATGTGGAGCCCGATGTTCTCCACGCCGGCATCGCGGATGCATCGCCGACGTCGCCGATGCATCGCCGATGCATCGGCGATACATCGGCGATACGGCGCAACCTTCTGACCCCATCTACTCGGACGACCCCATCTAGGAGGCCTGTATTCCTTGGCTCGGCACTGATTCCCTCCCTTGTCTGGCGCGCAGAGCGCGCCCAGGGCCCGTGGGGGGGTCAGCGCAGGCCCAAGAACTCCGCGCGGACCTCCGAACGTTTATGCTTTGCCGTCTGTGTTCTTCTAAGGCATGCGAGGATGCTCAACGAGCAGATGAAGAAACGCAACGATACCTTCGATGACCGGCAGGGTTGTTAGGTGGAGGAGAGGAGGGAGGGGGTGGAGGAGGAGGAGGTGGAGGAAAAGGGGGAAGAGAGGACAGAGGAGCAGGTCGTCCAGCGGCTTCGCGTAGAGCATGCTCGGTTTACTTTGACGACAGTCCAGGCAGTCATGTCAAGTACATAACGGAGGAGGAGGAGGAGGAGGAGGAGGTGGAGGGAGGAGGAGGAGGTGGAGGAGGAGGAGGAGGAGGAGGAGAGGAAGGAGGGAGGAGGGGAGGGACGAGAGAGAGGGAGGAGGGATGAAAGAGGAAGGAGAAGGGACGAAGGAGAGGAGAGCGGAGGAGGAGGGGAGAGAGGGAGGGAGGGAGGGAGGTAGGGAGGGAGGGAGGAGGAGGAGGGAGGGAGGGAGGGAGGGAGGGCGGGCGGGCGGGAGGGAGGGAGGGAGGGAGGGAGGGAGGAGGAGGAGGAGGAGGAGGAGGAGGAGAGATATGAAACCGCGCAAGTTCGAGTTCAGCCTTGCGGCTCACTTGACGGCGACAAGCGAAATCAGGGGCCTCAGCAAGTTTCTGGCTGAGTCATTTGAACAGGACTCAACAAATAGCAACAGCCCCTGTTTGAACTCCTCCAGATCAGCCTCATAGCAGAACAATCCGTACCTGCATCTTGCACAAACATGGGGGCCCGAAGACCATTGCTGATGCTGGCAACTGCTCAGAGGCGGCCCAACCGACCCCTAGTAAACCATCCCCTTCCGTGACGTCCCGCTCGCCTCGCCCTAGAACGCATGTATGCGGCCGGAGGGAAGCTCGAAAGGCGAGGATCACATGATTCCAGGCCTCTTAGATCGGGTCCGGTTAGATGAGGTCGGAGGATCGCGCCGCATCGTCGATGCATCGGCGATGCGGCTCGATGTCAAGCCCGATGTTCTCCACGCTGGCGTCGTCGAGGCATCGCCGATGCATAGCCGACGCATCGCCGATGCATCGGCGATGCATCGCCGATGTATCGGCGATGCGGCGCGATCCTCCTGCCCCATCTACTCCGACCTCATCTGGGATCGGCGGCGAGCGAGGGGGGGAAGTGAGAAGGGGCGGGCCTTCTCAGAAGGCTCGGAAGTCCCCCAGCCTTCTGAAACGTTTCCTAAGCCTTTCCCGAAGACAAAGAACACTTCTCAGAGGGCGCGAGGGCTTCTAAGAAGTCCCACCGCCTTCTGAGAAGGCCTTCTCCTTCTCATTTCCTCCCCCTCGCTCGCAGCCGAATCTTCTCCGACCAGATCTGGGAGGCCTCTAGTTTCAGAAGCCGGGCGACGGCTGGCAAACCCGTGGCTGCGAAAACGGAGCTCCGGGAAGTTGTTGTGTTTCCTTCCGGGAAGCGGCCCGTTTACCATTTCGTGCGCTGAGCTTGCTTCTGGGATTTCTTTCCTTCGGGAATGCCGTTTCGGTGGCCACGGATTTGCCAGCCCTCGCCCAGCTTCCGATAGATGCGGAAGGGGACGGTTAGCAAGGGTCGGGCGAAGAGAATTATGCACATGCACCGATCATGGCAAGGCCCATTTTTGACCCAGGATCGGTGCATATGCCTTCCTGGCCAAGGTAGGAGGGCGCATGCACCGATCCTGGGCTCAGGATGGGCCTGGCCAGAATCGGTGTATGTGCATAGTTCACTCTTTCGTGCGCTGAGCTTGCTTCCGGGATCTCTTCTCTTCCGGGAATACCGTTTCAGTAGCCACGGATTTGCCAGCCCTCGCCCAGCTTCCAGCAGTTGCGGAAGGGGACGGTTTGCAGGGGGTCGTGTTAAGGCCGCGCCCGACTTGTAGCCTTCGCCGTCGCAGATGCCAGGCCGAGGTGTGCCCGCGGGGGCCGCGGCCCAGCACGACGCGCCCGCGGGTCCTTCTGCATCGGAGGGCCCTGCAGCGCTGCCTCTGCCGCCCCCTGGGAGCAGCTGCTCTCGCCAGGGGTAACGAAAACTCAGGAGGTCTTCAGTCTTGAGGATCCCTCTCTCCCTCCCCCCTTTGTTCCTTTCGGCGGGGAACAAACTCCGCCCCTCTTCCTGCTCCTCCTCCTGATCCTCCTCTTCCTCCTCGTCCTCGTGGTTGCGCGGCGGGTGCAGCGGAGGAGGTGAGTACGGAGGGAGGGAGGAGGAGGACGAAAGAGGACCAGGAGGAAAAAAATGAAGACTAGGAGGAAGAAGAGGCGAAGCAGGTGGATAAACGACGGCAGAGGAGGAGGAGGAGGAGGAGGAGGAGGAGAGGAGGAGGAGGAGGAGGAGGAGGACGAGGAGGAGGAGGAGCAGGGGGAATTTGAAGAGGAGGAGAAGGAGGGAGAGGAGGAGGAGGAGGACGAGGAGGAGGAGGAGAAGGCCGAGGAGGAGAGAGGGAGAGGAGGTGGAGGAGGAGGGGGAGGAGGATGAGGAGGCGGAGGGGATGGGGGAGTGAAGATGATGACGACGATTACGACGATGTTGACGACGATAAGTATGACGATGATGATGATGCTGATGATGATGCTGATGATGATGATGCTGATGCTGCTGATGATGATGATGATGACGATGATGTTGCTGCTGCTGATGAGGATGAAGATGAGGAATCAGGATGACCATGAGGATGAGGATGAGGATGAGGATGATAAGATGAGAAGATGATGATGATGCTGATGATGCTGATGATGATGATGATGATGCTGATGATGATGATGCTGATGATGATGATGATGATGATGATGATGGTGGTGGTGGTGGTGGTGGTGGTGGTGGTGATGATGATGATGATGGTGGTGGTGGTGGTGGTGTGGTGATGATGCTGATGATGATGATGATGGTGGTGGTGGTGCTGATGATGATGATGCTGATGATGATGATGATGATGCTGCTGATGATGATGATGATTGATGATGATGATGATGATGGTGCGGAGGAGGAGGAGGAGGAGGAGGAGGAGGAGGAGCAGCAGGACAATAATGTGAGGAGGCAGAACAGGATTATGAGGAAGGTTGGGGAATGATGAGGGGGGAGAGGAGGAGGAGGGGGAGGAGGAGGTGGAGGAGAAGGAGGAGGAGGAGGAGGCCTGAGGAGGAGCAGGAGGAAGGATCATGAGGGAGGAGACGGGAGGAGGGAGAATAGCAGGAGGGCGTCAGGGGGTCCAAGGGAGGACGACCTCAAGGCCCTCTACGAGCTCCTGGGCAAGGCCAACAACCACGCGCAGAAGGCCCGGGTTTTCGTAGCCGGGATCGCGCCAGTCGGCTGGGGCCTCGCGGTTCGCGCTCCCCGCTTGCCATGCATTGCTTCGATCGTCGTCGTTCTCGTCGTCGCCATCGTCGTCGACGTCATTGACGCCTTGGCCGATGTCGTCGTTGTCGTCGTTGCCCGTGATTTCGTCGTCGTCGTCGTCGTCTTCGTCGTTGCAGGCGTCGTCGCACGCGGCCGCAGCGATCCCCTTCTCCGCAGAAAGGCATCGATACACCACCGGCCCAGGCATGGAGGGATTGTGCACCATACCAGGGCCAGTGCTGGCGGTGTATAGGAGGTTCTCCTGACTCGAGTCTTTTCGCTTCCATCCTCATTTCTCACTGGCACTGCCACTTCCTCCCCAGCCCCCCTTACCCTTCTCCCAGCCTTCTCCGAATCCAATGCTCAAATCCAGCCCACTTCTTTCATGGCGTGGTTGCGAGGAGGAAGCGTTTGGCTCATGAAGGCCGAGAGTCTGTCGTGGTTGGCATTTGGGCAGGCTGCGTGGTGCTGGGGTTGTTTAGATATTTCGAGCTTGTTGCTCGCCTTCGTTACTGAAGCATGTGCTGTTATGCAGTTCGTTGTTGCCTGTTGTTTACACTTGACATGTTGGTACTCTTTCGGTATGCTTTGCCACAAGTTCGTTCTAATGCTCGGCGTTCACGATGTACAGTAATCCGCATTCCGCCTTGTTCCTTCGTCCTCCTCCCTCCTCCCTCCTCTCGCAACTGCACTGCCGATTCCGTTGTCCAGGCCACAGTTCAGGTTGGCTTGTGCGATGTTGCTGGTTTGCATAGCGGCTTTTTGATTCGCGATGTGGTCGTGCCACCCTCGGCGTTTTGCGTGATCAAAAAAAGATGTTGTGTTGGTATGTTTGTTTCTCTGGATGTTAAAATGCATACTTGTTCGTAATGTTGGTTTCGGTAAGTGTTCCTTGATTTGCCGTCCTGGTGCTTTCAAGAGCGTACTCCATCCTGAGGGCTGACATTGGGGTTTGGAGCGGGGCCAGAGTGAGCCATGAAGAGGTCGAGAGGGGATTCGAATAATGAGGTGAGTTGGAGCAGGAGACGGCTGAGGAAGTGGAAGTGGAAGATCGAAGGATGAGGAGGGCGATTGACATGAGGATTAGCAGGAAGCATGAGGCACCACCTTCATTATTTGCAGTTTATGTTCTTTTGTGCATCGTGCCACTGTCTCACCTGGTCTATCCCGACGGTCGCAAATAACCATCTGGGGCGGTGGGTCTTGATGAAGACACGCGGCGGGACATGGGGGATGCCGGACAGTAGTGGAAGGCCATGGTCTGCGGATGGTGATGGTGGTGGCGATGTTGATGTTGCTATTGATGGGGCTTGGGATCTGGAGGACGAAACAGATATAGTCCTTATGGTGGTGATCATGATGATTAGGAGGAGGGAGGAAGAGGGGGAGTCGGAGGAGGTGGAGGGCGGGAAGGGGGGAGGTCCTCAAGAGCCTGACGACTTTTCGCCAGTCGACTCGTGATCAAGCTGGACAAATCGAGGTACATGCAGGTAAATCGAGGTACATCTGGGCAACAACATCCCGGTATATCCAGGTAGATCCGGGTAGATACACGGATCCCAAAGGACCCCTAGGGAAGATCGCGGTCGTTCCAGCGCGAGTCGAGGGACGGCGGGGGTCGTGAAGCCCTTCACGGGGAGGCGCCGCGCGCATTGTGCGGCCTGCGGGGAGCCAGTGGCGGGGAGAGTCGGCGCCACTCCAACATGATAATATCGTGTGTGCGTCCTCCCCCCCCCGGGAGAGACGAGCGCACCGAGACATCTTGTAGTATGGGCGTCGTGGTGGGCGGTTTCTGGCCACGCCGCTCGGGAAACGAGGTACTACAGGAGGGGAAGCCCGCCAAAGCGAGACAGCGAGGCCCGCGTGCAGCTCTCGCATTGTGCGCATATGCTGCCCAGGCGCCGTGCCGTAGGCTGGCGCATGGCTTCTGACTGGGAGGAGGAGGAGGAGGACGAGGAGGAGGAGGACGAGGAGGAGGAGTAGCAGGACGAGGAGGAGGAGGACGAGGAGGAGGAGGACGAGGAGAAGGAGGAGGAGTACGAGAAGGAGGACGAGGAGGAGACTGGGAACACAATCTGTATTCGGGTCGGACGTGCGCCTCCCCAAGAAGGACATATATATATAGTATGAGTATGTCTCCGTGCGTCCCAGAGAGAAGTCTGCGCTACGAGGGCCGGGGCGGGGAGCGAGGGCGGAGGGGGAGGAGGAGGGGGCGGAGGAGGAGGGGGTGGAGGAGGAGGAGGAGGAGGAGGAGGGAGGAGGAGGAGGAGGAGGAGGAGGAGGAGGAGGAGGAGGAGGAGGAGGAGGAGGAGGGGGAGAGAGGAGGAGGGGGAGGAGAAGGGTGGGGAGAAAGGGCAGAGGGGAGGGGATCGAGGGAGGGCAGGGCTCGGCGGGCCCCCGGGGCGGCCAGCCACGCCGCGCCTCCCGGACCTCCCGCCTCTCCCTTGCGCTCCTCCTCCGGGGCAGGGCCGGTGTGCATCTGCACATGTAGGTACACACGTATACCTGATTCCTCCCCGTGCTCCCTCCCAGGAGCGAGGAGGAGGAGGAGGAGGAGGAGGAGGAGGAGGAGGAGGAGGAGGGGTCGGAGGAGTGGACAGGCAGCGGGTAGTAGGAGGAGGATCTGTGCAACCGTTCGCTCCCACTCCCTCCCATCCACGTCCCACTCCCCCTTCCACTCATCCTTTCCTCGCTCCTCCCCGCTTGCTCGCTGCTGCTTCTTCCTCGCTCCTCCCCAGTCCTCCCTGGGGTCCTCCGCCATCCTCCCCTTCCTCCCCTCCCTCCCTCCTTCCTCCTCCCTCCCTCCTCCCTCCTCCTCCCTGTCCTTTATCCTCTTCCTTTCACTCCCACTCCATCCGTCCCCCTTGCACTCCTCTCTTCTCGCTTGTCCCCTCCCTCGCTTGCCCACTCCCTCCCTCCTCGCTCCTCCCCGCTTGCTCGCTACTTCCTTTTCCTCGCTGCTCCCCCATCTTCCCTCTTTCCTTCCCTTTCTCCACAATTGCATTGCGGCCGTGCGGGGCGTCGGACGGCGCCGGTTCTCTACGCTCACTGACCCTCAGTTCCCTTCAGCTACATTCAGTTCCATTCAGCTACACTCATTTTATCTCAGTTGCTCTTCGTTTTCCAAACTTGTTTTTCCTGTGCACCCAGTTTCTTTCAGTTACATTAAGTTTTTCCTGTATGCTCAGTTTCCCTCAGTTGCACTCAGTTTAGCTGTACAATCATTTTCCCGCAGGCACACCGAGTTTTTTACATACAGTTTCTCGCAGTTACACCCAGGTTCCTTGACTTGCATCCAGCTTCCTTTAGTTACACACGGTTCCCCCCAGTTGCATTCAGTTTGTCTGGTTCTAGATTCACTTCCCATTTGCGTCAGCGCAGACTGCAAGAAACTGCACATTCGGTGGAACAGGGAGCGCTCCGCTATTCACACCTTCCTCCTCTTCCTGTTGCAACAGACTGAGGGCGACTTAGTGTAATAGGGTCCGCCCCATGGCCTATGGTTTCATCTTCCTCCCGCCCACCGCTGAAGCCGGCGGGGGGGAGTGGGGGAACGCCTGGCTTTGCGAATAGAGAGGGTTTCAACGCAATGGAAGCGGTTGGGGGGAGAGGGGTATGACGTCAGACGTGGCGCAAGCACGCCTAGCTTGCCTCTTCCCCTATCCACTTCCCCCAACGAGGACCAGAGCGTGCACTGATAGTCGGCACGCTCGGCGTGCGCACGACACGCTGAGTTGACGGTTCACCCCCCATCTTCCTCTCCTTCTCCTCATCCGCCTACTCCTCCTCCTGCTCCTCGCGGCAGCCTCTGCAGACCTCTGCAGAGAGGGGGAGCAGGAGGAGGAGGAGGAGGTTCTCGAGGCCGGGGGATTGTGGAGTCGCTATGGGTTCCAGACGAGTTTTTACGATCTTTCACGTTGCTCCTCATCATTACCCTTACCATTACCATTTCCATTACCATTGTCATTGTCATTGCCACTACCACTACAACTACCACTACCACTACCCTTACCATTACCTTTACCATTACCATTCACATTCCCACTACCATCACCATTGCCATTGCCAGTACCAGTACAATTGCAATTGCCAGTCCATTCACACTACCGTTACCATTTCCAATACCATTACCATTACCATTACAGTTGCCATTGCCATTGCCATTGCCAGTACCATTACCTTTACCTTTACCTTTGCCTTTTACCTGTACCCTTGCCATTACAATTCCCATTTCCGTTACCACTACCACTACCATTTTCATTCCCATTCCCATCTCAATTCCCATTCCCATTCATATCACCATTACCATTACCATTTTGTTTTACCTTTATTTTTACCTGTGCCATTACCATTACCATGACCATTACAATGGCCATTACATTGCCATTCCCACTGCCATTGCCATTACCGTTGCCATTGTCATTGCCATTGCCATTGCCAGTCGCTACCCCGTTACCATTACCATTACCAGTACCAGTACCAGTACCATTACCACTACCACTGTCATTGCCATTGCCATTACCATTACCATTAGCCACTACCATGACCATTTCCATTACCGTTAGCATTACCAGTACCATTGCCATTGCCATTACCATTACCATTACCAATGCCATTACCGTTGCCATTACCATGACAATTCCCATTCCCATCACCATTGTCATTATTATTACCGTTACCAGTACCATTACCATTACCATTACCATTGCCATTACCATTACCATTACCATTACCACCACCATTTCCATTCCCGTTCCCGTTCCAATTACCATTACGGTTCCCATTCCCATCCCCATCCCCATTCCCATACACATGACCATTACCACTACCATTACCATTACTTTTACGATTACCATTACCATTACCATGACCATTACCATTACCATTGCCATGGCCATTGCCATTGCCATGGACATTACCATTGCCATTGCCATTGCCATTGCCATTACCATTACCATTACCGTTGTCATCACCATTGTCATTGCCATTGCCAGTCGCCACCCCGTTACCATTGCCATTACCATTACCGTTACCGTCACCATTACCATTACCAGTACCATTACCATTACCATTGTCATTACCATTACCATTGTGATTGCCATTGTCATTGCCATTCGCCACTACCATTACCATTGCCAGTACCATTACCATTCCCATTGCCAGTCCCAATGCCAGTACCATGACCATTTCCACTACCATTACCATTGCCATTGCCATTACCATGACCCTTACCTCTACCCCTACCTTTACCCTTACCATTCCCATTTCCGTTACCACTACCACTACCATTTCCATTCCCGTTCCCGTTCCCATTCCCATTCACATTCCCATTCCTGTTCCTGTTCCCATTCAGATTACCATTGCCATTGCCATGACCATTACCATTGCCATTGCCATTGCCCTTGCCATTGCACATCCCATTGCCATTGCCACTGCCAGTACCAGTACCGTTGCCATTGTCATTGTCATTGCCATTACCAGTCGCTACCCCGTTACCATTACCATTACCAGTACCATTACCATTACCATTGTCATTACCATTACCATTGTGATTGCCATTGTCATTGCCATTCGCCACTACCATTACCATTGCCAGTACCATTACCATTCCCATTGCCAGTCCCAATGCCAGTACCATGACCATTTCCACTACCATTACCATTGCCATTGCCATTACCATGACCCTTACCTCTACCCCTACCGTTACCCTTACCATTCCCATTTCCGTTACCACTACCATTACCATTTCCATTCTTGTTCCCGTTCCCATTCACATTCCCGTTCTTGTTACCATCCACATTACCATTGCCATTGCCATGACCATTACCATTTCCATTGCCATTGCCATTGCACATCCCATTGCAATTGCCATTGCAAGTACCAGTACTGTTGCCAGTGTCATTGTCATTGCCATTGCCAGTTGTTACCCCGTTACCATCACCATTACCGTTACCATTACCATTACCAGTACCATTTCCATTACTTTGTCATTACCATTACCATACCATTGCCATTGCCATTAGCCACTACCATTACCATTGCCATCACCCTTATCGTTACCATTACCATTACTTTTACGATTACCATTACCATTACCATTACCGCTGTCTTTACCATTACAATTCCCATTCTCATTCCCATTCCCATTCCCATCACACTTGCCATTACCATTACCACTTCCATTACCATTACCATTACCAGTGCCATTACCATTACCAGTGTCACTACCATTTCCATTTCCGTTCCCATTCCCATTCCCATGTCCATTACCATTACTTTTACCATTACCATTATCATTGCCATGGCCATTACCATTGCCATTGCCATTGCCATTGTCATTGTCATTCCCATTGCCATTGCCATTGTCATTGTCATTGCCATTGCCAGTCGCTACCCCGTTACCATTATGATTACCGTTCCCATTACCATTACCAGTACCATTACCATTACCCTTGTCATTACCATTACCATGGCCATTGCCATGGCCATTGACATTCGAGGATGTCAGTAGGAATCATTCAGTGGAGGGTTTCAGTAGGAATCCACATGTTGAGGATTTCAGTAGGAATCATTCAGTGGAAGGTTTCGATGGGAACACTTCTGTCAAGGATTTTACTATGAATCCTTCTTGTGGGGGCGTTCAATAGGAATCCTTCTGGGGGGGAGGGCAGATGAGGCCCCGTCGTATTCCTTGTTTTTCGCCGCCAACGCCCCCCCCAATATATATATATATATATACATATATATATAGATTTATGTATATGTATCAAAAAAAGCGAATCTCAAGTCCGACTTCTTGGGGGAGGGACACCAGGAGAAGAAAAAGGCAGAGAGGGAGGAGGAGGAGGAGGAGGAGGAGGAGGAGGAGGAGGAGTAGGAGGCGGAGGAAGAGGAGGAGGAGGAGGAGGAGGAGGAGGAGGAGGACGACACAGAGCAGAGTTTGCACAGAAACAGTCGCGAACTCAGCGCGAAAGCCTCGCGCGCGCGCTTTTGAACCCCTGCGACTCCACAATCCCCCGTTCTCGAGGAGGAGGAGTAGCGAGAGGAGGAGGAGGAGGAGGAGGAGGAGGAGGAGGAGGAGCAGGGGGAGGATGAGGGTGAAAGGGAGGGTGTCGAGGAGGGGGAGGAGGGGGACGAGGAGGGGGACGAGAAGGAGGAGGAGGAGGAGGACGAGGAGGACGAGGAGGATCCGCTTCTTCCTCCTCCCTCGTCGCTCCCTCCCGGCTGCTCGAGAGAAGGCCGACCTTCTCAGCATCAACATCCGCTGGATGGCCGAGGGTGTGTTCAACGGCATAGAGACGCCGAGCAGAGCCGTCGCGAAGGCCCGCAGAGGATCGAGGAGCAGGATCGAGAAGGAGGATCGATGATCGAAGAGGAGGGTTTTTGACAGCGAGCGCCAGCATGGAGAGAGGGAAGCAAGGCTGGCATGAGACTGCACAACAGCTCACACACACAAAACGGCTTGCACAACTCAACTCACACCAGATGGTTCGCACAATGTAGCTTACACAGCATAGCCACAAAGCTTCACAGCACATCGCTTGCACAGCATAGCTCACACCACGTAGCTCACACCGCAAAGCTTGCACAACATGCCTTGCATCTTGTAGCTTGCTTGCACCTCCACAGTTCAATGCCTCACTGCTTGGGTTCCACGCTGGCTAACATTTCCCGACGGTTCTTGGCAGACCGAGTAACTCTCGCTCCTTCTGCCCTCCGACCGCCCAAGATGTTTCAAGAGGCTTCCAAGACGGCCATTGCGGACCTTCAGAGGTCCCCAAGACGACCCAAAACCTTTTCAGGACGGCCGACGATGCCTTCCCCTTAGCCTCTTTGGCTAAAGCCCAGTGCTGCTATTGCTGGCTTGCACATTGCTTACCACCTGACATATGCATTTCTGTCTACCACTTGCGCAGGCAACTCGGTCCAGTTAGTGGGACGACAGCCCAGAGAGCGCCCTTGACCACGACACCGGTTGGGCTTGTTATCCATGGCGTACAAAGCCGCTCTTTATCTCAAGATTGGGCATTCAGGTGTGAACGCAACGGAGGAGTGTCTGCAGTGCTCTGGTCCTGCTACGGAGCGTGCGGTGCCGCGGCGTGCTCCGACGTATTCGTTGTTTTTGTGCTTCGGTCGGTGCGGGTCGTTTCGTGTACTGGTATAACTCGTACCAGTCCTGCAACATCGTGGTTGCATTTTGGGGCTCAAGAGACGGGCGTCAATGCAAACGGCGGTCAGTGAGAGTGCCAGATCCTGCAGAATCCTGCAGGGCCAGGGGCGCACTGATCCGGGCTTGGGTGCAGGATCCTGCAGGGTCCTGCAGGATGTTGCAGGATCATGCAAAGCCCGACTGACCCTGGTTTGGATTGACCAGGGTCAGCAGATCCCCGATACATCTACTTCGGGAGGCCTGCGCGGGCGGGCAGACCACACATGGGCAACCTCGGGAGGACGCAAGATCAGCATCGACATGTACCCGGGTGGTGGGACAGGCGCAGACGGAATGTGCAAGAAGTGCGGCAGTTATGATTGGGGCGAGAGTGGGGAAGAGCATGCTACGACTGGTTCCTCTGTGTGTTCCGATTTCTGGTCAAACGGAGACGATCATGGCGTGCCGATGGGATGAAGCAGAGGTACCATATTTTTAGAAGTCGGATCGTTCCACGGCCTTTCCGAAGCCGTACCCGACAGCCGTTCCGACGCCGTACCCGACGGTTTTGTTCGACGCTGCATCCGACGGCCTTCCCGACGCCCTACCCGACGGCTTTCCCGATGCCCTTCCCGACGCCCAGCCCGACGCCCAGCCCGACGTATCCTCAAAGTTGCCCGACGCTCATCCAACTTTCCCTCCTGCAGCTCCCATAGCGAGTGGAGCTGGAGCCGCGGTTGTTGGCATTGGCGACCAGCATTTGCAGAACATCCATGGTGAGCGGATCGAGATGACGAGGCCTGGCAAGTACGATTTGATTCATATTCCGCCTGGGAGCTTGTTGGAAACGCTATGCTTCGTGTCGAGGTTGAGGCACATCGATGGGGTGAGGAGTGTGAAGACGTACTTCAACCGATTCCATGCCGCCCATGTCCCCCACTCGCACCGCAGCAGCCCTGACGTCGCCACGACCGCTTGTTGGATCCAGGGCGCCGCCGGTCAAAAGAGTTTCGCCTCTTGTGCGGCCATCAGCTCTTTGTCTGGGATCTGCGACCTTTGCGCTGAGCGCGCGTTGTCAGAACCCGCAAGATCGTAAGCGAGTTTGCCAGGATTCTTCAGGTTGCGGCAGAAAGCGTCGCAAGCAAGACGATTATGATGAATTCTGATGTTCCCTGCTGTTCTTTCAGGGGCAACGATATGGGGGGATAGGCATAGGGGGGAATGCATCGACCCCCAATCGCCCATTGATCGCCGATAGGGGCCCGATAGCCCCACCCAGCCCAGGAAGGATTCACTACCGGGGGCCTACCGCCGATGTATCGGCGATGTATCGCCGATTCCAGGTCGATGCATCCCCCCTATGCCAGTCCCCCCTCTGTCGGGGCCCCTCATACTCGTGAGGCCAGCCTGTCGAGCGTCAGACCCCGAGAAGGTTTCAATGACGGTGGTCCCTTCGGTCAAGCTCCGCGTGCCGGCGAGGCCTTGCTTATGGGGTGGGCAGGCCGAGCCCGCCATCTCCCCTGCCTGCATGGACCAGAAATCCTCCTCCTCCTTCTGCGCCTCGTCCTCCTCCTCCTCCTCCTCCTCCCCCTCCTCCTCCTCCTCCTCCTCCTCCCCCTCCTCCTCCTCCTCCACCCACCCACCCACCCACCCACCCTCCCTCCCCCCCTCCCTCCCTCCCTCCTCCCTCCCTCCCTCCCTCCCTCCCTCCTCCTCCCTCCTCCTCCTCCTCCCCTCCTCCTCCCCTCCTTCCTCCTCCTCCCCCCCCTCCCGCCTCCTCCTCCTCCTGCTCCTTCTCCTCCTCGTTCCTCCCTCTCCTCCTCCTCCTCCTCCTCCTCCTCCTCCTCGTTCCCCCCTCCTCCTCCTCGTTTCCCCTCCTCCTCGTTCCCCCTCCTCCTCTCCTCCTCCTCCTCCTCCTCCTCTTCCTCCTCCTCCTCCTGGATGCCTTGCCCGAGGGGCGCGCAGGGGAAGACGGGCATGTGCAGCCTGCGTTTTCGAGATCCTTGAAGATCCCGAAGCAAGAGCGCCGGTCAGCGCCGAGGACTGGGACAGGACCTGCGCGGGCGCTGCGCAGTGGGAGGCGATATATGGGAAGCAGGGAGGAGGCAGGGGGCAGAAGGAGTTGGCAGGAGGGAGGAGGGAGGAGGAGCAGGAGGAGGAGGAGGAGGAGGAGCAAAAAGCGTTTTGTTCTCCCCCCCTTGACTGCGCCCCCCCCTTCAAGACAACTCCCAGCCTGTGGGTGTGGAGGCCTGCTCGGGTCCGTGCTTGTGGAGCTGGTCGTCGACCTCGTCGTCGTCGTCGTCGTCTTCGCCGCCGTCGTCGTGTCCGCCGTGGTCGTCGCTCTCGTCGCGGGCGCCGCCGCCGCCGGCGCCGCCGTCGTCGCTGTCGTCGTCGTCGTCGTCGTCGTCGTCGCGGTCGCAGTGCTCCGCCACCTCCACTTCCTCCTCCTGATCCTCCTCCTCCTCCTCCTCCTCCTCCTCCTCCTCCTCCCTCCCTTCGTGCTCCCGTCCCTCGGTTGCACGACCAGGCCTGGCGCTGGTCCTCCTCCCTCTCCTCCTCCCTCCCTCCCGAGGCGATGCGGAAGTTCAAGCTGGACGGGCCGTCGTGCTGCAAGCTGGCGGAGGCCCCGGCGGCTCGCCGCGCCCAGGAGTGGGGCGGGCCAGGGCCGCGGGGCCCAGCCGACCGAGAGGTCCCATGGGTCAGGAAGGAAAAAACACAAAGACACAATTAATCGTCGATCCCCAGAAAATATGGGAAAATATGGGAAGTGGGGGGGAAGACGAAAACCCAGAACATGTGTAAAAATATGGGGAATCTGGTTATTTGTGTGTATTTATTTGTGTGTCCCAGGGCCCCTTCAGCTGTGCTGGCCTGCCCGGCTCGCCGCGGACCTCGTGGTGCTCAGAAGGCGCGTGCGCTTACTATCGTCATTGTTGTGATTTGTATGATCATTATCAGTCGTGTTCTTAGTAGTATACTTATTATTTGTTCTATTGCACGTCTTCTTATGCTTTCGATTGTGACAGCATTAGATTAGCATCATCCCTAAGATTATGCTAAGTGTGATTATGATTCGTGTTATTCTGGATTGCACATGCAGCAGTGTTACGCTATTTGAAATGCGCCCCACTTGCCCCACTTGCCCCACTTGCCTCACTTGCCCCCACTTGCCCCACTTGCCCCACTTGCCCCACTTGCCCAAGTGGGGCAAGCGGGGCAAGTGGGGCAAGTGGGCCAGGGCAAGTGGGCCTCCTCATTTCCGCAATGGAGAGCGGGCGGGCGGGGCAAGTGGGGCAAGTGAGGCAAGTGGGGCAAGTGGGGGGAGAAGGAGTAGGGGAGGAGGGGAGGAGGAGGGGGAGGAGGGAAAAAGAAGAAAGCAGTCAGTCAGCTAGAGGGCGCAGTGCATCCTGACTCCCGCGTGCCAGTCAGAGGGATTCTGTAGCAGAGCTAATAGCGTGGCAGGGTCGTTGCCCGCCAGTGGTAGGGACTCGCCCGCCCAGGCGAGTTTAGGTGACCAAGGAAGTGTGGAAGCAAAGGAGGGGACATCCGAACCGAGCGAAGGAGGGAGGAGGAGAACGAGGAAAATGGATGGATGGATGGATGGACGGATGAGGGAGTGGGGAGAAGGATGATGAATAGGAGGAGGAGGAGGAGGAGGAGGAGGAGGATAAGGAGGAGGCAATGAGCGAGCCGAATAACCAGAAGCCTCTTGAACGCCTTTTCGGAGTCTCCTCGAATGTCACTTGGAAGTTGTTCGGACGCCCCTTGAGGCGTTTTGGGAGTCTCTTGGCGGTCCAGGGGGGCTCTTGGGCGTCTTGGGTGCCTCGGGGGGGCCGCTTGGGGTCCTTTTGCGGGCCTCTCGGGGGCCTCTTGGGAGCCTTTTGAAAGCCTCTTGGGGGCCTCTTGGGAGCCTTTTGGAAGCCTCCTGGGGGCGTCTTGGTGCCATCTGGGGGCCTCTTGGGGCTTACTGGGCGCCTCTTGGGGCCATCTTTGAGGAGATCGATCAAAAAAGAGGGGCTCTCCAATTAGCGCTGCCACTCGGGAGCACCGAAACTCGCCTCCTGGACCCTTTTTGGGGCGCTCTTGATCGTTCTTGGGCCGTATTGAGGCTGTCTTGGGCCTCTCTTGGGGTCCTATTGGGCCATCCTGGAACAATCTTGAAGCCTCGGATGGCCATCGGAAGCGAAAAGGCGAAAAGGCAGAACTCATTGATTTTCTCGTGGTTTTCGAAGGGTTTGGACTTCTTGGGGGCCTCCTTGGAGGTTTCGAAGGCCTCTTGGAGCCGTCTTGGAACGTTCTTGGGGCCTCTTGGAGCATCTTGGGAGCCATCTTGAGGCATCTTCGGCTATCTTGAGCAATCTTGGAGGCCGTCTTGGGCTCTGAGGCGCTCTGGAAGCCGTCTTGGGCCATCTTGGACGCCCTGACCGCTCGCCCCCCCCCCGTCCAGGTCCAGAGGAGGGGGTAAGGGGGAGGGGAAAACCCCTCCCCGAAGAGGAAAAGGGGGTTGGAAGATGAAACTCCGTAGACCTCCTACGCCCAGAGGGCTGGTGGGGTTCCCAAAGAGAGCCTGGACCCCCGATCCAGTTTTCAACATGAATTCTTCGGAGGCTAGCTTTGCATTGGGAAAACGCATAGGATCCAGCCCGCCCCCGGCGATTCAAAACATGACTAAAACATGAAATATGCATTATTCATATTTCTGGGAGCGAGCATGATTCGTTGTTTTTTCCATATGAAAACCGTGTCGGGGAAAGGTATGTTGAAAACTCGGCGGTTTCCTTGGGGACCTCCAGAGGGATTTGGGGGTATTCGGGCTCCCCCTTCGAGGGCGCGTGTGGGCTCCCGGGTGGGCTCTGGATGTTTTCGTGGGAGCACGTGGACCTGCGACAAAGCCCCTAGGAGGCACGTTGTCCGAGACGCGCCAAGAGGCGCGCCTGAGAGTGGGGATCCTCGCCCGCACCACTTGACCCCACTTGCCCCACTTGCCCCACTTGCTTCGGGTCCCGCGCGGGTCGGGGGCAAGTGGGGCAAGTGGGGCAAGTGGGGCAAGTGGGGCCAATTGAGCAAGTGGGGCAAGTGGGGCAAGTGGGCAGATTTCAAATAGCAAACACCGCAGCATGTCCTCTCTTATTCTGGATGTTCTTCTTATTAGAAGTCTTAAAATTTGTAATTTTATTGATCAATATTACCACAGATTGACACATAATAGGAACATAGTAATGCTTCGCGTCTGCAGGAGGATGAAGGAATGTAGGCGGGAGAGGGGCGAGGACGAGCTAGGAGCGTTCGCGCCACATCTGGCGTCCGACCCCTCCTCCCAATCCCCTGCCACTGGGCAGAGCGTGGCCCCCCCCCCCGCTCTATGCGCATACTACCCCGGGCGTGTTGGAAGGAAGGCCTGGGTCCCGACGGGGCAGGCGCCGCACAGCACAGCAAGGCCCAGCATGGCGTCGGTATTTCTGATTATTGTTCGGCTAGTTGTCATTTGTCTCTCAAAACCCGCCTGTGGGAGGATATGCCCGACCTAAGCGTAGCATGGCATAGGTTGGCGTGGCATTACGCAGCCAGGCATTGCATCCTACAGCATTGCGTAGCAAGGCATGGCATCGGAAAGCTGCGAATCATGCAGCATCGCATCATATTGCGTGCCGTGGCGTGGCGACAAGCTAGTATGGCCTGGCATGGCGTAGCCAAGCATTACATACCACATTGACATGACGCCAGCTTAGCTAAGACTGGATGTCGCATAAATAGTAAAACGGACGGGCATCACAGAGAGGACATGACGCCAGCGATGCAGCGGGAGCGCTTCTGAGAGGAGTTAGACCAACGCTACAGTAGGGACACCATTGGAAAAGGACCCGAAACGCGGGAATGAGGTCAGCGTTTCCGCGGGATTTCGAAAGGGTGGTAAACGCTCATCTTGGAACACGCATGGTACAGAAACGACACGTGGTTTGGAACCCTGCGTGTAAAACGCAATACGCGTATGGGGGCGCGACGCTCCCAACACGTCCTCGGGGGAAGCATACCAGCAGTATACACAATGTGCACTTGCTGAGGAGGAGGAGGAGGAGGAGGAGGGGCAGGCGGAGGGGGAG
The DNA here is from genome assembly GCA_963575745.1 of Prorocentrum cordatum. Lineage (NCBI taxonomy): Eukaryota > Dinophyceae > Prorocentrales > Prorocentraceae > Prorocentrum > Prorocentrum cordatum. The sequence continues at coordinate 257,050 of CAUYUJ010015253.1, forward strand.
GAGGAGGAGAACGAGGACGAGGAAGAGGAAGACACGGAGGAAGAGGAGGAGGAAGAGGAGGATGAGGAAGTAGAGGAGGGAGTGGAGCAGGAGGAGGATGAGGAGGAGGAGGAGGAGGAGGAGGAGGAGGAGGAGTCGAGATCATCGAAGTTTCGGTCGGCACATCTTGCAGCCTAAGAGCGTAAGAGTTGGATGAGCTGGAAGAGGAGGAATACTTGCTTGAGGAGTTGGACGAGTTGGGGGAGGAAGAGTTGGATGCTGGAGGTTGGAGTCAGTTAATGTGATGCTGATGCTGATGCTGATGCTGGTGCTGGTGCTGGTGCTGGTGCTGGTGCTGATGATGAGAAGGATGAGCATGATAATGAGCATTTTGGGGAGGACAACCTAGGAGGAGGGAGTAGGAGGAGGGGGAGCGCTCCGCTCCCATGGCGGCTTCAGGCTTCCAGCCCCAACGGTTCTCGCAGGAAGACTGAAGGATGGCATGCACAAACTTGCTTCCCCTGTGCGCGCGTGCGTAGTCCGTGCAGAACCCCAGTGTAGTCTCCCTAGTGGTTCCCACGGGATGCCCACATGTGGTGCTTCCCGTTGCGCCGATGCCGGTGCGCCCCCCGCCCCCAGCATTGCGGAGCATCCGCAATTCGGACAGGATTTCTGCAGGGAGGGAAGCTGGGATTTCAGCTCCCTTGGGGCAGGCCTTTGGCAGGCTGTCTCGGCAGGCTGTCTTCACCTTGCTCCTCCTCCTCCTCTTTCTCCTCTTCTTTCTCCTCCTCCTCCTCCTCCTCCTCGACAGCAGGCCCCGACGCGAAGTGACAGATTACGAAGTGACCTTAGCCAGGTGCCGAAGAAGACTCAGTAACGAGGCGATGGGCTCGTGTAGTCGACTCAGTGGGGATCCGAGGCTGGTTCAGGTTCAGGCTGCTCCTCCTCCTCCTCCTCGTCCTGGGCGAAGGCAGCGTGTCTGCCGGGGCCGCGAGTGGCGCAGTTCCAGGCTGGCGGGCGCAGTGAAAGCCTCCCGCCACGCCCGCTGCGCCCAGGCGCTGGAGGGCCGGACGGACCCCGAGGAGGACATGAGGAAGATCAACACCCATTTGGAGCGCTCTAACAAGCCGTCCTCCCTGTGCATGATGATGCTGAAGGACTCTCGGCTTCTTGCGCTCCATCTTCAGGCTCTGCCAAGTCAATTTGAGGGGGAACGAGGGCTCGGGTGCCAAGCCACGGCGGCCTGCCGCTATTGAGCTCCAGCACTTCGGGAGTAGCCTCAGTCCCAAGTGCTGTCTCCGCGGTAGGGGATGAAGAGTCAGCCCCTCTTGCTCTTCTTCCTCCTGATGTTGTTGCTCCTCCTCCCCCATCCGCCCGCTCGCCCACCTCCCAGAAGTTCCTCACTGCGGCATGCCGTTGGGGCATCGGATGAGGGATCCCCACCCCTACGGAGGAGAGGTAAAGCCCCCCTTGCGGAGAAGGAGTAGTTACTCCAGGCATGCTCCTCGCGTCGCGATGCAGCCACTTGTTGACCCCGTGTGCCTGGATTCACGTGTTGACAATTAGCCCTTGAACGTATGCCCACCTGCGGATCCGGAGGTTCAAATTTCACCAGGGCCCCCTTGGGCATCTTCTTGAGCGGGGACCACCTCCAGGTTCCAGCAAGCAGCACTCGAACTTACATCGCGCCCTCCAAGAGGCGAGGCGCGAGTGGTTGTCCGTCTTGGGATGAATCGTGATTTGGATGCAGACCTGCAGGCGCGCAAGAACTATTGCTAGGGTTCGGCAGCCTCTGAGGAAATCGGCTGAGGCAAGGGCCAGGAGCAACAGGGCGCGAGGCCTCATCGTCGAGCGCTGGGGACATTGGCGCTGATCAGCTGATCAGCTCTGTCTCTTCTCGACCACATCGTGTCCCTCACTGTTTGTTCTCATCCTCCTGCTGATGCTGATAGTTCCTTCTCCTCATGCTTCTCCCCCCTCCCTTCCTTCTCCTCTCAACTCGTCGTCCTCCTCCTCCCCTTGCCTCATGCTTATCTTCTCCCCCGTTCTCATCCTTCCTCCCTTTTTTTACCAATTCCGCCGTTCCCTCCTCTGCCTCTTCCTCTCTCCTCCGACCTGTCGCGCCCGTCTCTTTCCCTATCACCTCCCATCTCCCCAGCTCCGACTCCCCTCCCCCTTCCCTCCCCGCCATGGGCTGACGACACGTGGTGCAAAGTGGAGGAGAGCGTGATGCCTTTGCCTCTCAGGTGTTCCCCTCCTCCCACGCCTGGTTGGCCCTACCCGTCCCCTTGCCCCCAGGCTCGCAGGTTTTCCTGCATGAGGATGCGGAGGAAGACTGGTGGGGGAGGAGGAGAATGATGTTGCTGATGATGATAAGGATGATGCTGATGATGGTGCTGATGATGATGATGACGATGATGATGACGATGACGATGACGATGACGATGACGATGATGACGACGATGTTGATGATGATGCTGATGATGCTGATGCTGATGCTGATGCTGATGCTGGTGCTGCTGCAGATGAGGACGATAAGGATGATGCTGATGATGATGCTGATGATGATGATGACCATGATGATGATGATGATGATGATGATGATGATGATGATGTGGATGTGGATGAGGATGAGGATGAGGATGAGGATGAGGATGAGGATGATTATGATGCTGTTGATGCTGCTGCTGCTGATGCTGATGATACTGCTGATGATAGTACTGATGATGACGATGATGATCATGATCATGATTATGATGATGAGTGATGATGATGATGGTGATGATGCTGATAAGGATGATAATAATGATGATGATGATGATGATGATGATGCTGATGATGATGATGATGATGATGATGATGATGATGCGGCTGATGATGATGATGATGATGATGATGATGATGATGATGATGATGATGATGATGATGATGATGATGATGATGATGATGCGGCTGATGATGATGATGATGATGATGAGGAGGAGGAGGAGGAGGAGGAGGCGGAGGAGGAGGAGGAGGAGCACCTCACTTTGCAGACTCTTCCTGCGTCCCCGCCGCGGGCCGCCCGCTTCCCTGTGGGGCCCGAAGACCCTGAAAGCGGGCGACCCCATCGAGGAGTGCACCAAGGCCGCTGCGCCGCCGCGTCGCGCTTCTCGCGGGCGCCGCTCGCCTCCCTTGCCCTCCCCGCGTCCCTCCTTCCCTCTCTCCCTCCCCCTCCCCCTCCCTCCCCCTCTCCCCCCCCTCTCTCTTCCCGCCCTCCCCCCCCTCCCTCCCTCCCTCTCTTCCCGCTCAGCCCGCTCCGCCGCAAAGCTTGCCTTAAGGCGGGGACTATTCAGAAATGGTCCAAATATAGTCTGGGGACGATTTTGTGAGTATTTTTGCTAAGTATGTTTTTTGACCACTTGTTATTTTTCATCCAAAATCACACTGTAGGGGGACGTGCACGACCTAACCGTCGGCCGCGGCCGCGGTTCTCGCCCCGACGACTTCAGCGAGTGGCGCCCCGGGCTGGCCGCACCGAGCGCGCTGCCCAAAGTCGAAGCAGAAAGGTGGCACAAGCAGAAGTTTTTGGCGCTCCGCACAGACTTTTTGCATCCGCGCTGGGCCCCCCCCCCCCGGCGGCGCCTCTGGCACCGCCCCTGGCTCTCCGCGCGTCAGGGAGGGGGGTCTAGCAAATCCGCGCGGAGCGCCAAAAGTTAATACTTATGCCGCTCTTTCTCCTTCTACCACAGGTCCGCGCGGGCGCACTGGACCACCCAGGGGGGAGGCAGCCCACTGGCATCTTCATCGTCCCCGAAGGTGGTTCCTGGGGGGGAGATTCCAGGCGGACTGCATCCCTTGTCGCCGTGGCTGGATTCGGTGACTCCTCGCTTCTGGTCGGTCTTCCTTCCGCCCATGTCCAGGGTGCCAATGGGGGACACGGCCATCCCCTCCATCTCCACGCTGCACTTCGTCCCCAGACCCCCGAAGTCATGTTTTTGTTCACGACGTCGACCCTCAGAGGTCTCGACCCAGCCCCCTGGACCGGTCTTCCATTCTGAGTCGTGACCCCCCTGGCGGCGCCTCCGGCGCCGCCCCTGGCGCGCTCCGCGCGCCAGGGAGGGGGGAAGGCTTCTCAGAGAGGCACCCCTGCTTCTTTCAGGGGAGCGTAAGACCTGGGTTTGCCAGGACTCGGGTTCGCCATCGTTTTTTGACGACCGCGACTCGGATTTTGACGAGGAGGAGTTTCGTGGGATGTCTGCAGCGGGAGGCCTCGTCAAAATGCAGGCTCGGCCTCGTCATTTTTTTGACGACCTCGTCGGGGATTTCCGAGTCTTCTGTACCCAGGTCTTACGTCCCCCTGATTCTTGGAAGGAGCCATGGCCACGGGGGAAGCGGGCCTCGAGGGACACGGGCCCCGAGATGCCGCGCCGCCCTCGGGCCACCGAGGCCCTCCGCGGGCCTCGGGAGCTGCCAGCACGCGGGCCAGGATGCAGAGCTGGTCCTCAGGGGCAGGTCCTGCTCCTGCTTCACCTCCTCCTCCTCCACCTCCTCCTCCTCCTCTTCCTCCTCCTCCTCCTCCTCCTCCTCCTCCCCCTCCTCCTCCACCTCCTCGTCCTGCTTCTCCTCCTCCTCCTCCTCCTCTCCTCCTACTCCTCGCTTTCCTTTTGCCCTCCTTTCCTCCTCTGCCCTCCCCCCCGGGGCCCGGGTCGGGCCGCGATGTGTCGGGCGAAGCGAGCTATGCACATGCGCCGATCCTGGCAAGGCCCATCCTTGACCCAGGAGTGGTGCACGTGCCTTCCCGGCCAAGGTGGGAGGGCGTATGCACCGATCCTGGGCTCAGGATGGGCCTGGCCAGCCTCGGTGTATGTGCATCGTTCTTTCTCCTCTAGGTTTGCGCTCCCCCCCCTCTTGGACACCCCCCTCTTGGACGTGGGGGCCGCGCATGGAACACATCAGCGCATCGGACCTCTGGGGGGCGAGGCTGGGCGAACTCGTGCTGGCGCGTGCCGGAGCGCGCTCGCAGAGCGCTCTGCAGCGCTCCAGGATTCGGCCGCGGCGACCGCTGCCATACCCACATCCTCCAGCGCCGCCAGATCTCAGAGATGTCCGATGTGTCCCAGCCCGATTCTGTTCCGCCCGAACGCCCCGGGGGGCCAGCGGGTGTCCTGGTCGTGGGTCTGGTATGCAAGACTCCCTCCCTGGGGCGTGGTTTCTGTATACTGAAGGTGGTACCAGGCGTGGAATCTGACTTGGGCGGGGAGGGTGTGGTAAACAAACGGATCTTCGGGATTTGTTCCGGTTTTGGCTTCGTCTCGCAGGGGTGGGGGGGAGGGGAGGAGAGGCATGGAGGGGCTGCGAGAGGTTTCCGACAGCGGATCGGGAATCGAATCGCCCCCCTCGCCAGCCCGCGCTAGCGTTAAGTCGGGCATGTCCCTCTACAGGAGGGATATTCAAAAATAGTATGAAAATATTCGATGTTTGAATGCTAATGTTCACAAGTGATTTTTGACTGTTTTTAATCGTTCTTCCAATATCCGCCTGTAGGAGGGCATGCTAACACTAGCGGAACGCCGAGAAGGGAGAGCCGTCAGAAACTGCCAGGGTGCAGAAGGTGCATGCCTTTTGTTGATCTATTCTTATTTTAAGAAGAGAGCAAACATCCGTAACCACGTTATAACATCGCCATCCTCCTATTTCAGGAACCGGTGCTTAATGTTGCTTGGGCGGCCAGGACCCGAACTACTTCAACCGCCCCCCTGCTTCATGTTTCCATCGACTTCTTTCGAGCGGCCTGACGTTGGGCGCGACGACTGTCTGCCATCCTGGACCGTTTCTCCCACCGCGCCCGCGCGGAGTGATGCTAACCCGCGTCTGGCGAGAAGAGAGCCCGCGGGCTCCCCACACCTGCCCTCCACGGCTCGCACTGCGGTCGCGGGAGAGCCCAATTTCTGCGCAACGGTGCCCTCCGACCAGCCTTCTTGGAAACAGCATGACGCGATTCATGAGGACGAGAAGCCCAGAGGATCCCTTCTCAGAAGCCTTGGAGGCCTCAGACGCCTGGGAAGCCTTCGACGTGGCATCGCTCGGACGAGTGTTTTTTTTTGTTCGGCAGGGACCATCGTGGAGCATTCTGGACCATCCTGCGACAAAAAAACGCACGAAACCGAAACATGCACGTGAAATGGACGTCCGAGCGATGGCGAGTTGAGCTCCAGCAAGTCTCAGAGGGCTCCTCAGAAGGCTCGAGGGCTTCTAAGAGGGCCGCCCTGCTCTCGCCTTCCTCTCGGCCCGCCGCCAAGACGGTGTCGGCGATGCCGCGCGATCTGGAGTATGGTCTCCTTCATTCCGACGCCGCCCATCCATCGCCGATGCATCGGTGAGGTGGTGCCATCCTCCGACCGGCGAGGTGGTACCATCCTCCGACCAAGTCTATTCTCGGGGGTGGACAGACCTCATACCCTGACACGTCGACTAAGGAATTGGCCGTTCTCGGTTCGCGAGAGGGCGTCGCGGCCGTCATTTTTGCCGGTCCAGGTCCGTCGGTTTCGGTCCCAGGCCGTTTTCACTAAGGGGAGGTCTACTAAAGGGAGTATTGTCCACCGCCGATGCTCCGGCCCCACGCGGGCCACAAAATGTGACTGGCTGCGTGGACATTCGCGCGCAAACTGCAGGCGTAAGGACGCGCGGGAGCGTCCTGTTCGGGAGCCTTCCGACGGGGGCCAATGCAAACGGAGATCAGCCAAAGCGCCGGATTTTGTAGGACACTCCAGAGCCAGGGGTGCACTGCCCCAGATCAGCGCGCATTATCCTGCAGGATCCTGCATCGACTGCACGTACGGGTGACCCTTCGCCAGAGTGACCTTTGGTGCGGGCCCACTGGGATTTATCGATCGCCGACCGCGATGCGGTACCCGATTGCAGGATCTTGCAGGATCCTGCGAAACCTGACTGACCCGGCGTGGCCCCGACATACTTATATTGTGTGTGCGTCGCCCCCCCAGGGGCGACGCGCGCACCGAGAAATCTTCTAGTATGTGCGTCGTGGCAGGCGCTATCTGGCCACACTTGGCGGCGCGCAGAGGGGCGTAGGGGGAGGGGGGAAGGCTTCTCAGAAGCACCCCTGCTTCTTAGAAGGTGCGAGCCTTCTCTGTAGATGTAAGGCCGGCGCCTTCTAAGAAGCCTTCCCCCCTCCCCCTACCCCTTTGTGCGCGCCGCCAAATACTACAAGATGGGCACACTGTAGGTTCGGGTCGGACGCAACGCCTCCAAGAAGGACACACAGAGCTGGCAGGTCCTCGTGCGTCCCGTGGCACTGACCCGGGTCCGTGGGAGCCCGACCACTGCGCGAGGCCCCCGTGCCGTCGCGCGTGTGGCCTTTCCCTCTCCGGCGCTCGTGTGGGAGGCCGTCCCTCGCGGGCCGTCGCCAGGGCTTGTTTCGATTCCCCTGCTTCGATTCCGATTTCGAAGGTTTCCGATGCCGATTCGGTTCGATTCGATTCAGGATTCCGATTTGGGCTCCGATTTCTCACTGGAGGCATACTTGCCTGCCGATTTCCGCCGATTCGACTTTTCCCGACTCGGCTGCCGATGTCCGCCGATCCGATTCATTTCGATCGCCGATCCGATTTATCGATTCGATTCTGGGCTCTCCTGCATCGCGCAGGGTCGCCGTGCCGTCGTGCTTGAGGCACGTGCCTCTCCGTCACTGGTGTGGGCGGCCTCGGGCCAGTTCCGTAGCCATTTTGGCTCAAGCCATTTTGGCTCAAGCCGTTCTGGCCCAAGTTTTTGGGCTTGCAGGAGCTGTCTTCAGAGCGGCAGCCGCTCCTGCGGGTCTTTGTGGCTCGGAATATCTTTGTGAGCTCCTGGTGGAGCAAGCTTTCCTGTGACAAGCTGTGCTGTGCATGGCTCGACGTGATGAGGCGGATGTACTCCCAGGGCCCCGATCGCCCTACTGGGGGTGTCCAAGTTGTGGCAGGAACCAGAATTTCGCCTGTCGGATACGTTGCCTCTGCGGGCAGTCAGCCCCGAGGGCCAGTGTGGAGCGCGCGCGCACCGCCGCTGCCTCTCTGGGCTCATCGGCTCGTGCTCCTCCTGGCGGTCCTCCTGGGCAGCCTCGCGGCCCTCGCGGTGCGTGGGCCAAGGGCCCCCCAGCCGATCTGTCAGGCCAGCTGGCAGCCATGGAGAAGCGTATCATGGAGAAGGTCGCCGCCAAGTCGAGCCCTCCCGCGGGTGTCGCGGCCAACGGAGGGGGAGGCGGCGGCTCGGCCCAGGCTGGAGGCGGTGGCGGCGACGCTCAAGCCGCACCGCCTTCGGATGATGACAAACTACGTGTTAGAGTGCAGCACTTGGAGGAGTCCCTGCAGGCTCTTCGTAAGTGCGATGGAGTACCAGCGTCGGCCATTGAGACCGTGGAGGGTGAGCTCAAGGCGGCGCGGGCGGAGGTGCAGTCCAAGAAGCCAGTGTTGTCCCGCGCCACCACGTTGGGCCACAAGCTGGCGGACAAGCAGAAGAAGTTCGAGGCTCTCGACAAGTCAATTGCGGAGCAGAATAAGGTTGTGGAGGAGGCGCAGCGGGCGTTGGCGGAGCTCAACGACAGGCAGCGCAGTCTGCGCGTGGACATCGACGCGCTCAAGATCGAGTTGCAGGCTGCGATGCAGCAGGTGGCGCCCTCGGCCCCCGAGCAGCAGGTGGAGGTCGACTTCGAGCTGGACCCGAGCGTGCTCGAGGGCCCCGAGGCGGATGGGGTCAAGACGATGCTGGCTTCGCCCGAGTTCGCCAAGTTCAGGCAGCTCTATGCGGCCAAGGCGGCAGCGGCGCGTGCCCAGCAGCAGGCCTCTCCTCAGGTTCCTGGTGGTGGACATGGTGCAGCCCCAGGAGCCTCTCCCGAAGCGGCCGAGGTCAGTGCTGGTGATGACGACGTGGACATGGAGGAGCTCTCCGACGAGAAGGTGCAGCAGGTCATTGCCGCGGCGCGAAAGGAGGGCCCCGACCACGAGAAGGAGGTCGCGGACTTACTCAAGCAGTTCGGTATCAGGGCGAAGAAGCAGCGGTGCGGGTGACGCCCTTCACCGCTGCCGTGCGCCCCTCTTGTCAGGCATTCCGCTGTCCTCTGCTGGTGTACCTGTGCCACCTCTTCGTGGAGGCCCCAAGGTGGTCAGTGGGGACCCGTTTTTTATCGAGACGTTCAACGGTTCGTGTTGGAAGACACTTCGGCGAAGGTTACGAGAGACTTCGGCGGTGATAGTGTGCGCTCAGGAGATAGGCATCAGCGTTTCTTTCTTGGGACAAGCGACGGCCTCGGCACGCTCGCTTGGTTTCCACGCCTTGTTCGGCCCCTCGTTCCTGAACGCTGAGACAGGCAAGGTCTCGTGCGGCGTTGCCGTCTTCGCACGGCTCAGCATTGGCTTACGATGGCTTCCATAAGGTCCTGGCCCAGTCGTTCCTGGACGAGCTATCAAGGTTCTGGCGGATTTTCCTGGATGGCCCACGGTGACGGTTTTCTCGGTTTATTTGAAGACATCGGAGGGCCTCAGCGAGGCCAACATCCAGATGATCGCGAAGATAGGTAAGCAGGTGAATGACCCAACTCATACGATCCTCGCGGGGGACTGGAATCTCACACCACAGGTTCTGGAGGCTTCTGGAGTTCCACGCAAGCTGGGGATGTTGGTCCTGGCGCCGATTGAGCACACGTGTCGTACCCCGTCTACGAACACGATCGTTGATTTCTTCGTCATGGGCCCCGGTTTGTCTAGGTTGATTTCTGGAGTTGCAGCGGTCATGTCTTGGGATGTCAAGCCCCACAGACCAGTCCAACTCAAGGTTCGTGCAGATGCTCTTTCCCTCAGGCAGTTAGTGTACCGTAGCTATCAGCGTCTCCCTGTTGATGTGCCTTTCGGACCGCGGCCTCAACCTCCTGCGTGGCAAGGCGCTCTTGCTCATGCTGCGCAGGCAGCGGCTTGGGCCATGCACGAGAAGGCCACGGTGGCCTGGAGTGTTTTGAATAATGCATGGGCGCAGTTTGTGGATGTCGCCGAGCTGGAGCTTACCCGTACTTTAGGTTTCGAGCCGAAGGAGTTGGGTGAGCGTTCGCGAACGATCAAGTCGTCTTGGGTTTCAGTTTTCTATCGCCCGAAGGATCCTGAGGATAAGCTCCAGATCGTTGCTGGTTGGAGGTGGCTGTACCAGTCTTTTCAAGAATTTACCCTGACGGTGCAAGATGCGACCGAGGATGCCGTGCAGTGTTGCATCCAGCTTCAGGTATCGCTCCAGGACTCCTGCCCTGGCGAAGGCTTGTCTGTGCGCCTTGATGCCTCCCTCCGTGCTATGCGCACTCTGGCGAGGAGCTGGCAACACCACAGCAGCTTCCATCGGCAGGAGTGGCTTGAGCAAGCTCAGCAGTTGTTAGAGGATGTTCGTGAGGATTATGAGCAAGCTGGGGCGGATGGGGATCGAATACAGCGGGAGTCGTGGGACCTCTGGCAGGAACGGGCCCTCGCTGGCTCAGCTCGGATAATGCATCGTTTTACGAAGCTGAAAAAGGTTTGGCAGCCGACAGTTATCCAGAGTGCGCCTGGAGTTTTTACTGCGGATCCTCACGCCCTTCTGGAGGATGAAGCTCAGACGTTGGGAAGATTCTGGGGAGCGGACTTGAAGCCACCTGAAGCCTGGATTCCTGATCGTCAATGTTTCCCTCGGGCCAGCGTTGATGAACTTCGGAAAGCGTCCCTGAGCTTCAGCCGCCACACCGCCCAGAGCTTAGATGGATTTCACCCGCGGCATGTTGGTGCCCTCTCCGACGAGGGCCTCACGTGCCTGGCCGTGCTCTACGAGGCCGTGGAGCGGCTGGGCCTTTTCCCCGCGCAGCTACTGTGGATGCTGCTGCCTTTACTGGAGAAGCCCAAAGGAGGTCTCAGGCCGATTCTTCTGCTGGGATCTTTTGTTCGAGTTTGGGAGCGACTTCGGAGACCTCAGGCTGATGCTTTCCTGGATCGGGCCCAGCGGCCTTACTGGTCTTTTGGTGCGGGGCAGTCTGCAGAGGTATCGATATGGCAACAAAGTGTGAGAGCCGAGGAGACCTCCGAAAAGGGCGATTACACGGCAGGTTTCATTTGGGACGGAATGAAGTACTATGAGTCCTTTCGGCTCCTGTGGCTGAGGGATCGGGCCCTGTACTGGCGTATACCCACGGTTCTCATAAAAGTCTTGTACAACCTCTGGAGGTCCCCGAGAGTACTCCGTCTGGGAGCTCATCACTGCCCGCTCATTCAGTTTGCGCAAAACGGTTTACCAGCAGGGGACATGTTCAATGATGTTTTCGTGAAGGTTTACGCGATGTTCGAGTTTGATCTTTGGTCTAGCCGAAATCCTGGGGTTAGTTTGGGATCGTACGTCGACGACGACACGGTTTCGGCCCAGGGTCCTGAAAGTGTCATTATGCATGATTTGGTCAAGGCGGCGAAAGATTTGAAGTGGGTCTTTCAGACACGTTTATGTGTGCGGCTAGCTGAAGACAAAGCGGTATCTTTTTCGTCGTCCAGCAGGATAGCTTCCAAGCTGCGCAGGCGACTTCAGCCAGTATGCCCTTCTTCGGCCACGAACTCCACGGTGTCGCTGGGCGTGGACCTAGCACCTGGTCAGGGGTTATCGGCTAAGAAGGCTAGAGCTCGGCGGCGGCAACGGTTTCACGATATGCGAATTCGTAGCCGGCTACTCCAGCACTATAAGAAGAAGCTTCCCAGGGACCGTACGCGCATTAACAAGATATATGTAGCAGGAGTACGGCCAGCAGCAGGTTTCGGTAGCATGGTCCTAGGAGTTTCTGATCATGAGTTGGCTTCTTTACGTTCAGTGCTTATGTCAGGCAAGTCTCCTGCTCATCGGGGAGCCAGCTTGACAGCGAAGTGTGTGCTTCATGGAGACCCTGCGTGGCGTCAGGCGGTTGCCCCAGCACTTCAGTGGTCGAACAGCCTCTGGCAGAGCCTCACGGAGCCCACGGTGTGCCACTTCTCTTTTCGGGATCACATTCGGATATGGCGTACAATATCGAGTTCCTCTCCTGAGTTAGGCCCCACTGTCTGGCGTAAGTCTAAAGGTCCAGTGCACAGAATGCTCCTCTCCCTCCATCGTATTGGGTGGCGTGCAGATAATTTTGCGCTGTGGAGAGATGACCGCGATCGCGTGGTTGATTTAATGTACACCTCCCCAGCGTTAGTGGCCAAGCAGCTCGAGGCTGGTGTGCAGAGAGCCCTTGAGCGCAAAATGGCCACTGATTTAGATGATTTCAATGATGTCCGAGTCTGCCCAGACCCTGTCGCTAAGTTGTTCCGTTCACGTAAGACCACGGCCAGACAAAAATATTGGCTCTCGGCTGTTTTTTTCAGGTGCCTGTTGGACGGGAGATCGGTTGAGAGCGTGCGGGTATGACCACGGGGGGGGTTGTCCTTTGTGCGGGGAACCCGACTCCCTGTTCCATCGGCAATGGCTCTGTCCGAGTGTGGCCGAACAGAGGCTCGAGCATGTCAGTCAGGAGTTGATTGATCAGGTGAAAGCTGCCGAGCCCCAGGAGCTTTTGTTTTGGTCGAGGCTCATTGTGCCTCAGCCTGTGGTCCCTGGTCCGTCCTGGAACCTCGACCCGATTTTTCAGGATTCCGAGGGCCAGGAAATCAGTTTTGAAGATTTTCTTGAGCTGGCCCGTGGGTGTGAGCCCGTGGTCGACGGCTCAGCAACTCAGCAGGTGTTTAAGGAGCTCCAACGCGCGGCGTTCGGGGCTGTGTTCCTAGCACCTGGCCCCGAATACAAGATTCAGGCACGGATGATGGGCACAGTATGGCCCACCTTTTTCCAGACTCCGCAGTCGGCGGAGCATCTTGGTATGGCAACGCTCAGCTGTGTCATAGATTACCCTGCCACCCCTCACAGTGACTGCTCTGGTGCCGTTAATCTGCACAATGCTAGTCGTCGGGAACAGCTGTGCCCAAAGCAGATGTTTGCTGGCCTTAGGAGGCTCGCCATGGAACACGACCCTCAGGGCTGTCTGGGACCTGCCTCCCACACCCCTGCCCATAGGTCTGAGGAGGTGATTTTGGCTTTACCGATTTTGGAGCGTCGCATTGCACTGGGAAATGCTGATGCTGATAGGTTAGCCAAGCACGCACTGACACTTCACCCAGGGGCTCCGACAGAAGACCTCGAGGCTCTTGATGTGTGCGTGAAGCGTGTGACAGATTTAGTTCGAATGTTTGATGCTGTACTCTCCTGCTACCCCAAGATGGAGTTCCGTCGCGCTGCCAGAGGCCTTCGGACGACGGCGGCTGTCAGAGATCCGAGTTGGCACGACTGGTGCGAGATCGACTCGGGGGTAGCCTGGAGGTGCACAAAGTGTTTCTCGATCACCTGGGATCAGGATAGATCGATGGTAGGGTGCAAGGGGGTCCCCACAGCTTTTCGGAATCTGAAGGATGCCGAGGAACGGGGGCACCTCCTAGCTTGCGCGATGATTGACAATGAGGCCCAGGAACCTTTAGTGTTTTGCTATAGGTGTGGTGCCTACTCTTCGAAAAGGTGTGTTTTGCTGGCGGTGCGGTGTTGTGGGAAGCTGGGCACGAGATCCCAGACCCTCTCCCGAGTCAAGCAGGGGCTCCATCCTCACTTTTACAATGATAATCGTGTCACGGACCCTTGCCGTCGCTCCGCCGAGGCTGTTATTGAGGCCGCGACCACACAAGGTGGTAAACCGACGGCCTCCCGCCTGCGCCTCGTGTCAACTCCTGGCATGGAGGCTCTGGCGGCCCGCGTTCGTGCGCGGGAAGAAGCTGCAGCTGCCTCCCGTCGATCGGGTTAGGCAGGTTTTTGCTCTGTTCTGCCTTGAGGGCCTCCGAGGGAAAAAGCCTCGGGCCAGTTCGGACGGGCCCCGAAGTAAGTCGGGCATGCCTCTCTACAGGAGGAACAATCAAGAGTAGTAAAAAAGATAGTCTGGGGACGATCTGTCGTGCTCTCGTGACTATGTTGGTGCATTTCTTAACTATTTCTCACTTTCTTCCAAGATCCGCCTGTAGGAGGACATGCCCGACCTACGCCCGGAATCGAGGTAAGTATCCGTCCCAGAGCGTTCCGGAACGCTCTCGGAGCGTTCCAGGACGCTCTGGATTGGCCGCATCGCCCGAGTCATCCTCCACAACCAGCCGATTTTCAGAGATCTCCGTTTTGCATCGGCCCGATTCAGGAGGGAGAAAAAGCAGACACAATTAATTGTAGATCCCTCCCAACAAATATGAGAGAATACGGGAAGCGGGGGGACGACAAACATTTGTTAAAAAGATGGAAAATATGGTGTATCCACGGATTCTTTTTTGTGTGTGTGTGTGTTTATCTGCGTGTCCCAGGGCCCCGTTGGTTGTCTCGATTCTGGCTGTGTCTGCCAGCGGATCTCCGTGTCGTCGGCCACGCCGCGTGGTGTGAGTTTGGGGGGCTTTGGGTCGGCCGCACGGTCTCCTTCTGGCTGACCCAACAGGGGTCCAGCGACGAGGGGGGTGGCGCAATAGATTTGGTGCAATAGATTTGTGAGGTGTGCAACACACTTGGGGCGTGCAATACATTTCGGGGCGCAATTGTATTGCTCTACTTTCGCGTGCAACACACTACTTGCAATACAATGCAATCCAATTCTCCGGCGCAATACCTGTGCAGTACAATTGCCCAAGCTCTACTGCACCACCCCCTTTCAGCTGGACCCCTTTTGGGGGTCACCCGAACTTTGGCCTCGGATCGCTCTCCGAGGCTGCCTCGGGCGACATGGGGCCTCCGAGGTCCCGAAGCCATGCGCTGACAGACCACCGTGCTGTGAGGTCCCCGGACCCCCGACGTCGTGAGTTCTTCGCAAGGTCGACCCCCAGAGGTCTGGACCTCTTCCCCGGGACCGGTTTTCCATCCCGAATCGTCCTTTGATGGTCCCGAGGCTCGGTAAGGGCCCCCCGAGGCCGAAAACAGCGAAAAACCTTGGGAGCCTTGAGACGGGAAACAGTGCAAACGGGAGTCAGCCAGAGCGCCCAATCTTGCAGGATCTTGCAGGGCCAGGGTCGTATCGACCAGGGTTTGGGCGCATGATCCCGCAGGATCTTTCGCATTGACCCAGATTTGGGCGCAGGATGTTGAAGGATTCTGCAAGGCCTGACTGACCTGGGTCTGGATTGACCCGGGTCAGAAGATCCCCGAAAACCTTCCGTCGTGATTTTTCCACAACGCGAGGGACTCGAGGCCACCGTGTGGGGACCCTCGGGGCCGGAGCCCCCTTTCGCACGCTCCCGGCCCCTCGCGCCGCTGCGCTCAAGTGGGGTATGTCTCGCCACAGGAGCATCCCAGAATCGCCAAAAAAGAGTCTGGCGACGATTGTCCTCTGAGTTCCTTGCATGTTTGGCTATCTGGGATCTTTCTTCCAGGATGCGCCTGTAAGAGGGCACGCCCGGCCTGACGCTGCGCTCGTGCTCCTGTGGCTGCGACCTCGACCAGAGAGCGGTCCCGCTGCAGCAGCGGGGGGGCGCCGGGGCGGCCGCGCGCGTGCGAGGCGCGCGGCCGGGTGGTCTGTGCAGGTCGGGCTCCGAGGTGCCCCTGGCGTTCCCTCGACAGCGGTAGCGGACCCCATGCCGCTGCCCTTCCCTCGTTTTCCCCTCGTCGGGCTTCCTGGGAGGCCAACGTCGCCACGGCTGGATTCGCTTCGAAGTTCTGGTCAGACCGCATCCTGGAAGAGGTCCGCATGGACCCCCAATCCTCCACTCATCGCCGACAGGGGCCCACAGCCCTACCCCGCCCAGGAGCGTGGGGATTTGCATTGGGGGCGGCCTATCGCCGATCTATCGACGATGTATCGCCGATTTCGGATCGTTGTTCCCCCCCCCCCGTGCCAGTCCCCCCCCTATCGTTGCCCCTCAGCCTCAGGAGGAACAGATACCGATAGCGCTGCGCGTCCTGAAGAACCCTCGTCGCCACGATTATCTTATCCTCGAAGTTCTGGTCACGACGCACCCGGGTAAAGGTCCAGGGAGTAGCAGTTATGGGTATCGGTTTGCTCACTCAGGGCTCCCGCACGCCCTTGCCGCTCCTGTATGCCCCTGCACGAATCCCGCCATGCACAGCTCACGGCACCAGTCCAGTCACCGCAAGCGCCAGCACGTCTTAGGGGCCTTTTAGCGGTCTCTTGAGATGCGTTTTCGGGGACATCTTGGCTCTCAACTCCACTTGGAGGCCTCTTGGAGGCTTCTTGTGGGCCTCTTCGGGGCGGCCCAAGGAGGACCTCTTGAGAGCCTCTCGAGACTCCGGGGGGGGCCTCTTGGATGCCTCCTGCGGTCTCTTGGGCGCCTCCGAGGGCCTCTTGGCGGTCTGGAGGATCATCCTGGCTCTAATTCGTGTGCCCCTGGGCCACCTCAGCTCGTGTTGCCCGCCTCACCTCCCCTTTGGGCCGAGCACTTCGACAGCCGCATGTGGGTCTACCGCTCCGCAGCCTCTGGAGCACGTCACGCGGCAGGCCCACAGAGTGCCCGGGAGCTGAGGCCGTCTGCAGCACCTCTCGTGGAGAGTTCGAAGAGACTTGAGGACACCCAACGCCGAGCATTCGCAGGGTTCCGAGGACCCAGGACACGAGACACATACACATACACGTGGACATACAAACATACGACCCACGCGGACTTACATACATGCGTCTATTCACAGACATACATACAGACAACCATGCATGCGTACATGCTAACAGCCATACATACGTACATGCATGCACACATATATACGTACATACATAAATACATACATACATACATACATACATACGTACGTACGTACATACATACATGCATACATACATACATCCATACACACATACACACATACATACATACATACATAAGCACACGCATACATACATACATGCATGCATACATACATACACACATACATACATACATACATATACATACATACATGCATACATGCATACATACATAGACATACATGCATCCATACATACATACATACATACATACTGAAACACACATACATACATACATACATACCTACATGCATGCATGCCTGCATGCATACATACATAAATACACCAACACACACCTACAAACATACCCACGCACACACAGGCATGCATACATCGATCCATACATACGTCCATGCATGCATACGTACGTTCAGCCACACATATACATACACATACATACATACAAATACATACATACCTACATACATACATACATACATACATACATGCATGCATGCATACATACATAAACACACATGCATACACACAGGTATGCACATATGCATGTACATGTGCACACATACATGCATACAATCACACATACCGTTACACACATGAACATACATACATACACACATACACATGCATACACAACACACACTCGCACATGCATCACTGCATGCATACAGTTACACGTATACACACCCATACATACATAAATTCGCCCATCCATTCACACCTACACGCATGCCTGCATGCATGCATGCATGCATCCATACATACTTATATACAGCCATGACTGCATGCATGCATACGTACAACCATACATGCATACCTGCAGCCATACACATGCATGCATGCATACATACATACATACGTACACACAGTCATGCATACATGCATGAGCACACACATACGCACCTGTGTGCACACATACACACATATACCCCTACAGCCATACATCACCACACATACATATACACAACACATGCGACATGCATATACACACAGACATACTTACACACATACACGCATACAGGCATGTATGCATACATGCCAGCATCCATACATCCATACAGACATGCATGCATACATTCATGCATGCATGCGTGCATACATATACACATACTCGCACACAACTCCATACATATTTATATATATGTACACACTAGACATATGTGCATTTTCCTATATCAACTCATTGTATGGTTCGCCATCTTCTCTAGTTGGCGTATCTCTGGGGAGGCTCCTGGTGCCTCTTGGTGGAATTTCTGGGCTCCTTCAAGACGTCTTCGGTCCTTTGAGTTCCCCTTAGGTCACTGTTGGAACTGTCCCAGAGTTTCACGGCGCCAACATCGTAGAATGGATTTCGTTCGGAAAACAATTGGAGGTGCCCAGATTGTCCTAGAGAATTGTGGTCTGGATTTCGAAATGACGATTCGTGAGGATTTTTCGGGCCCAGGAATGAAGATGAAAACAAATGCACGTGACATTCACTTTGTGTTTCGCTCGCCGTTTCGGGATTCTGCATAGACGGGAGTCCACGCACAAAACCGCTGCAGCACGTCTGCAAGTTCGGCGCAGTGAAGAGTCACCCTGGGCCCTCTTTAGCTGCCCTGGGTGTCCTTGCTCGAATCTTTGGGCTGCCCTTGGCGGCCAGGCAGTTGAGGGACACATTTTCACGTGGCTTGTTGGACGCCGCGGGGACCCCCTTGGCAGACATACTGAGAACGACCAGGCTGGAGAGATGTAAGACAGAAGCAGTAAACCAGAGACACGACGAGAGGCAGAATCCGAGAGACAGCAGAAGAACATCAGTCCTGCATGGAATCTCCCAGCCTGGTGCTCCCAGACGGGTCCAGCAGTTTACGCTTTGCTTCCACGCGACAAGGAACGCGACCACACGTCGTTATCAGTTTTGGCTCGAGCCATTTCGGCTTAGGTTTCACCGTTTGGAAGGCGCCGAGTCTATGAGTTAGGTAGACTTCGCTCTCTGAGAGTGGGTGCAGACGCGAGAGTTTGTTACCTGCTACGCCAGTCATTGATTGAGCTTGACCCTGTTTCTTTAATACGTTGTCCGTGCTTATTTCTTTTCTGGTCGTCTTGGAGGTACGTGTCCAGAGCAGGCTTTGGTAAGACCTGACACTCACGGAGCCCACAATCAAAATGGCCGCGCCAGATAATTTGGAAAATAAATACAACATGTACATGTACGGGGATATGGTTGACGACGCTGCTCGGACAGAGGCGTATGCGCGAGCGCTGCACGAAACGGTAAAGCATGGGGATACAGTTGTTGATATTGGAACAGGGCCATTTGCGCTTCTGGCGCGCATGGCAGCGCATGCAGGTGCGGGCCAGGTGTTTGCAATCGAGGTAGACCCTGGCGTGGCAGACCGGGCTCGCACGTTTCTGGGCGAGTCCCCGCATGCATGGTCCTCGAAGATCGAAGTGAAGCAGGGTGAAAGCTCGAGCGTGGTTCTCCCAGTGAAAGCTGATCTCGTCGTCCATGAGCTGATCGGCTTGATTGCTGGTTCCGAGGGCGCCGCATCGATCCTGCGCGACGCTTTTGTGCACCACTCGAAGCAGTCGCCCGGAGCTGCGGCGGGGCAGTGGACAGTGCCAGCACGGTCACGGAGCTGGCTGGTGCCCGTGGAGATACCCACAGAAGAGCAGCTCATCGAGGGGGGCTCGCCGGACGCCTATCTCGAAGAAGGAAAACTGGCTCAAACATACACTTTCGGAGGTCCGCGTGGATTTCTCGAATCGGCACTGGGCCCCATTGGCGGCGCCTCTGGCGGCGCCCCTGCGCCACCCCTGGCGTGCTCCGTCCGCCAGGGAGGGGGGTCAAGCGTCGATCCAAGAAATTCGCGTGGATTTCTGAAAGTGTATGTTTACGCTGGTTTCTGTTCCTCTATTATCGGACGGAGGCGTTTCCTGAGGGCCGGCTTGTTGTAAGCATCGAAGGTTTTCCCTTCGCGAGCTGTGCGTTGGCCCACCCGAAGTGTTTTGAGGAACTGGACTTTGCAAGCTTGCCTTCAGACCCAAAAGCTCTCATTGGGAATCACACTCGCCAGCTCACGTTCGTGTGTGACCGCCCTGGTGTTTTCGCCGGGTTTGCCGTGTTCATCACGGGCGAGATGACCATAGACGATGTGGTTTCTGCGAACGTTGCCGAGATGGATCCTTCCGCCTGCCGTTTCTTTTCTGACGATTGTCCTGCCCCAGGCATTGGATTTTGCTCTGCCTGGCGGGAGTCCCATTGGGGTAACCTTGTCATTCGTCTCAATCTCACGAGCGGCAAGGCAGTGCACGTGGAGCCTGGAGATATCATTCAAGTCGACGCCGACGTTGATCTCACGCCTTTTCAGCCCATGTACACATTCCATGCCGCCCTCCGACGGCAGCGGGGAGAGAACGGGGAGCCCACGGATGTCCTCCACGGAACCTTGCGGCAGACCCAGGAGTACCGTTCTGCCTGGCAGCTCTACGTGGACAAACCCACGCCTCCTCTTCACCCGTGACCCGGCCCGTACGGCCGACGCGCGCTGAAAACCGTGATCAAACATCAGGGATTCAGGAGGGAAAGAAACACACAGACACAATTAATCGTCGATTCCCCAGGAAATGTGGGAAAATATGGGAAGGGGGGGGGAAGACAAAAAACCAGAAAATATGGGGAAATATGGAGGATATTTTTATTTGTGTGCATTTATTTGTGCGTTCCAGTTCCCCTTCAATCAGGGATGGCGGATGAGGCCATCCTTCGCCCGATCGGAGTGCCGGTCCGAGGCAATCAAGGGCCAGTCTTCCGCCATGGCTCCATTCTGCCTCAGTGCTGCCAGTCGCTTATCATCATAACTTCGCTCCCAATGTTGAAGTTGATCCACAACAGGCAACATGATCTACGACGGATAGTGTATCTCCTGTCCTCCTTTCAAGCCGACGCCGCGAATACCCCCTGATGTTGCCGCCCCATTTGCTGCCGAGCTGTTCTCGCGCCGGAGGAGGAAAGGAAGCGGGGACGAGGAGGAGGAGGCGGAGGAGGAGAAGGTGGAGGACCGAGGAGGATCGAGGAGGAGGAGGAGGAGGAGAAAGGAGGAGGTGTGGAGGAGAAAGGAGGAGGAGGCGGACCAGTGTAAACCCAAGAGTCATCAACGATGTTGGAATAGACCCTTCCTCCAAGCTCCCTCTTCATAGGGCCCTACAACGGTTCATTTCCATTGATGGAACTGCCTCGTTCGAAGACAATCGTTTGAAGACCCTGAAGCATGCCGAAACATTGTTCTCGGGATTTCAACGCCACGGATCAACCTGACTTCTGTGTCTTGACGGTCCTGAATCGCGCCAGAAAGCCATTTGGGGATTTCAACACCGCTAACCGACCTAACTGTTGCACCAGCGTAATCCTGAATCCTTCCCAAAAACAATTTCTGACACGTTGATCATGAGAGCCCGTGAAACTCTTCGAAATTGTATTAACGAATGTGCGCAGCGCTAAGGCGAGAGCCACAACCGCTCTCCATCCGTGAAACTGTCTCAAGTGCTTAAAGGACCTGCGTTCGGCGCTAAGGCGAGAGCCACATTTTGAAACCGACCCGCCCTCTCCCCGTGAATTGCAAATTTCTCAAACGAATGTGCGCGGCGCTGAGGCGAGAGCCACATTCTGAAAACGATTCCCCCTCAAGCCGGGAAGCTCTTGCAACGTTTGAGAACGAGTGTGCGCGGCGCCAAGGCGACAGCCATTTTTTGAAAAGCACCCACCCTCAATCCGTGAAGCTCGTTGGCACATGTTTAAAACGAATGTGCGCGGCGGTAAGGCGAGAGCCACAGTTTGAAAACCACCCGCCCTCAATATGTGAAACTGCTACCAATGTTAAGCTTCAGAAGCATAAACGGTGAGGAAGTCTCAGACGAAACGCCCAGCCCGTCCTCAAGATTAGCCTCGGGGTGCGACAAGAAGGATAAGTGATTTTCAAAAGCAAGGAACAGGAATGGAGGAGGAGGAGAGGAGGCGGAGGAGGAGGAGGAGGAGGAGGGAGGAGGAGGAGGAGGAGGAGTAGAGGAAGAGGAGGAGGAGGATCGAGGAGGAGGAGAAGGATCGAGGAGGAGGAGGATCGAGGAGGAGGAGGAAGAGTAAGAGGAGGAGGAGGAGGATAATCGAGGAGTAGAACCGAGGAGGAATGCTGAAGGGGGGGGAGCGGACGAGGAGAGGCGGCGAGGATGGTGAGCGAGGGCTAGGAGGAGTCTCAGGAATCTCTGCCTGATCGCGTAGCGATGTAGGGGCAGCAGGAGGAGGAGGAGGAAGTGGAGGAGGAGGAGGAGGAGGAGGAGGAGGAGGAGGAGGAGGAGGAGGAGGGGGAGGGGGAGGGGGACGGGGAGGGGGAGGGGAGGCGGAGGCGGAGGGGTAAGAGGAGGAGGAGGAGAAGGAGGAGGAAGAGGAGGAGCAAGGAGGAGGAGAAACGAGAAGGAGGACGAGGAGGATTAGAGCTGGATTAGAGCTGGTCAAACGGTTCGCCACGCCCCACGGATTGGCGACCGCGGGCTTACTGGGCGCATCGGACCTTCCCCGCGGCACCCCAGCAGGCTTCTCACACGTGGCCCTGAAAGGGCCGATTTCTCGCAAGCCTGCTGTGCACGCCTGCGCCCTTCTCGCTCGCACGAGCTGATCGCATCGCTGTAGCTGCTGCCACTGCCTGCCTTCTCGCACGAGCTCCCGCTTCCAGGTAGCTGACAGCGCTGAGCTCCAACTACACTCCCCGACAACTGGAGCAGTGACTGACTGCGGCCACTGCCCCCCTTGCGCTGTCGGGCGCCCGCTAGCTGCCAGGTTCTCGCATAGGAGTGTCTAGCCGCCTGCTGCTGATCGCCTTTGTGCACGCCCTGATCCCAAAGATAGATCTGATGACGTCTGGCTCCAACTTCGCCTTCCTCATGGCTAGAATATTGATAGAACCGATCATCTTCGCCCCCCGCTTCTCGCAAGAGGCTGGCCGTGTCGAGCCCGTCCCCGAATAGGCTAGCTAGGATAGTGTTGGGCTCCAGCTTTGCTTCCCTCTTCTCTCGCTCCTTGCCCTCGATTATCGCACTGTAGCTGGTCACGTCGGGTTCTACCTTCGCCTCCCACTTCTCGCGGTAGGGCTTCGGTGTAGGAGTCAGGCTCCAGCTTTGCCTCCCGCTTCTCGCACGCTGCTCGCACAGTAGCTCTAGAAGTATTGCGTTTGGCTCCATCTTCGCCTTTCCCTTCCTGGGCGGGGCGCCGTCGGGCTCTCTACCTTTGCCTCCCGCTTCTCGCAGCAGGCGTAGAGCGCCGAGCGGGGCGTCTCGCTCTGCTCGCACCGTCCGTTGATCCCAGCACTGGTTAGCTGACCACGTCGGGCTCTGCCTTCGCCTCCCACTTTTCGCAGTGAGGTCGTTGGGCTCGTTCTTCGTATCGTCGTCGCCAGCGTTTGCCAGCACTGTAGCAGATCACGTCGGGGTCTGTATTCGCCTCCTACTGCTCGCACTGAAGTCGTGGGGCTCGTCCGTAGTCGCGTCGTCCCCAGCGCCTGCTACCTCGTCGGTTGTAGGTGATCGCATTGGGCTCGACTTTCGCCGCTGGCTCCGCGTCTTGCGGCCTCCGTATTGGCCTCCAACTGCTTTGGCTTCGTCGGTTGTAGCTGATGGCGTTGGGCTCGACGTTCGTCTCTGCCTCCCTCTGCTCGCCCTTCCCCAGCACGGGTAGCTGATGATGTCGGGCTCGTCCTTCGCCGCATCACTGTGTCCGATGGCGACGTTGAACTCCTTGGTGAGCAGCGCCAAAGCCTGCTGCCACTGCTCAATTTTTCTCGCACTCGCTAAGCCTAGTTGGCTTGCGCACTGGCGCCGCCGAGACCTGGTCCTCCGAGAGGGAGGGAAAACGTTGGGCCTCTTCTTGATGTCGGGAGGTGGACGGCGGGGCGAGAGGAGACGAGGAACGGGGAAGAGACAAAACATCGCGCCTCCGTAGCCGGCCCGCGGGGGGCAGGGCCACTCCGAAGTTGGCCCCCCGCAACACGGGGCTCCCCCTGCCCCGAGCGAAATGGCTGAGTACGAGGAGGAGGAGGGGGAGGAGGAGGAGGAGGAGGAGGAGTAGGAGGGTGAGGAGGATGGAGGAAGAGGAGGAGGAGGTGGCGGCGGAGGAGGAGGAGGAGGAGGAGGATGGAGGAAGAGGAGGAGGAGGAGGAGGAGGAAGAGGATGGAGGCGGAGGAGGAGGAGGAGGAGGAATGGAATGGAATGGGCTCTATCGCGGTGCGATACTACGAGGAGGACGAACTACGAGGGCTTAGCTCGGTTCGAACCCTGATCTTTGGGCCATTGCCCTGCCTCGAAATTCGCGAGATAACGCCGACGAACAGGATTGAGAGGCTTCGAGCAAGCCTCGGCCAAATTCGCTCGGAGCTGCTCGCTTCCGAAGAAACCACAAATGCTGCAAATCCAAACCTTGAGGGTGGCGGAGTACACTAGCAGGTGGGACGGGTGGACCCAACCCCCTCCAATGTGGACCATCTTCCCCCTCGGCAACTGAAACTTATTCGAGCCTACACTGATGAGATCGAAGCACTCCGAATTCCTCCAAGCTGTGAGCGTGTCCCTAGACGCGCATCCCCCACACCTATCACAACGATTCCCTACGCCACAGAGCCGATGCTGGGACGAAAAGAGAGCCAGGGAGGAGGGGGAGGGAGGAGGAGGCGGCCTGGTCGTAGGTCGGGACCTGGCGGGCGACGGTCTCGCAGCCATGGCCTCGAGGGTGGCACGCAGGAGCCTGCGACGGACAAGGCTGGCGTCAACCTCTGCTTTAGCAACTCGAAACCTGGTTTCAGCATCCACTCGACACTTTTTTGCAGCAAGGCCAGCGAACTCGTCGGCCATGTGATTTCCGATGACCAGAAACTCTGGAAAGCGAGAACTTCAGCTTCAATATGTGACGGTATCTGCACGACACAAACTTGCGACGGGTCGCGAAACTGCATCTCAAGAGCAATGTCCTTCCAGACGTTGGCGTTGGCCCCGCGCGGGGCCCTCCAGAATCCCTGATACCACCCATCAGAGACACCACTATTATCCGTGACGTACACCAGGGGCCCTCGAGAGTGCCTGAGCGCCAGAAGGAATCCCCACAACTCACCCCGAGGGACCGATTGAACAGCTCCAGGAAGAGGTCCGAAGATGACTGAATCGACTGCAGGGTGATCGAAGTCACGAACGACAACAGCTGAAACCCCGACGCGCCGAAGCCGTCGGTCTCTGGAATACACGCCCCCGCTGGCATCTCCGAAGACCAGCAGAGGCTTGTCGATCACACCGATGCCGAGCGCGTGCTCGCTGAACGGTGCACCTACCGAAGAGAAATACTCCCACGCCTCGTCGGCGCTCGGAGCGGGTACCTGCGTCCAAGAACTCGGAATGAGACCACGAAACCAAAAACACGGTTCGGCATTTTGGCCCACCAGGGCCCTGGGAAGAAGGTGGTCCGAGGACGAGTAGATTTTATGCCCACTATTAGCTGGGCACGTCCACCCCCGATGAAGAGGAGTTTCGGAATCCTGACCACACCTGGGACACGTGTCGTCGCTGATGGCACCCGTCTCGCCCTTCACCCTGGATAACGGCCAAGACCCACCGATAGCAATAACCAACATGGCCTCCGAGAGCTTGGCCCCATGAGGCACACCACTAAGGACCTTCAGGAGCTGCCTGAGGGAGCCGTTGTCAGCCCCACCTTGAAGCCCCTCACCACAGTAATGTTTGGAAGCCTTCACCCATAGCCTGGACCAAATGGACCCCTCGAACTCGGTGAGCAAACCGCTAATGTCCTCAGAGCTGGTGACGAGTTCATCGGGAAATGACCACGTACCCCCAGCGTCGTCATAGCTAGCTGGTGAATGCCACTTTGTTGGAGACTCTGGGTCCCACCCGAAGTCAAGTAGGTATGCAATGATGGACGAGATGGGCCCCCGTACATGCCGAGAAATCTGCTGAGGTGCTAGCTCACGGAGCTGGCGAACAAGCCCAGGCCAGGCGGCACGGACAGGAGCGCGAATGCTGGGCTCGCTCAGCCAGGTTCTCAACCACAGCTGAAGCCCGTCGCGCGGCAACTTGTATTCGGGATCGTGCCCGTCGGCACGCAAATCAAGCAAAGTTGTGAGACAACGCCCACGCTTAGAAGAGGCAAGAATAGCACCCAATCGCCGACGACATTGGACCCGAAAATCACCAAAAGCACCTGAAATCTGATGTCCATAAGCCCCTGCAGCCTGAGCTCCCGCCCGTTCCAGAAGCCCCGTAGTACGATACTTCCGACTCGAGCGAGCGAACTTGCGAATCTTATGGTTCATTGCCGTTGCTTTGATGACTCTCTGCCTCCTCGTTGCTCTAGCGAGTCTGCCTGCGCCCAAATCGACGCCCAAATAGGTTGCTTGCAGAGCGTGCTGAAGATCAAAGCCTCGGCGTCGAAGCCGACGGACCACCGCCTTGCTGTCAGCGGCGTGAGAGCATAGCACGACACTCTTGTTGGCGATCTGGAATCCGTGCTCCTGCAGCGTGGCGCGCGTGTCCAGGATGCCCTGGTACAAACTCTCACGAACAGCTCTCCGCGAACCAGCCGTGTGCTGAGTCAAATCGTCGACCCAAATACGGTATGACATATTAACGTGCGCAGTGGTAAGTTTCATAAGAATACAATAAACCATGCACCTCCCGAATATGGTACCGCTCCGAAGCCCCTGGATAATACTTTGCCACGGCTGGAACGCCTGAGAAAAAGAGCCAAGTTGGGATAAGACGCGTGGGGCCATGCACATCTGGAGCTCCAGGGCGAGGACCGTGGGGGGGAACCCCAGTCTAAGAGCAGACCTGGCCAACGGAATCCACCCCATAGCATCGTAAAACCCCTCGATGTCCAAGAGCCCCTCTCCGAATACACAACCCAATCTGGCGAGCCCTTCGTCTTGAAGAGCACGTGCAAATACTTCGCGCAGCGCCGAGTTGCCTGCGATCGCGGCGTCCCAGGCTGGCTCCGGATCCGTGGACCATAATCTAACTTCGTCCTCGCGGGCCAATGACCAGGTCCTGGAAAACATAGACATGAGTCCTATGATTCTGTCCCCACCGCTTTTCTTCCCCAGGAGACGACCGACAACCAACAAAACTTGCCAGGGCCAGGAAAGGCACTCCTCACAGGCACCGAAAACCGAAACCAACTCCTCCAAACCAGGAAGGGGAAGACGTTCCATATCGACTGGGCTGAGGTTGTCTACCCCGAGTCCTGCTTTGGCCTTCATG
The DNA here is from genome assembly GCA_963575745.1 of Prorocentrum cordatum. Classification (NCBI taxonomy): domain Eukaryota; class Dinophyceae; order Prorocentrales; family Prorocentraceae; genus Prorocentrum; species Prorocentrum cordatum. Next base: position 284,076 of record CAUYUJ010015253.1, read on the forward strand.
GCGTGCAAGGCGCGCTGGACGCGCTCGACGGACAAAGGCTCCAGCTGCTCCACAGCCGCAGCCTCGCGAATATCCTGGAACATATACTTGATGTCGGAAATCGGGACTGGTTTGGAGCTCCAGAGATCTCGCCATCGTTTAGTTTTGTGGTCGACGATGTCCATGGGATGGAACAGGGTTTTGCCATTGAACTGGATCTCGTCGGGAACTGGGGGGACCTTCTTAAGAGACTTGTGTAAAATTCCAGGAGCCTCCGAAGTAGTAATCCAGTTCCGAAATCCACGCAAAGAAGAGTATATAGCTCGACTCCTAGCACGACCTGCGACGCGACTGGCTGCCAGAGCAAGTCGCTCGACGGAGCCATCTGAAAGAGAAGCAATGCGATGCAACTTGTCCTGCCATGTGCTCCAGGCCGCCTGCCGAGAGCTATCATCTGGATCTGGAACTCGCAAAAGAGGAACGTGCACCCCTGGAGGCTGATCTCCTGCGAGTGCTGCACAGGCCTGGACTAGCTGCGCCTGCTGAGCGACCCCGTTGCCTCGACTGCGATGCTTACTGAGAGAGGAGAGCACGGTGGAAAGACGCCCCCACCAGCTTGCCACAACGTCGTGTAGAGGTTGATCCCGAGCTTTATCAAGAGCCTTCATGTCAACCACCCGAAAGAAAGGACCCTGACCCCTCGTGGTGCCTCCAGAGATACCAACGCCGTGGTGAGTAGTGATGACCTGCTCCACCGTAGAAGCCCAAGTAGAGAGCTCCAAGCCGACTAACATGTGGACCTCCTACGGCGTACGCGACTGAATCTCGAACGACTGGCCAGACCTCCTGCCCACCGTCCGAGTGCGTGTACCCCATGTGGCCCTTGCAGGTCTCCCAGAGCTCAGCCGAGATGGAGAAGGCAGGGAGAGAGGACTGACTATTGGTTGCCGAGGGGGGGTCTCGGAGGGGGGGCTCCCTACGGTCCCAAGAAACTCTTGTTCAGACAGACACTGCTCAGACAGAGACGCGACAGCTGGAGACGCCGTGGCACTCGCTCTGCTGGGGGCGGGGACCTCGGCGCCAGCCGCGTCGTCAAAAAACTGGAAGAGATTAAATCGAAGTCATCGCCAGAATCGCCGTCCGACAGACCGTCGTCCAGCTCAAAATCGGCCCGCTCAGGATCGGCAGTGAGGTCCCCGAACTGAGCCTCCGACGCCTCAGAGAACCTCAACTTCTGGGACTGCTTGGCTGCGACTCGTTGGGCCTTGGCAACACTGGACTTGGACCCAGGGGTAGGTGCAACTCCTGGACGTGGTACTTGTGGGAGCCTAGCCGGCGTGACCAGCTCCCTGCACAAGAGTTGCGTCCCCGAACTGCGAAGCCGAATCAGCACTGCACTATGAGGTTTCCATGGAACTGAGAGGATGGGCGTGACGCTGACAAGGTAGGGGACGCACGAGTGACTAGCAATGATGTAGTCGAGCTTGGCGCCCTTGCCTGACTGGCAGGTCGTTGACGCCCCCAACGGCTTGAAGATAACCCCGTCAACCTTCTGGATGAACCCTCGCTGCACCAGCACCTCGGGCTCGAGGTTGAAATCTCCAACTATGAACCATGGCAAACGTAGCTGTGAGACAAGCGCGCCAAGCTTGGCCAGACGCGCGAGGTTCCTGCCCCCGAAGCCATCGGAGCAGAAGCCGTAGAAAGTGATGGCCACCAACGAGTACCCGTGCATATGAACAATGGCCGCACTGAACCCATCCAGCGCTGAGGAACCATTCGCTCGCAACTCACGAAGTACAGCGTCCGTGTCGCTCAGGCTCTGCATCTGCAGGTGGTGGCGGCACATGAGCCACTCCCCGCCCTCGTTAGACTTGTCCTGAGTCGCTGCCGTCTTGCCCCGCCCTAAGGCTCGAGCGGGGAAGAGAATGAGTTTGATTCTTGTGAGCCTGCTCTCGCCAATACTGCACGTCCTTGCTGCTCTCGACGTGCGTCTCGGCGATACCGAAGAAATGGAAGGGCTTGCAGGCTGGACCTGAAATGAAGTCCCACGCTTGCTTGCCCATAGCCGTGACGTTAGCGAAGAAGAAATAGCTGTCTGACCCACTCTTGGACATGGTGAGGCGCTCATTGTCCGTCATGGCGAGTGGTCCCTGGATTGGCTCCAGGGGGGCCCGCCTCTGAGGGCGCGAACTCCCCGTGTTTGTGCTGCGACCTACCCTGTGGCTACAAGCTCCCGGCTCCCGCTGGGAGGGCCTGCCGCCAGGGTCGCCGCAGCCGTAAGTCGGGGAGATGAGACTCCCCTCTCGACTCGAAATACTCGATGAGCTTCCCAAGTCGCCACCAGCCGCCGACTGCTCGCACCCGTCGGCTGGTCCCCGTGGGCCTTGGTGGGGAAAACCTCTTGCATTGGCACCGACTGCAGGAGCCCCTCGTAGAGGTCACTTGGAGACAGGGGTGTTGACGGCGAGGTTCGCCGCGTCCGCCGCTGCCTGCTTCGCCGCCGTGATCTTCTTAGCTGCCTCCTTGATGCGAGCCTCCTGCTTCGACTTGTCGGACTTGTCGTCGGCGTCGGAGCTGATGGAGGGCCCGCCACTGGCGCCGCTGCTGCCGCCGCTGGCGCTGCCCGCCGCGCCGCCGTCAGACGTCTCCGCCGCCTGAGTAGCCTGGTTGCCGTCCACGCCGCCGATGACCGAGTCGCCATCTACGCACCGACGCTTCCTGGACTGCCTGGCTTCGATCTGCTTCTGCAACTCCTTGGCCCTCTCGAGCCATCCTACCACCTGCGTATTCTTGGTCGTGAGCTGGGTCTTGGTGGCCCTCAAGTCGGCTTCGAGCTTCTGGAGGGCCTATTTTTCCGCTGGCTCCGCATCCATGTCGTCTATGCCAGCGAAAAACTGCTCGTCCCAAGTGATGTCGAACAACTGATCTGACTCGGCCCTGGGCGGTGCGACCACTCCTACCTTGGTCGCCAACGCCTGGGCCGCCAACTTCTTAGCCTCCTGAGCTGCAGCCAAGAGGATGGCGGTCTCCTCCTCCTTCTGCTCAGCACGAGAAAGGTTCTCCCTGGCGCGAAGCAGAGAGGCGAAGGCCTGGTCGTGCTTGGTCTGCGCGTCCTTGACAGCCCCGTCAGCTTTCTTCACGGCCTCCTCGGGGGTGGAGCTCGAGCCTAGCAAGTTGAGCTCTCCCTTGAGGACTGAGATCTGGCTCCTGAGGGCCTGCTGGAGTGTCGGGTCGGACGCGACCGCGAGGGCGCTCTCTAGCGTGGCAAGCTTGGAGCTCGCGACCGCCTGCGGAGCCCTCCCTCCAGCCGCAGGTCCTGCAAAAGCCAGTTGCTGCTGCTGCTGCTGTCCTGAATCGCCGTCATCGCCATTCTTGTCCTTCTTCCCCTGGTAGAGCTTGACCGATCTTCCGCACTTCTGGCAACGTCGATCACGCTCCAAGAGAAGACTGTTCCACTCACTGCGGCCACAGCCTTTGCAAGTCGACCACGCAGTGGAATGAGGCGCCATCCCTGGAAAGGTTCGCCCTCTTCGCCACCGAGAAAGGCGGCTCCCGAGGTGAGCTGCTGCCTCGGTGCCCCCCAAGCGCCCCGTGAAGGCGAGGGCCTGGACTCAAGGATCGCCAACATGGGACTCTCGAGCCAGTATGCTTGAGAGGAGGAGGAGGAGGAGGACGAGGAGGAGGAAGAGGAGGAGGAGAGGGAGGAGGAGGGTGAGGAGGAGGAGGAGGAGGAGGAGGA